>JAHWFO010088188.1:0-30716 GCA_023313115.1 Rhysida immarginata | reverse complement strand
AGCTCAACTGTAATTTCTGGATTTTGTATTGGAGCTTCAAGATTGTATGTGGCGTGTCCGGAAAGGTTAAAACGTTTATTATTCTTTCAAAAAGTATTTGACAAAACATCCAGTAACAATTTATTTAAT
This sequence comes from Rhysida immarginata, assembly GCA_023313115.1. Lineage (NCBI taxonomy): Eukaryota > Metazoa > Arthropoda > Chilopoda > Scolopendromorpha > Scolopendridae > Rhysida > Rhysida immarginata. The sequence continues at coordinate 30,587 of JAHWFO010088188.1, read as the reverse complement.
AATACAAGGGTTAATTTTCGACATAATTGTCACCACTGTCCAAACACTTGTTAATTCTAGGTTATAATTTCTGTATCCCACAGTCATAGATTTCTGGCGCCTGTTGCTGAAAGAACATTTCAACCTCGTGCTTGATCTCTTCATCATCGTGGAAGAGTTGCGCAGCAAGATGTTTCGTCAGGTAAGAAAGAAGAGCAGAAGTTCATCAGAGACCACAGACCGCTCTTAAATTCGTCATGAACATCAGTCCTGCCTCCACAGAATTCACGACACCACTTCTGTTGACTCATAATATTTCCATATTTTATATGTTGTCGACTCATAATGTTTCCATAAATGGGAACAAGTGTTTTGTGAATATCTGTTGGGCATTTAGCCTTCCAGTAACCTTTTCCCGGCTGTTCCTCATTGCTATGTGGAGTCTAATTTGAGTAACATGTATTTACAATGGCTGTGGCGATTCAGAATCCCGCCAACTGTGAAGTGCGCTCCATCAAACATTTTTACCAAGCATAAAGGTTCGTTTCGTGGGTTATTTTCGCTTCTTCATATTCTGATTAAATACTGAAGGCAAACCATTTGCAGTCAAAACATCCTTTCCTTTTCGTGTCATTTTTTTCTGAAAATCAAGAGTGATAACTGATTGTGATTCGCAATCTGTTTGAAAGTATGTAATGAAAAATCCGATTACTTTTAAATGTTTTTTTCTAAACATGCATATTTGGATTACAATAACAAAAACTTATAACAATAAAAAGAACCAACCTGAAATAAAAGTCCAATGTCTCTTTTGATACTTATGCTACAGTTTCCTGTGCTCTTCATTTTTAGGAAATTATGAAACTATTTATTTATCTATATTGGAATGCCGTTCATTTGTACAAGTAGGAACACTGCGGTGTGACTTTGTTTGGATAACTCAATCAGTGCACTTTTACTAAATTCTTTCAAGAAAAAATGCTCATTTGTTTACCGATGTTACGCTCTAACAACATCCACGAGCAGAATGTTGCTCAGGAAGCCTCGCTTTCGAACTGATTCGATGGTGGCGCCTTTGGACCATGCACTTGGTCCATGGCTCTCTTACCCCGTGTTCCCCCCCCCCCCATTCTTTTAAGAGATCTGTTTCCGTATGTGAGCTAGTATCTCCCCCTACTTGTTATTTTTAAATTCCTACCTCCAAGTTTCAGTTGGAGTTGATATTAAACTCCTTCTTAGTTTTGAAGTCCCCACTTTTGTTGCCAAATAATTGAAATGAAGCATACCTATCATACTAAAAATCTACTATTAAGTTATTCTAGATACAGTCTTGTATTTTTTTCAGTTTGTACAATTTATTGGGCCAGAATAATTCTATTCCCATTAGTTTTTAATTATGAATGCAGCAATCTCCTTAGTTCACTGTCCACCCTCAACCTTTGTTGTTTCATCAGCCCACCCCAACCGTCTCTCCCCCTGAGTGTTCTTCCATAGGATTATTATACACACAGTCCTGAAGAAAGCCATGGCTGACATCACTTGTTGTTTTAAAGACCCATATAGTAATATTTAAAAACAACTGAGACCCAACATGTTTGAAAATATATTTCTTATAAAATGTCATCCATACACTATACTTTAGATATGTTTAAGTCAGCTAATTAATTTTTTCCAACTTTCCCTATCCACTAGCAACTTAATGGGTCACAACGACTGTTTACTTTCCAAACCAAATGACCCAAATTTCACGATAAATAAATAGATAAATAAATAAAAAAATGAGAAACCAGCCAGTATTTTGTGAAATGTTATTTTATTAGAAAGAAACAATAAATGAAAATTTAGATCAGGTTGATATGCTTTGTTATAAACGCACTCTTATACACTGGTGGAAAAAAAATTCCAACACCACGAAGGCATTGTGTTAGATGAATGAAATTTGAACAGTATATTCAGCTATGGTATTTATCTAATTGATTCAAATTTCAAGGTTACAACATAGGCGGTGCCACCAGCACCACCCTGTACATGCAAATGAGACATTACTATGACAGATATAAAGGAGATCAGATAGAGTACACGTGTGTGATAGAGTATGAAAACATGCCTCAAAGGCGACTGCGACGTGAATATGGGCAGCTAACCCAATTCGAACAAGGACGTGTAGTGGGCCTTCGAGAGGGTGAACTTTCGTTCCCTGCAATTGCAGAACACATGGGTCGAGACATTGCCACTGTGCACAACTGTTGGCAACAATGGTCCAGGGAAGGCAGGATTACCAGGAGACCAGGATCTGAATGACCCCGGCCACTGGAGACAGGGTTGACCGGTGCATCTGTAGGATGGCTGTGGCAAATCGGACTGCATCTGCAGTGGACATTCGGGCTGCTGTGGCACCCAACGTCACTCCACGCACAATTCGGATTCGCCTCCTGGCCAGGAATCTCCACTCCAGGTGCCCTGTGGCATGTTGGCCTCTTACCCCCTCAACACCATGTGGCACGTCTTCAGTGGTGTCAAGCCAGAGCGACTTGGAGAGCAGAGTGGAGGTCTGTGGTCTTCACGGATGAAAGTCATTTCTGTCTGGGTCAGAGTGATGGTCGCACAAGGGTCAGGAAGAAGAGTGGGGAAGTCCTGTTACTGAGCTATATCCATCGTCGGCATATTGGCCCCACCCCTGGCGTTATGGTATGGGGAGGGATTTCCTATGGCAGCAGGACCCCTGGTGGTTATCCCAGTCACCATGATGGCAAATATTTACATACGGATGGTTGTTGAACCCATTGTGCTGCCATTCATGGCTGTATGCCAGGGGAGGCTGTTCCAACAGGATAACGCTCGACCCCATACGACCGCTGCAACCCAGCGTGCCCTTCAGGGTGTCCACATCCTACCATGGTTAGCACGATCACCAGATCCGTCGCCCATGGAGAAAGTCTGGGACATGGTGGCAACAACTGTCGCTCTTCCACAACCAGCAACAACTGTCACTGATCTGACCATCCAGATACAACAGGCATGGAATGCCATACTCCAAAATGACATTCAGCATCGCTACGACCGTATGTAAGCACATGTGCAGGCCTGCATAGACCAGCGCGGCGACTACAGCGGGTACTAAAGTTCGTGCTTTTCACCATGTACAGGGTGGCGCTGGTGGCGTCCCCTATAAGTTGTAACCTTGAAACTTGAATCAATTGAATAAATACCATAGCTGAATATACTTTCCAAATTTCATTCATCTAGTACAAGCCCTTCGTGGTGTTTGGATTTTTTTCCGCCAGTGTATATGTTTAATTAGAGGCCAAAATTTTTTTGTTGATTAATAATAATAATAATAATAATAATAATAATAATAATAATAATAATGTGACAGCAGTCAGGGGAGAAGCCGCCCAGATAAACTGGGAGCCGAGCCCTGATGTTGCCCCCCACCGAGAAGAGGTGGTCACGCCCCAACAGGGCAAGAGGCAACACCTCCTATAAAGAAAGCCTGTGCACTGAAAATTCAAACATTGTTACATCATCATAAAAAGGCATTGTTAGTCGTATTTCTACCTAATAATAAACCCTAAGTTATGACTTCTTATGATCATGTAACAATGTATGAATTTTCAGTGCACAGGCTTTCTTTCTAGGAGTGTTGCAAGAGGCCCAAAGTGGGGTTAATGAGGATACATAAAAAAGAGCATAAAAAAAAAACGCAAACACAAAAAGAAAGAAAAAAGAGAAAAAGAAAAAAAAAAGAGATTTACAACTGTCTAAAAAAACACCACAATCAAAACTAAAACAATAATTAAAATATGTATTTATTAATTTAAAATTAGGGCTATGCTTTCCTGTTTGAAAGAAATATTATTAAAACCTATTGTTTTGAAAATAATATTATATTTTGGAACCCGAATATTAACCAGCTACATTCGAGCAAAAATATTTCCATGAAGAATCTTTTTAAGATTACTAACAAAACAAGTGACCAGAATTAAAATTATTTAACAAAAATTTATGAAATCGAGTAATTTTATGCTGTTAAATGAAAAAATCTTGAGAACAGTTTCTTATATACAGGGTGATTCAGTCAATTTCTGACCATTTCACTGGAATGACGTGCATTAGGGATAAACAATTAAAATGAAAATGAGCGCCATATCGAATTTCTAAATAGGTGGAGTTTGGATTGTTGCAACGGCACTGTATGAAAATTATATTGTTGAAAAATGGCACCTGCTTTATCAACAGAGCAGAAATGCAAGGTTGTCGAATAGTATTTCGAGACAAAATCACTTGTACCGTGCAAAGAAAGTTACGGAAGGAGTATAAGTGTCGAGACACACCAGGCAGGCAAGCAATCATGGATGTTTGTCAAGCAATGTCGTGCCACTGGATGTATTAAAGGTAAGAAAAAAGGCGAGAGCGAAGTCTCGTGTTCGAACAGCCAAAGTTGTCGAAAATGTTCGCACAAGGTTGGTTGATTCGGGGGTGGCTTTCTTTGGCCCCCTACGAGTCCTGACCTAAACCCATGTGATTTTTATTTCTGGGGGTTCCTTAAAAACTGTGTGTTCACTACAGCACCGAGAACCCTAGACCAGTTGCGACAAAGCATCGTTGACTGCTGCACCCTTGTGGATGCAGAAATCCTGGATAGAGTTATGAACAACATCACCATTTGGCTGCGAGCAGTTCAAAACGTTCGTGGTGGCCACAATGAGCATATCATCAAGACTTTTCCATGGGAATAAAAACTCTGAACTGCCTAAAATATCATACTGAAATACTAAGTTTGTAAACATAAATGGGTCAATAAATCATAGTACTGAAATGGTCAATAATTGACTGAATCACCCTGTATATATAAAATGTAAAATATATATTAACCATTAAAAGTGGTTTATTAATATTTAATTTGACATTTTAATAACAATTTTTTATACTGAAATAAAATGTAATTTAATGAAACAATTAAAAAATGAATCAAGTAATAATTTATATATACAACAATCATGAATAATATATGATTAGTGCTAATAATATAAAATCTATTTACAATTGCATTATCAAATTAACTTTCAACTGATACATTCTAATTATATACATTCTAAATAAATACATAAACCGTATATAGTGTTATATTAAAATTAACAAAGGAAAATGTTTGGAATTATTAACATAAATTAATAACGGGCCTACTGTTTTAATGGCTGATCTTATACAAGTCTTCCAGAGCACTCTAATAATTGCTCTCTTTGTTGGTATTGTTAAAGTAAAAAATATTATGTATATTTTTATTTCTGTTTTGAATTAATTTTCTTTAATAAATATTATTAGTATAATAACAAAATTATTATTACATATATTTTTTAAAATTATTATTATTTTTAAAAAAAATTAAGAAAAAGTATGTCTATATGAACAGCTTTGGAAGGATTCAGAAGCTAGAAAACAGATCTGAAAAAAGCCAGTCAGAGACTGTCCCCCCCCCCCCCCATCCAACAGGCACAAGGCTCAAAGTGGGGTTATTATACTGAAAAAAATTAAACTAAAAATCAATCAAACAGCAATCAGAATAATAAACTGATGCCAAGTCATCATAAATTTAAGGAAGAGTTAAATTATAAGATAGAAATGTTAAAATAAAATATTTTTCTAATTATTATATTCGTTAAAAAGTTTAGGTGAACTATAAAAATTGCTATTGGTTATTATAAGGTGTTTAGTTTTCGTCGAGATCAGACGCATCTGCAATCGCTCCTTAGCCACCCTAGTTCCCAAGTTTTCCTCCCCCACAAAACCAACCCTTATCCCACCAACTCGACGCAGTTCCCACGTCGAAGCTCCAAAGAAGCGAAGCATACCAAAGCTGCTCATCCTTTCCTGCCAATTTCAAGTCTGTGTTCCCCTACCTCCATCTTTAGGGAAGTCGTGAAATGCTATTATTTGAATTTTACAGTTGAGATATTAAGAATATAACTGTATCAATGCAACTGTTTTAAGACTGCAATAGTATAACTAGGTGTTGATTCATAACTCCAGTATTAAAATGACTAATTGCAGCTCATGTCATACGAACCTCTCCAAAAATGGCTCGTTTGTGACTTGTTTTTCCTGTGATTCAAAGCTCCACTTTGGATGTTCAAGTCTATCACAATCTAATTATAAATCTATGTCATTTGAGAAAAAAAAGGACTGAAAATGCCTCTCATGTCGTTTAAAATCAGCCCATAAAAGTAATGATGCAAATGACACTTCCTGTATGCCTCAAGCCTCGAATCTGCACTCTTTCTTAACAACGATTTTAAACAAGATTGAGAACCTGTGTTCTGACAGTAAAGGATCGTCTACCTCTCTAATATCACTTACCAATCAGTTTAAAACTTTTGCAAGCACTATTAGTGACATGAATAGCAGACTTGATTTTGTTGAATCATTCTTTAGAACAGAGAATTTAACTAATACACTTCTCCTCCAAACCAAGATCAGCTGCCAACTGTCAATCATACCCTCATGGAAATACGTTCATCTCAGACACAACTACATGAATGCATGCAAAAGCATTCAAATGACCTGACCCGTTTAGCCGGAAACATTTCCATTATTGACGCCCAGAATGAACGAGTCCGACAACATATTCTGTCAAGAAATAGGTCTAATGTTTCCAGCCAGCCAGTACCCCCTACTGCTCCACAATGTAATCTACAGACTTCTTACAACTCACAAGGACAAGATGGCCCTGTACGATCTTTTCCAACTCAGGATATCATAAATAATCATAGTGTTTCAGATACTCAGTTTACCAAAGTAACAAGAAAAAGCAATGGTAGTCTTGAAAATACTACACGACTTAAGTCTGTAAGAATTCCAATTTATGGAACTAATACTACATCAACTCTCCGAGGCTCAGCTAAACAAGCTGATCAAGTTGTCCCCCGTGACCGAAAAGTTTTTAAGAAATTATTCCCTACCAGGATGTGCCCTAATACCACCAAAAAAGATATCGTCAGCTATACGTCTACTATCACCAAAAATAGGATCGTATGTTATCAACTTACGACAAAATCTCCATCTTACTCTTCATTCTACATCTCTGTCTTTGACAATGATGCTTCCGTATTTCTTAACCCCTCCATATGGCCAGAAAATGCTATCATGATAACGTTCAGGGGGAGACTAAATCCAAACATCCTTCTAACAAAGACCTCTCAGAGCATAAGCTTAAAAACTAAGGGTGCAGTCGATAATTCCTTTACCATTCCTTCCTCTAGCACTGTTGTTGATAATTTGGATGACTGTCGTTAACATTGAAAATGACAAGTCTAGTCATATGGAATTTACCTCGACTACTATACCTCGTCTCAACTTCAGTTGAGAGTGACGACACGGAATGAGGTCGCTTACCATAGTGCACAACATAGTATCCTTCCACCGTTAGACTAGAACTATATTTCATTAGACAATAATAATCGCGTAGATAGAAAAGTCGAATGGTATCTATCAGATATCGTTTTTTTAAAGTAATTTTTGAAATATTTTAATCTTCTTCGTGCAAACTCGACCATCTCTTTCATTTCTTTGTTAAATATCGTAATGAGTGTTGTTTAGCTTTTGATACGAAGTGTAAATACAAACTATTGATTGCTGTTTGAAATCTCGTATTACTCAATAAAACCTCAGGTAGAGAAGTGCTCCTTCCCTGTGCAGCAATTTGACAAACAAACATAAAAAGTGTAAATAAAAATAATTTTAAAATACATCAGTGGTTTTTAAAGTGCTTTATTATATTTTCATGGATGAAGAAAAGAAAGATCCTTCTTTTCTTCAGCCATATTATTTATTAACATTGAAAGTTCTTAATATTTATAATAAAAATAAATAATTATAATTGATACTATGAAATTTCACCAATTAAAGACAAATGTAAGAAGCATGCAGGTTATCTTTAATTTTTATTAATATTTAAGAAGTGATTAAATTGTGTATTTAGCAGTTCCTATTAATCAATTATTTTAAAACGTTCTGTTACAAATATTTTAATTAACACATGTATTTCTAACTTGTAAGTATTTTCATCCACAATCGCCCGTTTTTTTTTTTTGTTTTATTTTTTAACTTGAGTTTATTGCTGCCGTCCGAGTTGCCATAGCAACGATAAGAGGTCGTTGGCAAAGAGAAAGAGGGGAGAGGCTTCTAAAAACAATCACCAGGGGTGAGAGAGCGAGATGAACATCTCACGGATTGAAACACAACTCAAATTTGAAATTAATGAAAGGCGATTGGTATTACAGAGGAATAAGAATTTCTCTTCATCTGCGATTGCTAGATTCTTCCCGTGCAACATTGCGAAGTGAACAAAGAAGAAGCAAGGAAGAATGACGGACACTTAAAAGATGACACTGTTATAATGACAGGAATGATTATTGAAGTATTTCCCGTTCATTTCGTCATGGTAATCAGTTGTCTTTTTGGATTTAAATAAACGTTGTGCACCTTCCACAAAGCCGTACTCGCTGCCTGCATGTAAAACAATCAGTCTTTTCCCGACCCGCTTGGTTTCTTTAAGCCAATGGATAGTCCCTTAAGAAAGGCATCACCTGCAAGACTTTATTCAAACAATGGCCAGCATTACACCACATTTCATCGAAGTAATAAATTAATCTCTCCTCTCTTCGATACTTCTTAATCATACGTAGGTATTTAAGACGCCATAAAATAATGTCATTTCTTTCCATCAAAAGAGAATCACGATGGCTTCTCTCAAACGTGAACCCGAGATGTAGGAGCAAGCGATGGAGCATTGCTCGCGATATGGTTAGCAAGTCATCATCGGCGTTTACGTATCTCAGCAGACGGTTTAATGTGGGGCATTAGTTACGGAAAAAATAGTGGTGTACTTTTAATCGAATGGCTGATTTAGGGTGTCATACTTGCTGAAAGAATCTTTAACGACATTTTGTTTCACTGACTTCTTTGGTGTTGACACCTTTGTCTTCCTTCTTCAGCTCCTTCCTGACTCTGTAGACTGTCGCTGCCGAGACTCCAGTTAAATCCGTAACCAAATCTACGATGTCACTTACTGATTTACCGATTTCTGTTCTGCCAATTTGCCATAAACGTTAAGTATAATCTGCTTCGCTTCACTGTGATAAAGTTTTCCTTTAACATTCTTCACGTAGTAACTAGACGTCGCCATCTTGCATTCGAATAATCTCCACTACAGTCGGAGTTTATTTTATTTATTTTTTTTTTCATTTTGTCAAATCGCTTTTTTATACGCAGATTTTTTATTATATCAATGAGAAAAAATATGAAATATGATTTCAGAAAGAATTTTGAACTTTATATACAGAAAATTGTAGGAACTATTTCTTCATGCAGACGAACGGCAACTGCTTCACTCATGATGTCACTCTCAACTGAAGTTGAGACGAGGTATAGAAATACTGTAGTTGATATGCCAGAATCAGAGAGTGAAACATATGGCATTAATAAACCATGTTAGTTTATTATCAAAACTAAAGAGGATTAAGAACTAAAGTCTCTGAGTTTTACTCAAATCACTTTCTTTCCCATTTTGATATAATCTGCCTTACTGAAACTTGGCTCATAGATGAAATTTCTTCTAGCTTCCTTTTTGGAACCAGTATGTTGTTATCCACAGTGATCGTCTAGGAAACCGTGGCTGGGGTACTGCTATTGCTCTCTCTCATTCCATCGATTGTGTACCTCTTGACTCCACGATCCGAGATAATAACAACGTTTGGGTGAAGGTTAGCATTGGTGGCGGTCGCGAACTTCTTATTGGCTGCATTTACCTTCCTCCACTTCTTTCTGCGGATATGACTCGCCTAGTTTTTGACGATATGCAAGACATGATTCAAGTCTTAATGGCCCCGTTGCAGTTTTCGGTGACTTAACATAAATACTGTTTCCGGCTCTTATTATTGTCATCTAAAGGACTCTTTGCTAAATGATCTTCTCCGGTCTGCAACCTTTCACAAGTTAATAGTATCTCAAATAGCCTACTGAGGGATCCTACCTCGATCTTGTTCTTACGGACTGCACCTGTTCAGTCCGATTTGTGTAGTCCGCAATGTTTTCATTTAAATATTTATCTAGATTATCAGAGATGGCGTTGTTCATGTGCTGAATAACAATTTGTCTGATGATAGTGTGGCTGTCCTCAGATCCTGTCAGTATAAAATTGATTGCCCGAAAGTAGCAATTACCTTCTGCTTTGGTGGTATATATACATCTGGGATAAGTCAGCTCACAGGTTTCAGCAAAATCGATCAATTTCTCTACTTTGAGTCCTAAGGAAGTAGCCACATTTTCCCTAATTAATATAGAAGCTGGGGAATAGAATCGCGTTGTCTTTGAAGGTTCTGAGATCTCAATCTCAGCTGTATAATTGTGTCCTCTCTTTCTGTTCTCTTTCGTCTGAGCAACACCTGTTGTGATGTTTTCACCTGGGAGGTCAAGTCCAGCTTCATCCACAACTGTGTCATGTGAATAGAGTTTCAGATTACTGGCATGGTAAACGGTATTCAAGACTTTTTAGTTTTTGTATTTTTCAATTTGACGCGACCTTTGCCAAGAATGTCAATCACCTTGTATGGTCCAGTCCAGCGAGGTTCCATCTTGGATCCCATGCGGTGAATATGTCTACTGTTTTTCACATAAACTGCAGATCCAACAGGAATGTCTTTGTGGTTGTCATGGCAGCGATCATAACATTCCTTCTGGTGCTTCTGTGCAGCATTAATGTTGGCAGACACTGCTGAGTTGAGATCTTTTCGAATTTTATTGATAGACTCCAATATAGATGGGTTGACTGCTTCTGTGTCCACATTGATGATAGAGTCCTTAGAGGAAGTCACATCATGTGGAAGTTTACATGGATGACCATACATCACCTCAAATGGTGTGCATTTAGTAGATGCATGGACATACATATGGTATGCGAATAGGACCCCAGGTATGTACAAGTCCCAGTCATCTGCCCGGTCATTCGCAAGCTTACACAGTGCCTCTTTCAGTGCCCTATTGTCTCTTTCACGTTGACCATTAGACTGGGGATGATATGGAGAGGTGATTCTGTGATCTGTCTGGAAAGGGTCCATGAGAGAATCCACTACCTGATTCACAAACTCCCGGCCCTGATCACTGATTATGGATCCATACAACTTAGGCGACAGATAGTGCAGTACCGGAACTGGGCCACAGACTTTGCACTTTTATCTGGGATAGCGGTAGCTTCTGACCATTTTAAAAAATGATCTGTTGCAGCAACAATGTATACATTGCTGCTGACAGTTTCCTGTAGTGGACCAATAAGGTCGATCCCAACAAGACTCCAGATCTTGGTTGGAACAGGTATAGGATTTAAAGGTGGTGCCGCCTTGTTCATCTTTGGATTAACAACAAAACATTTTGACCACTTTCTGATATATTCCATGATGTCAGAATACATGTCCTTCCAGTAATATCATTAGGAGATCTTGGCAAATGTCTTGTCTCGACCAAAATGTCCTCCTGTTGTCGGGTTGTCATGACATGCTTTTAGAATTGTTGGCACTTGGCTCTTGACTAGCAAATCCTTGTCACTATGAAAAACTTTACCGTTTTGTACATGGTAAGGCTTGACTGACTTACGATATTGTGACTTGGCGTTCATATGTTTGTCCGGTTGCAGATCGTAGATGTACTGGGGACACTTCTTGTCAAAACTTGTGTAAAAATTCTGAATCTGGGCATATAAATTGTCATCCATGATCGGGTATGTTTTTTTTAAAATTTGAGTGAAGTACACACTCTGAGAGCTGACTGCAAAGTGAACAGTCTGCACAGAGACCAATGATTTCATGAGACTTTTCTAATATTATTAGTTAATTCCGACAAAAGTGATTGACCAGGCTCCGTATTTGAACGCGAATCGCATTCAGTCACCCAATCCGAAAAGGTCACTTCCTCTTTGTTTCATATAATAGAAAATGAAGGAGTTAATCCTTTTTTAGGTTAGGTTAGCTTTGTGAAAGATTTGTAAAAGCACTGCTTTCGTCCCATCTGAAGAAATGTACACTTCACTGTTCGATTGTCGATAGAGGGTTGGGGTGGGCCGATAGAACAACAAAGGGGGGGGAGGGGCGGCGGCAAGGAGATTGCTGCATTCGTATTTAAAAACCAATGGGAATAGGATTATTCTGGCCCAATAAATTGTACAAATTGAAGAAATACAAGACTGTATCTAGAAAAACTTAAAGCCTACAAAAAAAAAACAACTTGCAGCTACAATCTCTGCAAGTACAAACTTGCAGCTTTTTGCAGCTGCAAATGCCCATTGCGTGTGGATGGAATTAAGTGTGGACGGTTTGCTTGTGTCAAAATATGCCTCGAAGCTAGCAACAGGCACGTTCGCTTGGACCGGACACATTCAAGGATTGAAACAGCAGTAGCCTGAACTGGTGTGGACAGGAAGCGTTTCTTTTCCTCTTTCCTGAACCTTCCCCCTCCCTATAACCCTCTTCCCCCTGTCTTACCTTAATCTGTTTAAATAAAATTAGTGGTTTTATTTTCATTTCTTTATATCTAATTTATATATTTGTTATTTTAAAATATATATCTCATTTATTTATTTATTTATTTTAAAATATATATCTTTTTTATTTATACATTGAATATACAAATATCAATACAGTAGGTATGCCTCAATCATTTGGCAACAAAAGTTGGTATTTCATAACTAGGAAGGAGTTTATTATCAAGTCTGACTGAAACTTGGAGGTAGGGGGAGTTTAAAAAATAATACATTTGGGAGCAAGTAGGAGGCGATCCTGCCTCCCCCCCGCCCCCCGAGGCCCCCCGGGGGCCCCCCATTACGGGGTAAGAATTCTCTTGGAATTAAGTATTAAGAAAATACTTAAATTGGTCTTTGTCACCCACGCTTATTAATGAACAAAAAAATAAAACTTTTACACAAAAATACATAAAATAAAAATAAAATAAAAAATTAACAATCAAATAACTAACTAAATAAATAAATATTAAAATAGAAGAAAAATTTTTAAAAATGCATTCTTTGGCATTTTACAAATTTCTTTTTGTTAAATATATTTAATTTTTGTTATTAATTAAAAAGAACTCAGTAAAATTATTATTTAGTATTGCAAGTGATTAATTAATTTTTTAAAATTATGGAAAAAAGACAATTTGGAATTCTCAAGCCAGGCAAATTGTATTTGTTGTAAAAGCATAATTTGATGAGGAAAGGATTGAATGGGCCAGTTATTACTCTGGAAAAATCTATGAAGAGAACTTCTGCGCAACAGGAATCTCATTAAGAATACTCATCAAATATCAACTAAGCATTTACTTCTCTGGCGGATTGGTCAAGGGTGGTGGTAGATTGGTCAACAGAAAACTTGGTCAAGGGGGGGGGGGAAGATAATCAGGTGGTTTGGCTAATATGCTAATATGTTTTTTCAAATAATCCCCCCTCCTCAGGGAAGTGATGGTCCTGGGGTCTTTCCTATACTGAAGTTTGTAAATGTTAATTTCTAAAATTATTGCAGTAATAAAAATCTTTACAATTTATCTAACTGGTATAAGTTTAGGACCAATGGGGGGTGGGGTGTAGCCCCTGTAGCCACCCCCTTAAATCCGCTACGGCAAATATCAGAACAGAATAAAAATTATAAATTACACATACATGAAAGGTACCTTAAATTGTGCCTTGACGTATATTTCATGTCAATTGGTTAAGCTTTTTTTGAGCTATTAACATTTTTCTAAAAATGAAGGAATAGCTATAGGATTCATTCTCATCAACCAAAAGGTTAAGAGAATTAAAACGTAATGACTGTGTTAAAACTTTGAAGTTAGAAGATACAAAAAATTACAAGTAAAATGTACAAAAAAATAAAAAAGATAAAATTCTACAAAATATACAAATGAAATTTTAACATCCAAAATCATAATATATAATAAAATTCAAATAATTTAAAAACTTATTCTTCATCATCACTTTCTTCGAATCTTCTTCTCCACCGAATGAAATTATAACACTTTCTACAGCATCATCCATTAATCCTGAAATTGCCCAAAAGTTATTTCCATCTTTGTAACCATGCTGTCATATATTTGCCCAAGCTTTCAGATAACTCCTCTCTATTAATGCTTTAGTTGATATTTGATTTTTCCAAGGTTTCAGATTTACATAACTCCTCTATATCCAGAGGAGATTGCTAAAAAAAACTGGTCACATACTTGCAGAGGGAATTTTTTTTTCAAAATTTCAACATATCTTTTTGAATCATGAGTTTTTAAGTCAATTTCAGCAAGCAAAAGAAAAAAAAATCGAGTTTCTGAAACGAACACACAGGCCTTCACTATTAGAAAGTGGTAGGCCAATAAAGACATCGTAAAATAAATTCCCAATAATGTACTTCAACAATAGCTTTACACTATCAAAATTTATTATTAAATATATAACGAACATCTCTGAAAAATTTAAAACATCATTTAAATTCGAAACAATGACGAAACAATCGAAAAGATCGCTGGATCTGAACTTTATTTTATTGCAAATATCTTATTTTCTGAACTTATTATTGCAAGTATTTTTTGTATTATTGATGAAGTATTTGTTGAAACATGTTACATAACAGCACAAGAAATCTCTTGAAGAAAATAAATAAATTATTACTTTCATTCTTACTTTCTTATGTGGTCTAGCTCTTATGTTAACCCCGCTCTTTTCTTGGCATTTGATGATGATAAAATTTAAATATTCATTATCCGAATTCATCTCTTTAGTTACATTTGCGAAGAAATAGTCATTTTATAGATCATCAAATTAGATCCTTCTTCTGTTTTTTACGGGTTTTTTTGTATTACACACATTCTAATGGGGTTTTGCCATCTTCCTTTCATATTAAAGATTATCTTATCTCTGTCAATCTGTATAAATTTTTTTTTGAATGAAGAATTCCCCTGCTGTAATATGTAAATTATCTATCTATATATATAAAGAAGGATGTTTGTGGGTCTGTGGGTCTGTGCGTCTGTGGGTCTGTGGGTGGGTCTGTGTGTGGGTCTGTGGATCTGTGTGTACGTTTTTTATACAAATCTACAGTTTTATTCCGATCTTGATAAAATTTCGCATACATGACCTTCAAAGCATGAGGAAGGTCACTGTCTACCTCAGATTTCGGAAAAATAATAAATATCGATAAAAAATCGATATTCATGGTTATGGCAAGGCATATTAATGAGAAATATCTCATGACCAACAATGCAAGGCAAAGTTTGTACAACAATAGGTATCAACAATGGTATCAACACGCAATTCACAAACGCTCTGCATGGACCAACAATCAATATCTCATGACTAACAATGAAAGAAAAAGTTTGTGCAAGTGTAATTATCCCGGGCAACGCCGGGTACCTCTTCTAGTATATTAATAAAGATGAATACACTCCTTTAATTAAAATAGGACAAAATTAAAATAAATAATAAAAAAAAAGTATCTTCGTCTCTTCTGTGTTTCTTCTGTGTTTCATCTGATCTTCGTCTCTTCTGTATATCTTCTGTGTTTTCATCTGATCTTCGTCTCTTCTGTACATCTTCTGTGTTTCTTCGTACCTGTGTTTTTTCGTCCTGAGTTTCTTCACAAGTCCTGTGTTTCTTCGTCCTTGAACTTTTACTCTGGTGACTTTTTTCATTGTTTTTTTTTTTGTTTTTTTTTATTATTTATTTTAATTTTGTCCTATTTTAATTAAAGGAGTGTATTCATCTTTATTAATATATAATTATCACTACTCCTACGTTTATAATGTAATATGTGAAGCTGCAATAAACAAGACCCCCCTTGCTCTCCCACATTTTTTAAAAAAGTGCACAATTTAAAATAAATATCTATTTTAATGATGTATTCAATTAAAAATGAGATATTCAAAGTTGTATTTTTTTTATTGTGTAATAATTTCTAATAATGTCTAATTAACGAATTAATAAAGGAGTTTATGACTCTTGATTAATTAAAATTAAAAAGAATGTGTACCAAATTTAATTATATATTAATACGGTAAAAGCTTTCATATTTTAATATGAAAAACGCGTATATCATTTTAATACGAATATCAATAGCCTACTTTAAAATCGTCGCTCATTATTTAAAAAACAAATCCTAAAATCATGCGTTTTTGTTCAAACAATGTAAATACGATTTTACTAATTTCATATATTTAATATATTATATTATATTTCATATATTTAATCAAAAAGCTAATTTAATTTTTTTACAATTTCTCAGTTCAATTACTAATTTAAATTTTATCATTTAAGTATCAAATTATATGAGGAAGTCAAAAGCTTCCAGCATAAAACGGGAAAAGAAGAGGAAGAGCAAATTTGATTTTGTGCTAAAGTATAGAAAACTCTGAACCTCGCAAACTTTTCCTATTATTAACCCCCACGACTTTCTTTATCTATGCGTATTTGGTCAAGTAGCTGACGGGGGTGGTGGTTAGTTTAGAGTGGGTTGGCACGATGCCAATCCCAAAGTAGCGGGTTAAAACACACTAGTGTAGATGGGGTGTCTGAAATTCTGCCCTGTTACACCGGCGTTATTGCGATGGGGTGTCTGAAACCCCAGACCTTTTCTTTTTGATTTTATCATAACTTGGCGTAGTTTGTCAACAATGGTTTTTTTTTTATACCTTTCGACACATAACCATAGATAACATACACGAAGATATATTCATTTTGGTTGAAGACTTCGTGTAAGCACGTGTTGATTTTTGTTTTGGTTTCCACACCCCACCACACTAATGCAGTGACACAAAATTCTATAAAAAGTAGGCTTCTTTGCATTACTTTTGTCAATAATAAGACATTTTTATCTGTTTTCTTGTTTATATGATATTAATGAATGTTTTTAGGAAGATCCTCATTATGTCCGAGATATAAAGAGAGAAAAACTAAATATTCCTGCCAAAGATGTAAGCAATTCTTTTGTTTGGAATATGTAATATCATATTGTCAAAAATATTTTTGTAGCATGCAGAACAGAACAATGTGCAGTCATAATTTAGGTTTCATACTATTTCATGCTTTTATATTAACCTCGGTATTAAATTTGCTTTTGTAATAGTTAATTTTTTTTTAAAGAAATAAAATTCTTTCATTTATTTATATTTTTTGAAATAGAGGAAAATAAATCATACATTCTCTTTATTTTATTATTTATTGTTAAATTAAAAATTTTTTTTAGTGAAATTGATTCATCATAGCAATTTATAAGCTTAATAATAAGTTATAAAATAACATACTTCAAAACAAACTGGAAAATTTCAAGAAATACACTGAGGTATGTGACACCCCACGGCACCACTGGTGTGATTTTTTGTCACTGCAGTAATGCCGGGTTAATCTATGAACAATTGACACAAAAGTTCTGTGCAGAAGCTAAGTCTACTAGCGCGTACTTGCATAATGTAATGCCAGCCAAGTAGGGCAGTGTGATGCCTCTAGAAAAATGGTCAGGCAAAATCCCTTCTGTCAGATATTTAAGGATTTTTGGATGTATGACATATTAAGATTAAAACAAAGTTTCATCAGAGAGTTGAGAGCGGCGTTTTGGTTGGATACTCTAATAATAGAAAGGCGTACAGAATATACAATCCAGAGTGTGATCTTATCGTAGAAGCTAGAATGGTAAAGGTGAATGAAAATGTATTAGGATCAATGTTGCTAAAATAAGATAGTGAAACTAAGAGTCCTGCAAAACTGTTCGAATTTAATGGTTTCCTAAATGCAAATGCAAATGAGAATGAGACAAAGGAACCGACAATTACACCAATGAGCTTGAACCATTGATAAGACATCTCATTGGTGTCATTGAGCTGATTTGACAGGATAAGAAAATGTAGACACTAATAATGCAAATCTAGATGAGAGCAAGAAAAAACAGCAATGAACATGGTAGACGTGATAAAAAGGGTATTTCAAATGAAATGGTATGGACGAGACATCAAAACGAGCTGATCGAACGTCAAAACAGGTTATCCGATATGGGTGTAAGACATCCGGAGAGAACTTTACAAAACAACGCGATGTTCTCTGAAGCCATACCAAAGCACTTAGATGATGTTCAAAACTCAGTATTCAAAGATGAATGAGAAAACGCAATGGTTGACGAAATAAACTCATTGAATCTTAATGAAGTGTGGGAGTTAGTTGATAGAGAATCGGAAATTAATCAAATCAAAATGGGTTTTTACTATTAGGATGAATTCTGACGGTACAGTCAAAAGATGCAAAGCTAGACTGGTCGCGATGCAACATAATTAGAAACCTGGGATAGATTATCAGGAAAGCTTTGCACCAGTGATAAAGCTAGATTCATTCAGAGCTCTTAGAGCGCTAGCAGTAAAGAAGCAACTTCACGTAGAATTTTATGACGTGAAGACTGCATATCTTCATGAGGAGTTAACAGAAAATATTTTTATGAGTCAACCATCAGGTTTTAGAAATGGAAAAAATCAAGTCTGCAGACTCAAGAAAGGCTGATATGGTCTTCCACTGTCTGGTAAATGTAGGCACGACAAACTTAGGGTCACGATGGAAAGTTTGGGGTTGAATCTGTCACAAATTGATCCTTGTATTTCTTATGAAAGGGGGAACGAGAGAAAAGTATATATTGGGGTTTATGTTGACGACCTACAAATAGTAGAAAAAGGTAAATTGATTCAAGAATGGGTAGGGAAACTCAACAGCCATTTCCAACTAACAAAAGATGATGACACGTTCCCGGGGATCCAAGCTATCAAGTCTGAGCATGGCAAACAGCTTCTGCAATCCCAACACGTACAGAAGATTCTCCAAAGGTTCAGACTCAGCGACTGCAATACAACGAAGACTCTGGGGGGCATCAGCCAGAAACTGGATGAATATCAAGATTCGCCGAAGGCGGATGTCAACTGGTACCTAGAGATGATCGGAAGCTTGATGTATCTGGCAAATAGAAACAGGCCTAACATTGCATTATCAGCTTATCTCAATACTCGTGTGATCCTCGGGAGGTACACATAACTGCTGGCAAGCGGGTATATCGATACTTAAGTGGTACTAAAGACTATGGCCTTTTTTGGATTCGGAGCCAGGAACCTTAAATGCTTGCATGGATGCGAACTGGAACGCAACCAAAGATGCAATATCGTTTTCTGGTTACGCTACAAAAATAGGGAGTTCGTTAATCAGTTAGAAAAGCCAGAAACAGGATCTTGTTGCGTTATCTGTGTGTGAAGCAGAACTGATGGCCATATGTGAGGGGGTCGTGAAGTCATGTGGGAAAACAGCCTCATCACAGAATTGGGTTTTGGTGACTATGCTCCAAAACCGATCACTCTACATACTGATAGCCAAGCTGAAATGGCTTGGATATTGGGAACAACCCCACATTCTCGTACCAAGCACATTAATCGCAACTACCACTTTGTCAGAGATGAAGTGAAAAAGGGAAACACCAGATTAGTGAATGAGAAATCAGAAGACTTAGAAGCAGACATTTTGATGAAAATCGTCAGTGCTGACAAAATATTAAAAAGTTTAAATAAGTTTAATATCGAGGATGTGCATCGGACTTAAACTATTTGTGAGGTTGTGATAGCCCGCGGATGTACGCAAGAAGGGGGACTGTGAGTGTTATGCGAACACCGCCAATAGAGGGTGATGACCAAGAAGGGGGTCATGGGTAATGAGTCTAGAAGCAAGTGTGATTTTTCACACAAAGAGCGTGACACCTTCCTCGGCTACAGACAGATGTATGAACAATGTGCAAAGCCATGCTTCTGACATGGTAGACGATATGAAGTGAATATTTATGAATATTTTATAATTTATGTATTAGTATATTTGTTTATAATAAATTAACCACAAAATATATAACAATTTTGATTTTTGTCTTTTTGCAGATGTACATGGCGAAATTGATTCTAACTGCTGTAGTTTATGAGCTCGAAAATTTTGTAGCGTCCAGTAAACTTTTCTGCTTCCATTTTATTAGGACCGATAGGTACTTATGTTTCCCGTCTGGTGGTGCTCTAGTTTTCCAACGCTTCCGAATTTTCAACTTCCGTTTTCGCCATTTGACAACTTAGGGAAATCAGAAGACTGAGTTCGTTGGTGGAAAATATTGGTGAACTACTTCCGGTTCAAAAGGTCACAAATAACAGAGGGGACCACGTTTTTCAGTATACAATTCCATGTATAAATGGCCTGTGCAATGCCAAATACTGTTCTCTCTTTGGCATTCTATAGCTTAAGCAGAGAAAAAGTTTGTAAATTAAGTGAAGACACGTGATGATCTTCCTTTATGGTCAATATCAATCAGAACTGGTTCAAGGGTATGTGGTTTAGTGGTCAATGATGCGTAGTGAATTAATATATCTTAAAAAATAATGATAGTCAAAATTGGTTCCAAAAGGGGTCATTGGGACTTTCAATGCTAAGATATGGCATGTAATATATCAAACAACTTGGAATGATGTGTCATGAATGAATGTATCGTGAAATTAATGATAGTCAGAATTGGTTCAAAGGAACCTGTATTTAGTGTAACCATTATGGTTCATTAGAACTTTTAATGCTAAAATATGGCATGTAATATATCAAACACTTTGAATGATGTGTCATGAATGAATATAACGTGAAATTAATGATAGTCGAAATTGGTACAAAGGAACGTGGATATAGTACAACCATTATGGTTCAATAGAACTCTCAATGCTAAAATATGGCATGTAATATATCAAACAATTTGGAAAGATGCGTCATGAATTTATACAGGGTGTATCAGGTTCGACGGTCATAAAGTACCTAGAGTTGTTCTCCGCAAAATTCTAAGCATAATTTTCCTTATCCATTTTTCAAAATTCTCAAAAAAATGCTTGAAATCATTGTCCAAAGTTTGGCTATTATGACATCAAAAGGCTATAGGAATGGATGAATTATGATGTCAGAAGGCTATTATGACTATTCTCATAGCCTATTATGACGTCAGAAGGCTATCCAAATTGGCTCCTGGTTATTATGACAGGAGCCAGGAAAAAATTATGTCATTACAGCATAGACGAATTACGTCAGAAGGCTTAGAATTACGTCAAAATAGCCAAAGTTTTTTTTTGAGAATTTTGAAAAGTGGATAAGGAAAGTTATGCTTAGAATTTTGCGGAGAAAAACGCTAGGTACTTTATGACCATCAAACCTAATACACCCTGTATAACGTAAAATTAATGACAGTTGAAATTGATTCGATGATGCTTGTTTTAAAGATTCCATTATTGAAACATAGGAAACTTTCAATGCTAAGATGTGGCATGTTAGCAAGAGTTAATTTGTGTTAGGCAAATTTTAACAGTAGCTGGTAGCTAATCGTTTCTCTTCAATAGTACATGGTTACATAGAAAAGCGTTAGCAATTGTTTATGAAGAAAGAATTCACTGTTACACAGACGCTTCAGCATTTAACGCTTAGTTCATTAAACTGGAATGCTTACAAGTTAAAGGATTCTTATATGTTCTAATCTATAGAGAATTGCTACTTTCTGCATTAACCTTTTCAGACAGTTTTAATCAGTTAGAACTATGTATTTCCCTTAGAAGTATATTTTGCTTAGCAACCAGAGGCATCCTTAGCAACCTCATCTAATCATAACAAGCAAAGGCTTCTTTAGAAATCAAATACTTTCCTTTTTATTCTCGAATGCCTTAAAATCCTATTGGTCCTGGGCATTTCGGTTGCCTGACTTGTTTATTTACAAGATGTTATCCATGCATTAGTTTCAAATTCAATTCATATTGTTGAAAACACGCACATTTAAATTGTTTCATGTGACGAACTCATATGTTCTGCTTTATTTATAAAATATTGGTAAAATATTGCTGCTCGACAACAATGTTCAGGTAACTTCAGTTCCGGCTTGTGCTTCAAGCCAGCGCCAACAATGCTTCAACGCACAAACAACAATGCAAAACTATTTCCGTGATGAACTCGCATGTTCTCCTTTATTTACAGTTTCATTTTTTTTGTTTGAAACTGCTTCTTCTATTAGCTGTGTATGCTCTCATGCATTCTGCAGCTGTTTCTGGCACCAAAATCTCCATTTGATTTACATAACAATCATAAAAATAATATTAATGGTAAGCCCTGAATTTGCACTATCTATGATGAAGTAATAATGTATTCAATTTCAATGCAGAGGCCTTCTCTCTCGGTGGTCACGCTCCATCTCGGATGTTAACAATCAGTGTTTTCCGTTTGTAGGAAACAATGAAGGGTGGACTGTTAGAACAAAGTCACTTCCGTAACCGGAAAAAGGTTTCATTCTAGCATTTCATTCCCCAAGTCGTTGGAGCCGCATAAGAAGTTTCACTTCAAAATGAAGACTCCTGTCAAGGCAGGTGACACATTTTGCGATCACTTCTTGCCAGTCAAGAGAGCCCATAATTGGTAAAAACGAAAAAACGTAACCTAACACTGTCACTTGGCCACACAATATTATTGAGAATGCATTAGGATTCAGTAAAGCTCCAGTTATCTTCTTCCTAACTGCAATTGGTCGAAGCCTAATCACAACGTGACATCGTGCTGCAAGTGCTATGAGCAATTAGTTCTTTTGTTTTCTGTATAAAGAAAATGAACGGATATTTATAAGAAGAAAGGACGAGACACAAAAACCCTGGAATACAATAGATAATAGTTAATAAATAAAAATGAAAAATAAAATAATAATTAACAAATAACAAAATAATAGTAAAAATAAGTAAAATCAAAATAAAACTATAAAATCAAATAAAAAGCTGACGTTACGGATAGAGCCTATCCTTTATCAAGGCAAAAAAGGATAATTCTCTAAAAGCAAATAGAATGTTAGAGAATTATCCCGAAGTTATGAATTATCCTGAATTTTTAACAATTATTTATAAAGAAAAGCAATTCATAAATTTTTAATGGTCCCTAAATGCACATTTAATAAAACATAATAATGAGCTAGTTAAACTTTATTTCTATCAAAAGAAAAATTCACTTTTTAAACTGCTGAACTGCAATTAGATCAGGCTCGCCACAAAAAAATGGCTGACAATGTTGCTTGTGCATCATGGGGGATAGAAGAGAAAATTTTTGAAGTTCTTTTAATTTTTTAATCCTGTTCTTCATAAAACGTTGAAAGTTTATTTTTGTAAGTGTTTTTTTTATGTTGTGGATTGTCCAGAAAACCAAGTAACAATGTAATCATATGCAGGGTGAGAAGGCCGACCAATCGCAGTTAGGTAGAGGTTAGATGGAGGTTTCCTATAATTACTAGTCCAGTACCCAATAGCAATGAGATTAGACTTGGCGTGATTGATGGAAATCCCCGTCGACCAAGAAAAAGTCAAAAGTTTATTTACATTTGTTCAGGTTATATAAATCAGACGCAAAAAGCGTATGCAATCACCTTGATGTTAATCGAAGTAGCTGGTAAATCATATTCCCGAATATATGGGTGGCGATTAAGGTATTAAAGTCATGGCTCCAGGTAGATGTATAGGAGGGAGGGTAGAGAGCATCCCTGCCCAACACCTTTCAAGAGTTTAAAGGTGGTCGTTATTTTTTCTTTAGTTTTAAAACCAAGAACTTGTTCACTAATGTCACCAAAAATCGTGACATTAAAAAATTCTTCAATGATACAGAAGTCCAAGTGGTATTTCACAACCCAAACTCTTTTCAACAGTCTAGTCAAATGAAACACATCACCTCCAGTCCCGGAAAAAATTCTCAGAACTTATTTACAAATATACCAAGCTCCCTGTGCAACAAGTCATACACAGGTCAGACAAAAAGGCAATTAGAAACACGTATACAAGAACATAAAAAAGCATGCAGAATAAAAAATATAAACAATCCCATTGCTCTCCATGCTTACACAAATGATCATGCAGTGGCATGGAACCAGGTAGCTATATTAAAGAGAAAGCAAAATCATATAAAAAGAGTGATCAAAGAATCAATTACATAAAAAAGATAACAACAATTTAGTAAGTTGCTCTTATCAAATCCACCCAAATTGGCAATTAATTTTATAATTACAGTAGATCCACTTTCATCTCAACATTTATGCTTATTTCAAGTCCACCGAAATTGGCAAATAATTTTATAATGAATCTATTTTCACCTCAATATTTATGCCGATTTTAAGTTCAATTATTTTCGTTTTGTTTATATTTTTACATCTTGACTCCGTCCCACACCGCCCATTTCACCCCCCAGGTCAGTCCTCCCCCGCAAAAGCCATAACTCTTGCCTAACACCCAACAACACCAAATGTCCAGAAAAAGGGGGGGACCTTATTGCAAGCCAGATGACCTGAAGATGTCCTGAGGCCAGGACAAAAGATCTCATCGCTCTTCTTCTTTTAGTTCCTTTATATTTATGTTTAATGATTTTTCATTACTATACTATGTACAGCAGATGAAAACACCCACAATTATTATTATACAATTTAAATAATAAAAAAATAAAAAAAATAAAAAAATTATACAATTTGTTAAAAACTGTATTAGTGTACTTTTACTTCAAAACAATCATTATAACGAATTTAAGCTCGTGGGGAGCTCATACGATTCTTCCCTTGTTCGGTTGGTGAGCTTTTAGTTGATAGTTGGGTACCAGTCTTTGGACTTGTTCAGTTTGCACAATGACTGACCAGACATTTTTTTCCTTATACGATTTGTTAATAAACCATCCAAATTGCAAATTGGAGATGGTTTCTTATATTAACAGAATGTAATGTTGCCCGACTCTTCATCTCATTGTTTGGATTTCTCTTCGGACCCAGACTTTTGCTTTTGTCATGGATTGGTACGGTGTGAGGTCGTCTGTCTGCTCATCTGTTTTCTTCTGGTAAGGCTTTGCCTATTTCTTGTCTCTGATTACGTCTGCGAGTGTTCGCCATCCTAAGTCATGACTAATCATTTGGTGGTTTCCTTTCCACAAAATTAATGGTCGTGCTTAACTTTTATGTTCGTCATTTAATCATCTCTCCTTACTGAGCAATAGTCCGCCTATCCAGCTTGTTCCAACAAATGGTTTCCGCAAGCCTGACTTTCGTCATTATGGTTGACCAGTTCAGAAGGAACTACTCTTCAAAAAATGGAACTGTGCCCTGCCTAGATTTTTCTTCATTTCGCGCCTCTCACTGGCAGAACTTTGCTTTTAACTTTTACTATTGATTCATCACTGTCAATTTACGTTTATTAATTTTTTTTCTTTTTCAGTCTCTTTCGGCCCAGAGTGTGGTGGTTCTGTTCCATAGTGTCGTCGTCCTTATTGCGTAGTTCCTGAGCCCGTTTGCTGGTTGTTGTACTGCTTCCTGTCCGCCCACGTTATCTTATCACCTTTGTAATCCATACCTGTGTAGCTCCAGTAGGGTTTTGTTACGTGATTGTCACCTTTTCTTTGACCATAGTCCCCTTCCCCTAGTTAACTGTTTTTTCCGTAGCCGTTCAATGTTTTTTTTATTGATCTTCAGCACATTTATTATTTTCTCTCGCACCCTTTTTCTCCGTTGTTTTTTTTTCTCCCTAAGTCTCACCCACCGTCCGAGGAACTTCCTCATCTTAAGAAGTTTTTTTTTCAACCTCCTTCTAGTTATCCCATTGGTTGGTTGAATTCTTTTGTCTTCAGTCAATTTCCAAATAATCCCGAATTGAAGTCAGAAACTTACACACACACTCTTTCTCCAGGATCACCCACCCTCCTTAGAGATGCAATGGGAGAAATTCATCCCAATGTGAATTCGGTTTTACAGCAGAAATGTTACTCAATTATTAGAATTTGGTGTAATGTGTTTCATATGCTCTTTTCTTATTAATTTTGTGGATTAACAAATATTTTTGTTTGGAACCGTCATTACAATTTTTTAAAGCTTGTTAACTAAAAACTTTTCCTAGCTGGTATTTCTCTGACGTGAAGGGGTTTCTTTAATTGTTAAATGGTCAAAGTTAATTCGCTCTTCCAAATTCGAGGATTTTCCTTTTTATATCCAAAACGTTATTTAGATTTCTTGCTATTAATTTGGCTTTTCGCCAGTTCCTTATCTTAGTTTACAAGATTTAACTTTAATTTCACCTCTACTTATTCGCGAGTCCGTTCAATCATTAGGCCTGTTAGCACTTTGACAAAAGACGTGCAACTCTATGTAAACGTTGAGGAAAACGTAACCTAAGAAACCAAATATAAATTGTACCCTTCAGCAAAGTTTAATTTATTAAAATAAAAATTTTTTCCATGTAACTATTGTAGCTAATTACATTAAATCATTACTTAGATTACCAAAATGCCACGAACGTTTCAGATCCATAAAATAATATAATTGGATGAAAACTGTATTATTTTCATTGAAAACTAGATGGATCTCGTCAAAATTTAATGATGAACAACCCCTCTCTATCAATGTTTATGTAATGTTGTTAATTTGAGCATCAATGCTAGCAAAGTTGTTGATTGTGACATTATTGTCGAGAGGATTTTTTCATTTGGTAGAGTAAGCAATTTTGAATTGTAAATTACCATTAATTAGTAGTAATTATGTACACAAACACTAACTTTGACAAATCTACAGACTAAGATCTTTCATTTAAGACCAAAATGAAGTTTAGAGATGCAAAAGAATTGTCAAAAGAATCACCCTTGGAACTTAAATTTATAGATTACTGAGATGGATTTTGTAGAAATTGGAGAAAAAGGATATCGGAAGGTCCTAATAAACACGTCACCGAAATATGTATACAAATTATCATTATAACTGTTAAAACTACTTGAGTACTTTCACTTATATATAAACTTTATTTGGAAGTGAAATTTTTGGTTTAAACTATCTGCTTTAGTAATACGTCTATAATATATTTTTTATTCCCCTATTTTCTTGTTGCTTTAATATTTAGAAATATTTTTTTCTTCTTTTATAAAAATACATGTGTCATTACTAAATAGTGGAAGAATGATTATTATTAGATTTCCGTCTGTCTCCTTCATATTTTCTACATTTTTTGACATTGAAAGTTGAATGAATTTCGGAATGATTCTTACCATAGGCATTTCTTACTTCAGTATTTAGTTTCGTTTTGCTTGGTGCACTGGATTCGGAGTTACGGGGGTGTGAGTTAGAGGGGACAAAAGATCTATGTGGTACTCCTTTGTTTCATGTAAAGGAGTGAAAGATGGTATGTAGAGTCCTCTTGGCACAATCTATAAAGGTCGTACAAATGAAAACGAAAATTTGTGTGGGAAAAAAAGATGACATTTAGGATCATAATTTTTTGTTTTAAACAATCGCGAATTGTTTAAATTGAACAAAAAGTTGCAAGTGTTGCATCACGTGAGAAAGAACGATATCTCGCGCTTCGAAGCTCTGCGACTAAAGCCTGGTTCACATAACGTGCATTGTGCATTGCATCGCCATTGCATCTTGCATTACTGCGTCAATTTCGGTTCACATAACTTTTTCCGTGCGTCCGTTGGCCGTCAGTTGGTCATGCATCAGGAGAATGTCATGCGTTCAGTGCATTGAAAAATTTCAACTTTCGAAGCTTGACGCTTGTGTGGATCAACGTTCTCCAATCAGCAGCAAGCATGCTAGCCAGTCACGAAAGAGCAAGGTATCCACTATCTTCGCTATATACATTTTCTTTTCAATAAATTAAAAAAATAGCTACAATCAATAAAATTGATGATTAACTAATAAAAGCAGGTAAAATGTTGGATTCATTGTAATGTGTATCGGATTAGAAGTTGATGTTGTTATCAGATGTCAACAGTACGAATGTAAAACGACCACTGGTCAGTAAAAAATTATCTGATAAAAACACGGTGGATTTGAGTTCATGGCTTTAAATTATCCAGACTTTGTTCAATCGTTTTCTAACAGTGAAATTAATATTCTAACCTTTCAGAACAATAATTAACCAGCCACATATTTTCATTCATAAATTATTATCGCTTTTATATGTACTTCACGTGTTAAAGTTATTGTCGGCATTCCTTCAAGCCCCACTAGCAGAAGAAATCAATCTCCAGCGCCTTCAGGAATGTGGAGGGGTTGTGTTTCCCCTTTCTCACCACATCCAAAAGGTGCTGGATCCCACCCACAGGTGTGCCTAAAGGCGCTGGCCCTAACCCTCCACAGTCCAATGGGCATTGGCTCTTCCCCTCCATATTCCGATGGGTGCTGGGTCTCCCATCCACATTCCTGAAGGTGCTGGGTCTCTCCTCTTTTAATTAATGTGGGTTAATTAATTAATTTTTTCATTGGGTTTCCATTCCTGAGTGTGCTCACTCATCTGGCTGATGACATCTTGATTAATCACGTGATTGTGGTCATATTCCGATGTCCTGAGGCTGAAAATAATATTAATTTCATAATACAGTACTTGGTTATGTCATGCAGAGAAGCATCTATGTCCTGAAGAGTGCCTTACAGTGAAACACCACCTAAAGAGTGACTTGCAGTGAAGCACCAGTACCAGTTTGACAGGCAAGGTGGGTGCTGATGCACTATATATACCCATTGTGGCAGGGGATGCTAAAATGACTGACACCCACAATTTGATTTCCTAATTACTAATTACTATTGTTTCTCAGACAACCAAATTTTTTCCAAGCCTTGTTATGTTTTCTTCTAAATAAAACTGCTTCTGATTCAAGATGTATTGTTTGTTTTTAACCTTCTGATAATGGGTACATTATTTTCATTGACTACTGACAACTCTGATCCGAAGTTTTAGAGGGTTGACAATTGACATTGCCAACTTTTATAAATACAGTTCTCACTAAGGACGTTTAATTTTCTTCTACTTTCTGTGATTTTTGCATTCTAGTTGCTCAGTTTAATGTTTGTTTTAAAAAATTTGTCTCTCAAGGTTTATCTTTTTAAGTGCAAGCCTAGTTCGCGCAATGTTGACAACATTCTATACGAGATTTAAGTTTAATTTAGGTCACTACACTGGTACTTGAGTGTGTGCCCTACACACCCAGTGGGTTGAGCATCAGGTTTTCAATTACAGCTTGAGTGGACATCCGAGCTCGTTTCTCTGTGACTCTAGTACCCACATTTTTCGTCCACCCCCCCCCTTTTTAACCCATTGTACACACAGTTTTAAGGTCACTCCTCGTTTTCCTTTTTCTTTAACCTGCGATTTTTTTACTGTTTTTGATGTCATTAAATGTTGCTTGCGACTATTGTTTCCAGACTCTCCAGAGTTTGGCAGGAAAATTTCCTGTCATTTGACAGCAATGCAAGTTTTGATCAGCGATTTTTTTCAGCACATGCATCTTTTTCCAGTCGCCATTTTCGGCTCTATGGCATTCTCCAGCTTAAAGTTAAGCATTGGGCGCAGTTTTTTTCACTGCGTCATGGAGCGATTGCAGGAATTTTTGCTGTTTTGTCCAACCTCTGCAAAATTTGTTTCGATTATTCCTCGGTAGGGTGAATTTTCTTACTCATTTGATATTCAACTGCGTTTTTGTTTACTCCATGTCCTGCTTGGTCTCTTTTATAATTTTTAACAACGCTTCTAAATTCACAGGTTTGTTGCAAATGGTTTAGTTACCATCACGTCATGGATGAAGCATTAACAAACCCTCAACACCCTGTCGGGTTTGGTGATGTGCGCGATTTGGCAATACGTACAAATCATTCTGAAAAAGAGACTGGTGAATGGTTAAGTGGTGTTCCAGTTTACACGCTATATAAACCAGTTTGACATTGTCATCAATGCCACCGAATGAGAGTTTTTTCTCCATTCGACCAATTTCTAGTTGATCTGGTAGATCTATCGAGTCTGTGAAAACAGAAGGATGGCTATAAATTTCTCCTAACCTGCATAGATCTTTTCTCTCGATTTGCATGGGTTATCCCACTAAAAACGAAGACAGGGCAAGCGCTTCAAAAAGCCTTTCAAAAATTTTCACCAATGGTCAGGTGCCACTAAAAGTGAACAGTGATAAAGGGAAGGAGTTTTTAAATAAACCATTTTAAAGCACTCAACATTAATTTCTTTGCAACCGAATCTGATGTGAAGGCCGCAACAGCCAAACGCTTTAACCATACCTTAAATACCCGGATGTTTCAGTATTTTACGTATGCCAACACACATAGGTACATCGACATCTTACCTGGCCTCGTGCTAAGCTAGAACAATCGTGTTCACAGATCACTGGGTAATGCACCATCTGAAGTTAATGATCAGAATACCCCGACACTGTGGTTGAAAACGCGATGATATTACACTGCTGCTCCACAAACGACACCGCAGTTACAAATAGGTGATCACGTGCGTATTTCAAAAGTGAAAAACATTTCTGAAAAAGGTTATCTACCGAATGAGACTGAGGAAGTGTTTGAAGTCTCAAAAATCATTTACAGAAAACCCATTGTGTATAAAATAAAAGATTATCGTGGCGATGAGATTGCTGGGAAGTAAATAATAATAATTATTAGCTGGAGAAGCATCTCCAAACATAGATAATGATTATTCAATTGAAAAATGGAAGGAAAAATTCTGCAACCCGGATTCGA
>JAHWFO010088187.1:0-59208 GCA_023313115.1 Rhysida immarginata | reverse complement strand
GCGCAAACGTGCATGTGTCCGGATATTTGTGATCATATAGTGTATTTGCCTGGTCAATTTGTATAAAAAGTGTTTCTACAGGAATATTCCTTTTTTTTTTTGTCATTTTTGAAGATAGATTGTCTTTATTAATTTTCAATTGTTTAAAATATTTGTTTGTGTGTGATATAGCTAAATAGCCTTGAATTTTGTAAAATAAATTCGCCGGGTGCTGTAGTTTCATTTTGGTTTAACACGTCTTGTGTTTGTGTCATTTTTATGATAACTTCCATTATTCCATTTTTATGGCACAAAGTTGTATAATGAACAAGGCCCATATTCAGCAAATGAAGAACTCTCTTTAAGCTTGGATTTAACTTAAATTTAAATATGTTGTTACGCAACGCTCCAACGCATTATAGTGCCCGGCACGAAAGAAAAGGGAAACTGGTGTATGTGTAAATGAAAAAAACTATTTCAGCCAATCAGAAACAGACTGGAAATGGGGTGTTATTAATTCCTGGCATCAGTAGCAAGTAATGCTCCGATTTCTGTCCGTTTCTGATTGGTAGAACGAGTTCTTTTCATTTACACATGCGCCAGTTTCCTTTTTCTTTCGTGCTGGGCACTATAGTTAACGAGATATAATCATTTAAAGTTAGGTATGTAGATTATTGATGTATATTTACAAATTCAGAGAATATGATATTCAAGTAGTCAAAGTGGTCATGTGGGTAAGTTGATAGATTTTAATGCATAAAGTATTGGGTTCAAATCCGGCTCCTTTATCATTTTCATTTATCGTAAATATTCTACTATAACGCGACCTCTTGTATAACGCGACTCCACTTTTTCGGCCCAAAAAATCGGCAAAAATCCTATCCTCTTGTATAACGCGACCCCCATTTTTGACTCCTCGCGAGAAATAAAATGTACAAACTGTTTCGATGTTTGGGAGAAGTTATGATCGATGTTGTTAGATGTTGGCGACGAGTAATTCGAATAAAAAGTGAATTAATATATTGTATAATGAACTGGACATTATATGCAATGTAATTAATGTATAATACACGGCAAATTCGTCTGAATGTCATCACCACAGAAAGCGACTTCGACAAAAGCAACTGCCTCAACTTCGAGGCAGTCTGGAAGTTTATAGCCCTACATTGATAGGGAAAGCTTTCTCACTCGCACATCGCAAAAAAACACAACAGTACATCAATTTTCTTAATAAAAAGACAAGTAATCTTTATTCAGTTTAATATTTTCGCTACATAATATTTTCCTGTAGGCTTTGGTTCGAGGCAGTTTGGAAGTAGGCCTATTTATCAATGTTTGGGAGAAGTTATTATCGATGTTGTTAACGATGTTATTATCGACGATCGGCCGCAGTCGTCGGAGGGCTGATTTTTATCCTCTAGTATAACGCGACCCAGCAAATTTAGATGCTTTTTTAGGCCAAAAAAATTCGCGTTGTAGTAGAATATTTACGGTAAAATTATTTTTTTTAAAACATGTTTTATTTCATTTGAGGAATATAACAAATTATTTATTTTTAATAAGTTATTATTATTTTGTATATTATTATACAGGGTGGATACAAAGATGAGATTGCCCCCTCCCCCCTTTTTTTTTATTTTCGTAACCGAAGCATATATGACAATTTTGATGAATCCAATGAATAGGAAGTTGTGGGTGACCTATCCCATAGTGCACTTTTCATCGTCCCAAATACGTAAATCAGGACACATTCAAATCCTATCTTAAAAACCATAAGAGATACACGAAAAATTCCAATTGAAGACTCATTCAGCATGGAATTCTGAACAAAACAAAAAAAAAATTTCTAAGATCCGAGGATGAATCGTTTCTGAAAATTCTTCCGACCTCAAGTCCACTTGCAGGTTACCATAAGCAAGTGCCTTCGCCTGTGATGTGATGTGTGTGTTATCGATTTTTAAAATCGTAACTTTAATTATAATCACCCTGTGTTTTAGTTTTACTAAGGGCCGTCAAATTCAAAATGCTAGTGCAAGCTTGTGCTAGCACGAAAACGAAAACTTTCCTCGCTCTTTGTTGCTCATACATGCTCAGCCCTAGCTCAAGCGGCCACAAATTCAGAAGTGCAGAATTTGCAAAAAAAAAAAAAAAAAAAAAAAAAATAGACTGTGCCTGCGTTATGGATTTTCTCTAGGCTTGAGTCGTAGAGTGATTGTTGCCTTCCTGTCGGATTTGAGCCCGAGAGCACTAAGGCGCTCTCAAAATCGCGACTTGCAGGATTGAATACAGCTGAAGAACAATGCTCTCAACTAACAAGCTTTGCTGAATCCCTAGTAGAGCCAACGGTTATTTACGTCTACACCGAAAGCTAAAATAGGAATAGAAAAGATTAGATTAGGACAAAAGCTCTTGGGTGCAAGGTCCAAGAGCACAGGGTATCCTATGCCATTTCATATTTCAGTGGCCTATGGTGGTTTTTTCAACAGTCCAATTAGCTTTTTTTACTTCTTAACTTGATGGGGATACGATAAATCGCTTGCTTTTGATCGTTGCTGGGGCAAGTGCCTATGTTAGCTCGAGATCAGCAGAGGCGATTAGCAGGCAGTAAGTCTGAAAGCCAGTTTCAAGTTCACGAGACCTTGCTCTAGTTTGCACTTGTTCATTCGGAGCATGCACTATCTTTAGATCACTTGGTTAGCACTAACATACCATCTTTAGTGGTATGTTACGTTGATAGAAACCCATACGCTGTATTGCAAGACCTCACTTCGTTTCATTGATTATAGTACAGAGGCAAGTCGGGTCGGGGATATTTTATTTAGAATGTTTGTAACACTTTTAATTTGCTGTCGACCTAGGACAATTAGTTACTTATAACGGAATTTTATCTCTTTTTAAGGACCAGGCCAGTTTCCAGGACAACAGTCTCAAGGACCGACGCAACAACAAGCTCAGCAACTGCCCCCCAAGTCATCCGGTTATGTTGCTACACCGACGAGCCAACCTGGCCAGACACCATTCAATCCGGCGAGCCAAGCCTATCCCGGTTATCACGTTCAGACTCAACCGCCGACTGCAGGAACTCCGCAGACCTCTTTTCCGCAGTCGCAAGCCACTGTGTCAGTATTTTAAATATTTGTTTTGATCTGTTTATTTAGCACCGTAACAAATTTAACATTTTTTTTTTTTTATCCGTCCCGCAGGTACCCTCAAGCAAGCATGGCTCAAACCTATCCGCCAACCTCTTTTCAGTCGGGTATTCAGTGCATCCCGCCCCAACAGCAACCGCCGCAGCAGCCTCAGCAGCAGCAGCCACAGTATCCGTTCCCAGGAGTACCAGCTTCAGTCGCCTCTACTAACCCTTATTCTCGGGGTACTTCACAAGCCGGGTATCCGCGCCCACCAGCAGTAGCGTACCCCCCTACGTACCAATAAGCAAACGAAACCACGACAAGTATGTGTTCATTCCACGAGAATAAGTTTCGAGTAATGGTTTAACGCAAACAGATCTGAAGTTGTTGTCGTCGTCGTCTCCCTCCTTGGCAGATGGCCATGCCATCTGTCGAGGAGAGCGAAAATTAATGTGAAACATGAGCTCTTGCATAATTTTTGTTTTCCTTCTCCGTTGATGTTACTAATTCAGTTCGGTTTTATTTAATAATTTTTATTCGAGGAAATCATGATTGAGGAATAAAGCGTTTGTTTTTTTTTGCTTAAATTGGTTCGGATTTACGATTTTTGTTTGTTCTTTCCCCGAAACGAAATCTTGTTTAAATTTTTTTTTTATCTTGCGTTAAAATGCTCTTTTATCGTTGCGTTTTATGTTGATAATCATGGTCCTGCAAATTATTAAGCCCGTTTTAGAGTGATAGATTTATAAGTTGTTTTTTTTACAATAGCCTTGAACTATCGTCAATAGTTTTGTTCTTGTAAGGAGACTACTGTAACCTTGTATTATATTAATTATTATTGTACTATCAACTTGTAATATCATTTTTGCTTCTTAAGAAAGTGCAATTTTTCAATTTGTTTTTATTTATAACAACTTAATTTTTTTTTTTTTAAATTTTGAAACCGATTGAAATTTTGTTTCTTCTTAAATTTTTAAATAAATAAAATACATTCCTAATGGCTTATGACAAGAACTTAAAGAGAAGCGTTTGGTTTGCTCATTTATTTATTTCGATAAATTAGAATCGTCGCAGTTTTAAACGAAAGGCACGTTACAGCTGACTTGCTGGCGCAGTTCTTTGTAAACAGTGAGCAAGTGATGTTTTTCTTCCGTGGACGTCGGAGGCAAGTTGACTTCTTTATTTAGTTTCTGGAAAGAGAAAATGGGTTCGAGTATTAACGGGCAACTCTACGCAAAAATTCGATTATAATTTTTTACGGAATATCAATTTTTGATATAAATACGAGGTCTGTTCAAAAAATACGTAGACTGTTTGAATTGCGCAGGCCCTGTTGGTCCCAATCAAAATCGCTTGGTGTCGCCATCTTCTGACAGATCCTCTGATTACAAGGCAGTTTTTTGATTGCAAATATCAGTATTGGTTGTTTGTGAAGTGTGTTTTTTTTCGTTTGGCGGATTCTTAGAATGAGTGACTTGAACGAGCAAAGAGTTGCTGTGAAATTTTGTGTTTAACTCGGAAAAACTGCCACTGGACGAGTGGAAAAGGCCAGAAATGTGGACGAGAGGTGACTGGTTGTTTCGTCACGACAACGCTCCAGCCCATTCAGCGCTCAGAACTCGAGTGTTGTTGGCCAAACACTCGATCACTGTTCTTCCTCACCCACCCTACTCACCTGACCTCGCTCCTTGTGACTTCTTCTTGTTTCCCAAGCTCAAAAGACCTTTAAAAGGAAGGAGATTTGAGACGATTCCCGACATAAAGGCAAATGCGCGAAGGCGCTGAAGGACATCACAAAAGAAGCGTTCCAGGACTGTTTCCAAAAGTGGAAACACCGTTGGGATAAGTTTGTGCGTCGGGGAGGAGAGTACTTTGAAGGGGACCCAGATGTGTAACTTCTGAATAAAGCATATTTCGTTTTATGACGTCAGTCTACGTATTTTTTGAACAGACCTCGTATAACACGATTCCGTTGAAATTTTTAATTTTGGTTCATAATTTCTATATAAAAAATGCTCTGAAAAGCGAAAAATAGCGCA
The DNA here is from genome assembly GCA_023313115.1 of Rhysida immarginata. Taxonomy (NCBI): domain Eukaryota; kingdom Metazoa; phylum Arthropoda; class Chilopoda; order Scolopendromorpha; family Scolopendridae; genus Rhysida; species Rhysida immarginata. The sequence continues at coordinate 54,059 of JAHWFO010088187.1, read as the reverse complement.
TTTGCATTCCTCTCACGCCGGCCATTATTTTTCCGGAAGTGACGTAGTGCGAGGTTCGCTGCTGGGGTCGATTTAATGTTAATCCCAGTTGTTTGTAAACTTTCACAGCGTGATTTTTTTAAGTAAAAAAAAAAAAACTAGAGTTTCCAAATGTGAATCTCCTTTTTGAATGAAAATATTATAATTAAAATAAAATAAATAAATGAAAGGCACCAGTGTAAGTTCTAATGAAGGAGGGAGGGGATTAAAAAAGGTGATTCACATGTTATTGAAATATTATCAAACCACTCCTTTTATTATATAATAATTATTTTGGTCATTTTAATTCATTTAATATACTCTTTGTAAATGAATATTTATTGAAATGTGTGTAGCTTTTAAAGCGAAGTCACGAATAGATGATTGTCTAGAAATCTTATGTGGATAATGCAGATGATTAACTTGAGAATAAAATAAAACTCTTTTTCCACAACGAAACAGGAAATGAACAAAAAGAAAAAGACCGAAAATAAAATGAAAAAATACAACCCGAGTCTGTAAGCGCTTTTCGAAAGCTTTGCTTTCATCATTCAGCAGCCAAGGAGCACCTCGAGAGAACTGACTTGGAATAGAACATGCTGAGTATTTATAACAAACGGAAGCCAATCAAGACAAAAAGATCCAACTGAATTTTATTGATTGGGTAAGTGCGTCGCCCATTTGATCAATGGTGATTCGCTAATAGGACCCCTATCTAAGTTGAGTAATAATTTTTTATCTGTTTTTTGAATGGCTAAGCTTTCGAAGGCGTCCAGAAGGTGTTTCTTGTTTATTGACTCAATAAGTATTACATTGCTTAATAAAAATTCATGCCCGGTATCTAGCGAGTGTTTGGCTATGGATGACTGATTCCCTCTACCATATCTTGTGTGTCTCATGTGTTCTTCGAATCTTGTTTCAATATTCCGGCAAATTTGTCCTTTGTATCTCATGGGGCATTGGGAACATCTAGCTTCATATATTCCTGATTTCTGTAGTGGTGGAATCGGGTCTTTTGGATTAGGTAATAAATGCCTGGTCTGGTTGGGATTGCTAAAAGATAACGAAATATTAAAAGATTTAAAGACAGAATTGAGACCTTTGATTAATGATTTATTGTAAGGTAAGGATATGACTCTCCCTCTATTTTTAGTCCGGTTGAGGGTAGTGATTTCGTCCATGAACTTTTTTAACTTCCTCTTCCTTACCAAATCGGTGATGGTACGTGTGCTATAGCCATTTTTAACTGCAATATTCTGGATCAAGGAAATTTCTTTTTTGAATGAGGATTGACCAAGTGGAAGATTAATAGCTCTGTCAATCATCGAAATGAAAGTAGATATTTTTTGATTCCAAGGGTGGCTGGAATCGCTTGGTATGTAATTCAATCCGTTCGTAGGCTTTCGGTATACCCCAAATGATAATGAATCATGGTTTCTGATGACTAAGATGTCAAGAAACGGCAACCTTTGATTGTTTTCTAACTCAAAAGTGAATTGAACGGACGGAAAATAACTATTAATATGTTGGACAAAAGTGTTGACATCGCAAGCATTGGTGTCAAAAATTGTGAAGACATCGTCCACGTATCTGAACCAACAATCGGGAAAGTAAAAACCGGAATTCTTCAGGATATCCTCGAAACTGTTCTTGGCTGCTGAATGATGAAAGCAAAGCTTTCGAAAAGCGCTTACAGACTCAGGTTGTATTTTTTCATTTTATTTTCGGTTTTTTTCTTTTTGTTCATTTCCGGTTTCGTTGTGGAAAAAGAGTTTTATTTTATTCTCAAGTTAATCATCTTTTTTTAGTTTGTTTATTAAAAAAATCACACTATGGAAGCTTTCAAACAATTAACACTAATTATTTCTCTAATTCACTGTGTTGACATGGATTTTATCACCATGCCCCAGCATTAAAAATTAGCTCTCTAACATCTCCTGATATTTTCTCACTGAGTAGATATTTACGACCGATCTTCCTAAATTTGTAAATCGCATATTCGTCATGCCTCATTCTTAAGTAGTATTTGGCTCTAAGAACAGAGGTAGTGATAATAATTTATCATTTCTTCAATTGCCTAAGTAAGAATTAGGAAGAAATGGATAATTTTTGATCAAAGAGATAACTGGCTTCCAACCGCGAACTAGTCGACTCGGCTCCGCTCACTTTTGAAAAGTTTTGTTTTGTTATTGATCCTGTCGTATTAATGTAGCTCACTATTTATTTGCGCAAGGCTATGTAAAGACTAAAGAGGTATCCGGATAAAACGCAACTACACGTTTTGAAGTGTTCAGATGGCCACATTCGATTATAAATGATGAGAAACATAAGAACATGGAACTCGTTTTCATTTCTAAATACTACATCCGAGAAATTCAATTTTTCAAACAATAGAAGAACTCGGAGCTCTTGCTACTTCGTCAAGGGGAATTATTTTCTTCATTGAAGCATTTAATGGAAGCCAACCAGAAATAAAGAAGGGAGGGGGAGGGGGCTGCCAATTTATTATGATTTGAAGCCACTTTCTTGGTTAAAATTCACAAATAGAAAAGGGGAGGGGGGGACTAGTTATTGGCTATTGCTTTTGATGTTTGACTAAGACCCCATTAAAATTATATTAGGTAATCTAGTTAAATAAGTAAATGGTGCAAACATAGACCCCATTAAATATGTTCGGGGAGAAATTGGAGGCAGACTATGGTTCGGCAAACAAGGTGTTCTGGCAGACCGTGCGCCGCCTCCGTGGAAAGAAGTCTCTTTCATCACAAACTATTAAGAGTTCAGATGGGAGGCTTCTGAAAACGGAGGAGAGCGTATTGCATAGGTGGAAGGAATACTTTGCATCTCTTCTTAATCCAGTGACAACAACAACTGAGGCATACGAGGTGCACCTTGGAGCGGAGAATAGTCACGGTAGTATCAATGAAACAGAAGTCTGATGGGCAATTAAGTCCCTGAAGACTGGCAAAGCTGCAGGTGATGATGAAATCCGGTCCGAGATGTTAAAGGCCTTAAATCAGGATGGTATCCTGTGGCTGACTCGAGTGTGTCAGGTTGCTTGGATATCTGGACAGGCCCCTAAGCAATGGCAGACAGGAATTGCGATCCCTATCTTCAAAAAGGGAGACCAGAGAGATTGCAACAACTATCGAGGCATCTCTTTGCTCAGCATTCCTGGGAAAGTGTACGCTAAGTGTCTGGAGAAGAGAAGTCGGGAAATAGTCGACTCCAAACTGTCGGGGGAGCAGTGTGGTTTCCGACCTGGCCGAAGCACGACGGATCACATCTTTGCTCTAAGGCAAATCTTTGAGAAATCCTGGGAGTATGCAAAAGAGGTCTACGCTTGCTTTGTGGACCTCGAAAAAGCATATGACAGGGTTCCCCGGGAGAAGCTCTGGCAAGTGTTGCAAGAGTATGGAGTGGATGGGCAATTACTGGTTGCTATCATGTCTCTGTACGAAAGCTCTGAGATGTGTGTCCGGATAAATGGCATTAAGTCAAGACCGTTCACCGTGGGTGTTGGACTCCGCCAAGGGTGCGTACTGTCGCCCCTCTTGTTCATTATCTTTATGGACTGGATAGACAGGGGCAGCCGAGGCGATGAGCGTGTTTGTGTGGGCGACTGCCTGGTGGAGAGGTTGCTCTTTGCTGACGACCTTGTTCTGCTTGGGTCTTCTCGCACGAACCTTCAGCATGCACTAGACCGGTTTGCAGCCAAATGTGAAGAAGCTGGGATGAAGATCCGTGTGGCTAAAACCGAGGTTCTGGTCCTTTCAAGACAGCCTGCTCAGTGCGCTCTCCATGTTAGGGGAGCCTCATTGAGACAGGTGGAGAAATTCAAGTATCTCGGGATTGCATTCACGAGTGATGGACGGCAGGAGAAAGAATTGGATGCTCGGATCGGTGCAGCAAGCTGTGTCAGACGTGAACTGTGGCGATCTGTGGTAACGAAACGAGAGCTGGGTAACAAAGCCAAGCTCTCCGTCTTCAAATCTATCTTTGTCCCCATTCTCACCTATGGTCATGAGGCTTGGGTAATGACCGAAAGAGTGCGATCGCGGGTACAAGCAACCGAAATGAGATTCCTGAGAGGTGTGGCAGGTGTTACCCTACTAGATAGAGTGTACAGCAGCACAATAAGGGAATCTTTAGGTGTTGAGCCGCTACTTCTCCGCATTGAGAGATCTCAGTTGCGCTGGTATGGCCACGTGATACGGATGCCAATGCAAACTAGTCTTCCTAGGCAGTTGTTATTTTCCAAGCCGGTGGGTAAGAGACCAAGGGGTCGGTGGATACCAGGTGGCTAGACTACATGGAGAATCTGGGTTCGAGTCGCTTGGATATTACCAGGGAGGACATGCGCCTGATGGCGGAAGATCGCGATCGCTGGAGATCCTCCATAGGGCTGCTGCCCCCGCGACCCTAACGGATAAGCGGGTTTGAAAAGTAAGTAAGTAAATGGTGCTAACAGTAGCAAATTTTTGTATAATGTTTGAAGCTAATACATTTGTCATTTAAACTGGCTGAAATAGTTTATATTTAGTGATGATCGTAAATTAAAATATATCAGTGTAACAAAATACATTTGATAACCTGAAATTTAGTTCGATTTTCCATAAATTTTAGTTATGAATCAAATAAACAAAGAAAATTGCTTGAGAGAATTTTAATTAGTTTTAATAAAATTTTACATTATTTGAAATGTTCTTGTGAAGGAAAGATTTTTCGAATGGCTGTCACAATGCAACGGGGAAGAACTTTTCTTTTATTCCCAGGTGCACCCAAATCTAATGGACAAATTAGTTTGTTGGTATATCGTAATCCACGCAGATTTTTAAAAAGACAGAATTTTCGGTGATGCACTCCGAACCACTGGGCATATGCTGATCGATCTTGGCTTAATCACGACAGCATACGTTCGCACTGGTGTTGTCGGCATATCTTCACATATTGTGCACTGATACCTAATTTAAAAATTAATACGAGGCATGTTTTTTAAGTAAGTACCGTTTTGGAATTAAAAAAAGACGTGCAAAGATATCGCAATAATTTTATTTTTACATGAAAGCCTCTACCTTAATCTACTTTTCTACATAATTTCCGTGAATATTGAGGCACTTGTCATAACGTGGCACCTGTTTTTGAATACCCTCCTCATAAAATTCTGCCGCCTGACTTGTTAACCACTGTATCACAAATGTTTTGACTTCGTCATCGTCTCGAAGACGCTGACCACCCAGGTGTTTCTTCAAGTGCAGGAACAAATGGTAGTCGCTGGGCGCCAGATCAGGGCTGTATGGAGGATGATCTAGAGTTTCCCATTTAAAAGATTTGATGAGATCTTTGGTCCGATTAGCCACATGTGGACGGGCATTGTCATGCAGCAAAACGATACCCTTACTCAACTTGTTCTGGATTGCACGACGCAGATTGTTCAATGTCTCACAATAAGACGCTGCATTGATTGTCTCATTACGAGGCAGAAACTCCACTAGCAATACTCCTTTTCTGTCCCAAAAAACTGTGCACATGATTTTCCAGGCAGAAATTGTTTGCTTAAACTTCACTTTTTTGGGTGATGATGAATGTCGCCATTCCATGGATTGTTGTTTCGATTCTGGTGTGACGTAGGCCACCCATGTTTCGTCACCAGTAACAATTTGGTCTAAAAAATCTTCACCTTCATTGTGGTACCGCTCAAGGAAAGTCAATGCACTGCCTAAACGTTGGGTTTTGTGCAAATCCGTCAACATTTTTGGAACCCAACGTGAACACAATTTCCGGTAATTCAAGTTCTCGGTCACAATGCGATACAAAACACTACGAGAATATTGAGGAAAGCAGTCGCACAATGATGAAATTGTAAAGCGTCTGTTTTCTCTCACCTTTTCGTCCACTTTCTGCACCAAATCTTCATTAACGACCGAAGGACGCCCACTCCGTTCTTCATCGTGCACATTTGTGCGGCCATCTTTAAATGCTCTCACCCATTTCCTTACCATTCCATCACTCGTAATGTTTTGTCCGTACACTTCACAGATCTCACGATGAATATCGATCGGTTTTACGCCTTTAGCACTAAGAAATCGTATAACAGCCCGTACTTCACGATCGGCGGGACTCACGATTGTCGGAGGCATCTTAAACACTCAGTAAACAACGTATACAATGAAGAATCAGACTGTACTGGCGTCAGTGCGTAGACAAGAGATGTAGTTAACCAGCGCGCATGCGCGGAACGCCGACCGTAGCGCTGCGGCGGCGGATTCGCAAAACGGTACTTACTTAAAAAACATGCCTCGTATTATGAAATTGTTCACATTTAAATAACATACGTATTAACTATACTTGACAATTTGTTGCACGTGATACATTTTCCGTCGATTCGGCGACACTGTATTCCTCGTCTAATGACGGGTGATCGCGGTTCTAAACTATATGGTTTCACGCCTAACCAAATCACTGATATAGATAGTTGTTAAAATAAGCCTCCATATCTTCATGTCCAAACATTGTGAAAATTGTAGTGAACGCAGTACTGGGTGAATGTTAAAGCTTCCCTGCAAAGCTTGATGAGAGCAATCCTCGCACTACGTCACGCCTCCACCCAAGATGGATGCCCCCGATTTCAAATCGTGCTCGGAATTTTCGTTTTTCACACATTTAGGATTCGAATTTTAAAAAATTAGATATGCTATGATGTTATTAATAGGTTAGTCTTTCGATTTAAGTAAATTTGTATGTGACCGTAGAGTTGTCCTTTAAGCACGGCCTATAGATATTCATGGTCATCGAGCTCCATTGTTAAAATGAAGCTAAAGTTTCTAGCTCCCAATAGGGCAGGGACTCTATTGAAAAGTGGCGCCGTATGTACAATCTGCCCAACAAGGCCGCTCTAATAAAGGTCAAACTGTTGCCAAACTGTAAGTTTCAAACTCGCCCCACTAGCGACAACCAATGACGTACATCCAACTGTTGACCTCTTTACTGGAATACTTTCCATTGGCTAGTTAATTATCTTGTGTAAATGCAGTCTATTTTTGTTTTTTCTCTTATGTCTAATTAATTTGATTGGCCCTTAGTGCCTATATAAGTCCTGTAATGTTCTCACTTACCACTTTTGCTTGTTACCTATGCTATCAAAAGTGTTTGAACGCATCATTCTTAAGAGATTTAACGACTTCTGTGTGGCTGACAATCTTGTTCGTGAAGAGCAATTCGGCTTTCGACCAGGTCACTCCTGCCAACTCCAGATCTGGAGGCTTGTTGCAGATTTAAACACTCCTCTTAACTGCGCTAAATATGGTGGTCTTGTGTTTTTGGATGTCCGAAAAGCTTTTGATCAGGTTTGGCACGAAGGCCTAATACACAAAATGATTACTTGTGGATTTCCGGACGATCTTATTGCCTTGATTAGATCCTTTCTGTCGAACAGGATATTTCGAGTAAAGGTTGGCTGCTCCTTGTCAAACCCGTGTGACGTCAAAGCTGGTGTTCCCCAGGGTTCTGTTCTTGGCCCTGCACTCTTCAACTTTTTCATCCATGACTTCCCAACATTTACAAAATGCAAGCTGTATCTGTTCGCTGACGACGCGTCCATCATGACCACTGCTCGCGTTCCCGCTCATGTCATATCTCGATTGCAGAATGCCTTACATAAGTGCGAGAAATGGTTTGCTAAGTGGAGACTCAAACTAAACGTCGACAAGTGCAAAGCTATGTTTATTACCAAGAAACTTCGGAAACCCCCGAAGCCTCTCCTTCTTTCGGGTAGAGAGCTCGAATGGGTGAAGAATTACAAATACCTCGGAGTGGTGATAGATGCTAAGCTAAATTGGGGTGACCACGTCTCCTATGCTATCAATAAGGCTAAGAAGGCAAAGTTCAGCCTGGTCGCCCTCCTGGAGCGAAACAGCGCTCTTGGAATGGATAGCAAACTTTTGCTATATAAAATGGTAATCCGGACCATTCTGTTATATGGTATGCCTACCTGGGCCACAATATGTAAGTCCAGATGGAAGGACCTCCAAACTTTCCAAAACGTTACCTTGAGGACCATTGCTCAACTCGACAGGAGAGTTGCAACAAATACTTCTATTGCCGACGATTTTGAGATACCTCCCATTGGAAATCACGTCCAGGAATTGATGAAAAAGCTGCTTCCGAAGATGAAGGACCATCCCAATCCTCTGGTTGCAGGTATTCTTGAGCACCCGCTTACCTTCAGAAGCCTTCTTAGACATCGCAGGCCACGTCACCTCCTGGACATCAATTTCGACGACATCCAAAAGGTGATATTTCCCGAATACTGGATCTCCTAGCTCCTCGTGTCCCTTGTCCCTTGTCAATCAACAATCAACACTATCGTCCTGATAGGAAAGGACTCCATCTTATCCTCTGGATGACTTACCTAGGTTTCATCTGGCTTCTTGCCTAGTTCAGTGTACTTCCCGTGGTTACTTTCTGGACGAGTATGGCAGTGAAAGCGTTGCTTTCGGACCACTCGTTTCGTTTTACCTGCACTGTTCGATTGTCGATTGTCGATCACTTACCACTCATCATCAGGACGGAACCTAGGCTGAGGACGATCAAAACGGACTAGCTCTTCAAGGTATCACTCTACTCTCTTTTCAGGTATCATTTCACGGTGCGCCCTTTTCAGGGCAATATTCACCTTCTGTTAAGTCTTATGTGCTGGTCCCTGGTGTTGGAATTAATATTCCCGTAAACCAGTACATCAAGACGCTCATTATCCTTCTGGGCCCCTGGCGTTGGGATTAATTTCCTCGCAAACCTAACTAAGGACATTTTCTCATATCATCTATTATTATTCTAATCATTCACGAGCGGGTCCCTGGCGCAGAAATAATTTTCTTGCAAACCTGACTTGTTCATTTTTCTTAGGACGGCTTCTTTAGCACACACCTAGCTGCGAGGTTACTCTGGGTCCCCTTCAAAGTACTCTCCTCCCCGACGCACACACTTATCCCAACGGTGTTTCCACTTTTGGAAACAGTCCTGGAACGCTTCTTTTGTGATGTCCTTCAGCGCCTTCGTCGCATTTGCCTTTATGTCAGGAATCGTCTCAAATCTCCTTCCTTTCAAAGGTCTTTTGAGTTTGGGAAACAAGAAGAAGTCACAAGGAGCGAGGTCAGGTGAGTAGGGCGGGTGAGGAAGAACAGTGATCGAGTGTTTGGCCAAAAACTCTCGAGTTCTGAGGGCTGAATGGGCTGGAGCGTTGTCGTGACGAAACAACCAGTCACCTCTCGTCCACATTTCTGGCCTTTTCCACTCGTCCAGTGGCAGTTTTTCCGAGTTTAACACAAAATTTCACAGCAACTCTTTGCTCGTTCAAGTCGCTCATTCTAAAAATCCGCCAAACGAAAAAAAACACGCTTCACAAACAACCGCGTAGCTAATCAACCAATACTGATATTTGCAATCAAAAAACTGCCTTGTAATCAGCGGATCTGTCAGAAGATGGCGACACCAAGCGATTTTGATTGGGACCAACAGGGCCCGCGCAATTCAAACAGTCTACATATTTTTTGAACAGACCTCGTATATCATATATATAAAATCAGCGACGTTGGACTTTGTCACAAAAATATGGAGAGCGATGTGTGTCAAAAATCTAACAATGGGCTATTTCCCGAGTATACAATCGGGTGGGTTCGCTTCTATGGAGGGGTGATTCAGATAAAATGAGACGACTTTAAACGCCGCGTATGACCTTGACGGAATGTGATTTGCATGACTCGTCCACTATTCATGGGGATTAGCTTTGTATACACTTGTTGCTCTTATTTGGGACATTTCGTGCTGAAACATGGCTTCCAAAATCACAGCTTTTTGGGAAGGGTATAGGTTTGGCCTTTCCGACGCTAACTTCAGTCTTTCGTGCATTTTGGAATTATGCAAACGAAATGGTATTGTGGTATCCAAAGCTACTGTGGGTCGAATAATCAAAAAGAACAAATTGCGACCATCTAATGAACGTGGACGAGCAGAGAAGCAGACCAGAAACAAGCCCCAGCCGACACGCCCAGCTCAGGTGGTGCGAGAAATCCGGTCTGAAGTGCTGAAAGAAAATCCCCCCACACAGAGAAGTCTAGCCCAAAGGAAAGGTATTTCACAGGCAACAGTCTCCCGAATAATTCATGACAATCTTGGGCTGGAGCGACGTCATAAAGCATCCAACAACGTGGCCAAGTCATCTGTGGCTTACTACAGGAAGATGGAACAGGAGATGGGCATACGAGTTATTCCCTTCTCTCATGTGCCTGTAAAATCTCCTGACGCATCACCGATGGATTTCTGTGGTTTTGGTCTCCTGAAACGACGGCTCAGAATTCGCCGACCAAGAACCGTTGATGGGCTATGGAAAGTGTGTCAGCAGGTGTGGAACGAACTTCCCATAGAGTCCCTCAATCAAACTCAGCCTACTTCAGTGGAAATTACGGTGCCAGGCGATAGTCCAGCAACGTGGTTCTCACATCGAACACAACTGATGGTGGCGCCATGGTATTACACCTTCGTAACAGAACTCCAAAGTCGTCTCATTTTATCTGAACCAACCCTCTGTAGTAAGCCCTAAATTTGGCTGTTTGATGATCATGTAACAATGTACGCCATTTCTGTGCGCAGGCCTTCTGTCTAGGTGGTGTTGCCAGTTCGCACTCAAGTATTGCAATTTCTTCAATTATAAAAGATCAAAAATGGACGCTAAAGTATGGAAAACATCAAAGTTTGTCTGGGTGTTTAATAATAAACTGGGTGTGGAAGAGAAACCTTTGTAGATTTCAACACAGTAGGCCCTTATTTTACGTCCGCCGGCGAATGTCCAAAAAACCCCCGTTTTACATCCACACCCACAATTGCCTTTCGTCCGCGTGCAAAAATTCAAAGGCGTTGATGCGCAATGTACCCAGAAGCGTCGATAGCGTTTTCCCGCAATGTACCCGAAAGTGTTATATGTACCCTATGACATTTTCCTGGAACAGATGTTGGGCAGGACACATCCTGCCAGCAGACAACCGTACAGGCGGGTGGAGGAGGAGTGCTGGTCTGGGGTGTCTTCTCTTGGGACACACTGGGTCCTCCGATATCCGTAGACACATCCCTGAATACGACACATAACCTGTACATTCACATAATGATCGTGTTCCCTGGTGGTGACGGACAGTTTCAGCAGGACAATGCTCCCTGTCACTGTGCTCAAATGGTCTTGGACTACACAACCCTAGCGTCAATGAACTTCGGACACCTACAGAATTTTGGATAAGTACAACGAAACTAATTGTAAACAAATGAAAATTACTTTATTGAGTGCACAGAGCTTTAGTACAACTCTCATATAGCATTTTAACATAAAAATTAAATAAGCGACTTTTTGTAATGTTCCGTTTTCAACACGTTGCAATGAACTTCGTACACCGTACCGTTTATTGCACATTACCACTGAGTGGCATCACCTTTCCGACAAATGACGCTCCAAAGTCGTTCAGACATGCTGGACACTACCTTCTGCGTTGTTTCTACTGGAATTTTGTCCCACTCTTCGGAAATACACGCCCACAACTGCTGCAGTGTTCGAGGCTTCCCGCTGTCTGACTTTTCGCTTTAAAATGCACCATACATTTTCAATGGGTGACAGATCTGGGCTGCAGGCAGGCCAGTCAACCACCCTGAAACGCTGCTGTTGTAGCCAAGCCTTGGTGTTCCGAGCAGCATGAGGCTTCATGCTGTCCTGCTGACAGATGCTTGGTCTTCTATTGAACAACTTTTGGCGGGATGGACGCAGATGCTGTTGAAGAATGTTTACATAGGCAGCAGAGTTAATAGTGCCCTCGCAAAAGTGAAGCGATCCTGTCCTGGCTGCACTCATGCAGCCCCACACCATCAGCGATGCAGGCTTCTGAACTTTCCTCTGGTAACAGTTGTTATGATTACTTTCGTCTTGGTCCTTAGCACCTTGCGACCGTTGTTGCCATACATCACTGCAAAGGTGGACTCTTCGGACCAGAGAACACTATTCCACTGAGCAAGGGTCCACTTTAGATGGGTTCTGGCCCATGCTACCCGGCGACGCTTAGCTACAGTGCTCATAAACGGGTACTCTTTGTAGCGTATAAGTAATAGTTGCATCTTCTGATGTAACGGCGGACTGTGCTTTCGGATATGGGTATAGAAAATATTCTCGAGCCCAAACAGTCATTTCACTTATGGGAGCATGCCTGTTTTTCACAATGTAACGTCGAAATACTCGTAGGTCCCTAACATTCAATAATCGCTGCTTGCCTGGTGCAGTCCCTGGTTCTGTTTTCCCGATTTCTCTGAAATGCTTGATGATCCCATTAAGAGTAGAGAGAGAGTGCAACTGATAATTCATGGGCAATAGCTCGCTGGGATTTGTTATTCTGGAACTGCTGTATAATATTTTGCCATATACACGTTTCTACTGGCTTACCACGTCCCGTGGTTCAAAACAACACGAATACTGTGCTCTGTCGCGTGGACGGTGCTTTTAAAGCCTGATGCAAAGCATTCTGGACGTTTCTACAGCCTTCAGGAAAGTTCTATGGGCTGGTTACCCCTTGTGTATGAAGTTCTTTGAAACCTGTTGACAACGCAATTTTACATAAATTTGAATAAATTATTTCACACCATTAAATCGATTCTAAATCGATGTTGATATTGTTCCATCTACTCAGGAAATCTATTTTCATTAGCCTGCAATCCTCTGTATGCACTTTTCACTGTGTTTTTAGCCAAATTACTTGGTGTCCGAAGTTTATTGATGCTAGGTTTGTAGTTCGAGGAACATGACGCGGATTTCAGTGGCCAGCTCGGTCGCCCAATCTCAACCCGGAAACCAATTACAGGACGCTTGATGTCAGCCTGGGCTGCTCTTCCTCCGCAATGGTTTCAACACCTACTTGAATCCATACCAGCGCGTATTCAGGCAGTTCTCGCCGCAACACGCTATTAGCGGGGTGTCTCTAATAAATTGGTCGTTCAGTGTATTTCTTGACCAACCACTAAATAAGAGTTATGGTCTGTGTTTTGAAGAGGTGCATTAGTTTTGCAATCTTCCTAGTAATTTCTTCCTTCCACCCACCTGATACAATTTTCTGGGAAGAACCCAGAGAAGCACTGAATACTTACTTGGATATGTAACAGCGTGTTAGAAGACACAGTCAAAGTCTTTTTTCCTGTAACCTTCATCGAGGCAGTTTTATCCTATAAACAAAACATTCAGAATATAAGCTTACGTAATACATAAAACTCTAAATTGCAGATCTGTTCAAGGTCAACTGAAAGATTAAACTGCGATTCATCAAAATACAGGGCGAGTCAAAAGTCACAGTACACTCTGTTTTTTCGAAAACCTCGCAGGAATTGGGAAATATGAATACTCCAGTAAGGTATGGTGAGGTGGTCTATCTTTTACAATATGTACCGAACATGGCCGCCATCTTGAAATCGGCCATCTTGAAAATCTAAGGCAATTTCTTTCAATGAAAAGGGGGTCGTGTGATATATCAAATCACATGAGCATTTTCTGAAAACTTCATTCCTGCAAACAGATTTGAAGTAGCAGGTACGGTTCAAAAGTTACAACACATTTTGTTTCATTTTGTAGCAGGTACCTGAAGATGGCTTGACCACAGTGCAGAGAATTGATGTCATTTCCGTGTCATAGCTGCAGATTTTAGCAACTGGCACCCAGAAAAACCCCAAATTTCACATAACACTGTCAGGTGCTTAATTGAGAAATTCCGAGAAACTGGAACTGTGGTTGACAAGGCACGTAGTGGCCGTCCAATAAGTGCTACTGACGAGACAACCTCAATAACGCTTTTGGCGTCCTTCGTCAAGAGCCCACAATGCAGCACACGACGTTTGTCAGCAGAATGTGGAATCAGCCAGTCATCAATGGCATCCATTCAAGATTCAAATACTCCAGCACCTAGCAGAGGATGACCCCCACAGACAGACGTATGCAAACTGTTGTTCAGTGATGAAGCAAACTGTTATGTCAGTGGTGAACTCAACCGTCACAACCACAGGTATTGGAGTGACCACAATCCATACTGGATGGAACCTTCCAAGGTAGTTGGTGACATAAAGGTTATGGTGCGGTGTGGAATATGGGGTACCCGTGTAATTGGGCCCATTTTCATTGACCAGAACCTAAATGCTCAACAAGTGGTGTTTCCCTCACTTCTGAATGAAGATGACAGCTTGCCCTCTTACTTTCAACAGGATGCAGATGTTCGTCAGTGGTTAGATGTTCAATTTCCTGTCACTGGATTGGCCGACGTGGTGCTGTGGAATGGCCACCCAGATCACCTGATTTCACACCACTTGATTTTTATCTGTGGGATCATTTAAGCAACTCGGATATGCAGAGAAAATCAGAAACAGACACCATCTCCAGCAACGCATTGAAGAAGCGTGTGCCAGCATTTCTGCGGTGGAAATCCTTCTGCGAGTGCATGACGATTGGATTCAGCGCCTTCAAAAGTGCCTTGATCAAGAGGGACACCATGTTGAACACATTAAATGACTGTCTTCCTTTATGAAGAACAGTCCACCTTGTAATTCCAAACAAAATGTGTTGTAACTTTTGAACCATAGCTGCTACTTCAAATCTGTTTACAGGAATGAAATTGTCAGAAAAAGCTCATGTTATTTGATATATCACATGACCCCCTTTCCGTTAAAAAAAAATGACTTAGATTCAAGATGGCAGCCATGTTGAGTACATACCGTAAAAGATAGACCACCTCACCCATACCTTACTGGAATATTCTAATTTCCCAATTCCTGCAAGGTTTTCGATAAAACGGTGTACTGCGACCTTTGACTCAACCTGTACTATGAAATGCCACCTGGCGACATGTTTAGTAACTTCAGTGCAAAAGGGTCTATAACTGCAGTCTAGTCACATTTACGTGATCACCTCCTACATTCAACAACAGCGGAAAATGGTTACGTCCAAAAGGTACGTACCCGTATCAGAGGTGGAACGATGTCAGAGGGAAGCAGAAAACATTGCAATTGCTGGAGTCATGGCGAAACGTAGCGATTTATCCGACCTCCAAAAGGGCATGATCATCATCTTCCGAGCCAAGGGCAGCAGCATTTCCGAAACTGCTAGTTTTGTGAACTGTTTGCGTGCCACCATGGTCAAAGTGTACCGTGCATGACAGAATTATGACAATACCCATAATTAGTGACGTGCCAAGTTTGGGGCACCTTGGGCCATACATGACACAGACGGCTATGGAGATGCATGCAAGCCAACACACGCGCAACCGTGGACCGACTGACCTCCCAGACGAACCGGGGGCTACCAAACGTGTTCCGAAGCGACAAAAACTCAAGGGTCCAAGTCGGGGAAGGCAGCGTTATAGTCAGGGGAATGTTTTCGTGGGTGCACTCATCGTTGTGGGCGACATCATCTATCCTTTCGGACCGTGTCCACCCGTACATGCAAATTGTGTTTCCTCGGCACGATGGCATCTTCCAACAGGACAATGCGACGTCCCCGTGCGTGGTTCGAAGAGTATGACAGTGCGTTTACGGTACTTCCCTGGCCCCCAACCTCCCCGGATTTAAACCCCATAGAGACCCTGTGGGACCACCTCGATCGGGTTGTTTGCGCCATGGATCCGCCACCATGCAACCTACAGCTGCTCGCCACAGAGCTCGAGTCGGCATGGCTTCGCATCCCTGTTAATACCTTCCAGAACCTTAACGACTCTCTTCCTGCCCGTCTCGCAGCTGTATGTGTCGCGAAAGGTGGTCATTCTGGCTACTGACAGGTGGTCACTTTAATGTCACTGGACTGCGTCAATTTTCCTTGGCTTTTCCCACACTAAACTCATACTCACCTGCAATCTCTGCAGAAAAGCTGCTCGTATCCTTGCGACAAGAAATAACGCTTCGGATTTCACCGAAAAATAAATTATTTCGTTTTCTTCTCGAGCGAGAAACGTAACGACGTTACCAGCACACGATGCTTTCTTGGAAGTAACAATTTTTTCTTTAGCAGATTCGCTAAGGTTAGTGTCGTTCAAAAGATATTTGAGCCACGCTGACAAACATGAATCTGCATCTGATCAAAGTAAAAAAAAAATAAAAAAATGAGTGCGCTCAAGACCACACGACCGAAGGCTCAATGGCGACTGTAATACATTACTCATTTCCAAAATAGTAGGGACATACGTTGTAGAAAGCGCCGTTAGTAGTGGAACCTTCCAAATTGTTCGGGAATAATCTAGAATGATGACGTCGTACTACATTCCGTATAAATAACAGTTGCCGTCCGTCGTTCGGGTAACTTATTCGGAACGATGGCTCGAGGCAAGCCAGTTAGCGAAGATCTTCGTATTCGAATCGTTCGAGAATTCACAAACAACGTTTCTCAGCGTGCAATAGCCAGAAGATTTAACCTGTCGTCATCTATAGTACATAATATTATCAAGCGCTACCGAGATAGTGGTGAGATCACACTTCGGAAAGGCCAAAGTAGAAAACCTATTCTGAATGATCGAGCTCTTCGGATCCTCCGACGTCACTGCGTCACGCACAGGAATGCTGCGATTACGGACATAGCCACGTGGGCCCGCGATTTCTTCGGGAAGCCATTATCGTCGAATACTGTACGCCAATGCATCCACAAATGCAAACTTAAGTTATACTGTCCACGACGGAAGCCATACATCAACAAACGACAGCAACGTCGCCGTCTGATATGGGCTTGAGCCCATCGCAATCAATCCCAAGCACGCTGGAAGAACATATTGTGGTCCGATGAATTAACCTTACGGAAATAATGGACGCCGTACACTCCGAACCAAAGACGAAAAGGATATTCCCGCGTGCTACAGGCGTTCGGTACAGAAACCACCGTCTGTCACGGTGTGGGGCTGTATTAGTGGCCATGGAATGGGAGACTTGCACATCTGCAATGGCACTGTCAATGCTGAAGCGTATATACAGATCCTGGAACAAGCTATGGTGCCATCTAAGAGGCGCCTGTTTGGACGACGTCAGTGTATATTTCGACAAGACAACGCCAGACCGCATGCAGCGCACATAACTTCTGCATGGCTACGTCGGCAGCGCATTCGTACGTTGGATTGGCCCCCTTGCAGCCTGGATCTGTTGCTTATAGAAAACGTTTGGCGTATTATTAAACGAAAACTACGACAGCGACGACCCCGGAGAGTTGAACAGCTGAAAACCTATATCCAACAGGAATGGGACAGAATTCCGGTTACGGTGTTAGAAAGATTGGTGTCATCGATGCCCAGAAGATTACAGTGTGTCATCGAGAGGAGAGGTGGTAAACGCCGTGCTGTCCCAACTTTTTAGGGAGTGTGTTGCACGTGCCAAACAGGAAAAGCACCTGTATCTTTCTTTAAGCATATAAGATATGTGATCCCGTGCCTAATTTATCGTTTATGTATTGTAATGCGTTGAAATAAACGGCAATACAATAATCCAAACAAATGTGTTGGAGTTCTTCTTATATGTTGCACTGTCCCAACTTTTTTGGAAATGAGGATTGTAATTGAATAAACATAATTGCATTCCTTAAATGAGTAAACAGCTCGTCAAGTTTGGTTAAACTCCGCCCATAACGTAACATAAGCGCATGAATAACGTTAGTAAACCATACAGTTCGTTGAACAGTCGCTAGTATGAACATGCGTCGTACTGCAAAAAGCAATCCAGCCAACAAGAAATGTAAACTGGTTTAAGGAGACCTTAATACTGTTATCTCTCGATCATTTACCCACTTGCACGTCTTTCCTAATTTGTTGACAAGTTCGTTTCTGAGGTCTAGCAGATACGAATCTTTCAGTGGGCTGTGAGAATGGTCGAGTTTAGTGGAAAAAATAGTACCAAAAGTCGCCATAGGGCGCGCTTATTACATGAAAACAATGAATACATTTGCATAAGCGCGTTCTGTGTTGAGCAATCACGACAATAAAAGGCAAGGCTGAGGATTTCCCATCATTCACGGACGAATGGCCTGACGATGACGCTTACTCTGCCTGACCGGGCGTTATTAGTCAAGTTGTTTTATCAGAAGAGCGACAATGCAAGTGCTGCCCTTTGTGAATTCCGGCGATTGAAAACGTTACGAAGAGGACCGATGAGCATAACTAACTTACGGAAAATGATTGAACGATTTGAATCTACCGGAACTCTAGGAGTGCAACCAGACCGGGGACGCAAACGAATCAGGCAGCAACACGTTGAAGAAGTTGCAACTGCTGTTGTGGAACAGGAGATGACTACTGTGCAGGGTACCGGCAGTGCACACGCAATAGCACGCCAAACACATATCCCATCTTCGACGGTGAGGAAAATATTGCATAAGATACTGACATTTTATCCCTCTAAACTCACACCTGTTCAACAATTGCTTCCTGGAGATGAACGTACCCGAACTGACTTTTCGTTGAGATTTTTAGCACGTATGGAAGTGGATGATGCATGGCCATAGCAAATTTTATGGAGTGATGAGGCACATTTTTATTTGAATGGTGATATCAATACCCACAACTGCCGTATTTGGGCTGCATCAAATCCACAAGTGTGTCTGCCAACTCCTACGCATTCACCGAAACTAACAGTATGGTGCGGCTTTACTGCTTCTTTCATCATCGGCCCGTACTTTTTTGAAGAAATCCGTCCCCGTGGACCGGTGACTTGTTCCGTCAATTCTGCCAGGTATGCCGATATGCTTGAGAATTTTGTGATACCACAATTGCAGTAAAAGGGTTGTCTGGATTCTACCATTTTTATGCAGGATGGTGCGCCACCGCACCTCGGACGTCAGGTGCAGCAGATCTTGCGAGAACGTTTTTCAGACAACAGAATAATTAGTCGTGCATTTCCCATGGTATGGCCACCCAGGTCAGCTGATCTCAACCCTTGTGATTTTTGGTTATGGGGATATTTGAAAAGCTTGTGTATCAAGCACATGTTCCTGACCTCTCAACATTAAAGGATCAAATAACGTTACATATCAGACTAATTAATGCAGATATGCTGCGAGCTGCTGTAGAAAATGTCGTGTACCCCATGCAGCTATTGGAACAGCATGTACCCCAACGAGCTGTTTACTACTTTAAGGAAAGCAATTTCGACAAAACGAAAGCGTAAACTTGTGTTTATTTTAAGGTGCAGAACATAGCTAGGTATCAAATCCTTCTCAAAAGCATCCAGTAGATCACTTCTAGATTATATACAATACACTACATGATCAAAGGAGTTGGGACACCTGTTGCTCTACCTTAAAGCCGCAAAAAGCCTTAATCAGTAGTGTGTAGGACCACCCCGAGCTGCTATCACTGCCTCCACCCTACATGGCATACTGTCCACAAGTTTACGGTATGTGTCTCCATTCCTCGAGGAGTGTCGTGGTCAGTTCCTGGACAGATGTAGGGCGAACCCTCCTGGATCTCACACGTCCAATTCGCCCCAAAGGTGTTCGATGGGGTTCAGATCAGGACTCTGGGCAGGCCAATCCAGTTCTTCAACCCGCATCTCGTCAAACCAGTCGGATATGGATCTTGCTTTGCGGCAAGGCGCACTGTCGTGCTGGAAGAGGAACGGCCCGTCACCGAAGTGTTCCCCACAGCGCTGGAAGTGCCCCATTATCCAGAATGGTCCTGTAGCCATCAACATTGAGGTTTCCGTCCACCTTGATGAGCGGACTCAGTCCAGTCCAGGAGAAACACCCCAGGTGTTCACAGGGGTGCCCCAACTCCTTTGATCATGTAGTGTACACAGCTTTTGGAGAAATCGGGGCTGTCTGTATGATTCGTTCTGGAATTCAGAACGCGCTTGCAGTTATTGGCTGTTTTGAAAGCCACACTGAGACCCCGATCCCTGAATATGTTCGATACCCTGGTGGTTTCTGGTCTTGGGGGCAGTCTCGTTAGGGTTTGAATGGAGTCTGTTCTTAAGGTTACGTTTCGTGTTTCCTAAACCTTTCCCGGAACGATCTGGCCATCGAGCCCAAGTAGACCGACTCACAATCCGGATACTGAAGCACATAAACACCACGTCGTCGTCCAGCCGGGTTGGGTTCAAAATCCGCTTAGTGTAGTTGGTTGTGCACAATGTCACACCCAGATCTTGAATTGTTTCGAGATTGGGTATACGTTTTGTCCAGTCTATGTGAAGGTGGCAAAATTACTTGGCTTATGGTCCTTGTCCGTCACATAGGGGGGGGGGGGGTCTAGAAATTAAGGCGTCGACTACTTAGGTCATTTTGCGCCTTTTACACAAGTTGTCTCTGTATGCAGCCCGGGACAAACACAAACATCCATGCCCATGGCGGGATTCGAACCCACAGCCAGGCAGACTCGAGAACTAGAAAGCCTACACCCTTGCCCTCTAGGCCACCTGGCCGGCCCGTCACATGGCCTCGTTCTTCCTTAATAATGTCCCTGGAGTATAGAATTACAACA
Organism: Rhysida immarginata; assembly: GCA_023313115.1. Classification (NCBI taxonomy): domain Eukaryota; kingdom Metazoa; phylum Arthropoda; class Chilopoda; order Scolopendromorpha; family Scolopendridae; genus Rhysida; species Rhysida immarginata. The sequence goes on along the minus strand of JAHWFO010088187.1, from coordinate 33,537 downwards.
TCTCATAAGGGCCAGACATCGCATGTTAAGCATGGAGATCATGTAGAAAGGACGGGACATGAGCAGAATCCTGATTAGAGAAGAAATGGAGATTAGAAGACACCTCCGCCACAATCATACCTGCCTTCTTAACGGCCAAACCTCCTTTGAAAGAGACAGGTTCATCGATCACCTTATCAAAATAGAAGACGAGCAGAAGGATGGAAGAGTCCCCCAGTCTATCATTATACACTGAGTGAGCATATTGTTTTGACCACCTGACAAGTTTATGCAAATGCACGCACGGACGTCACTTCAATGTTGCTAGGGAAGCTGAGTGTCGTCGACAGCAGTAGACGTGTTCCATTCTTCAACTACGGGTAAACGACGCGATTCAACAGCCTTCGAACGCGGGACGATTGTAGGTATGGAGCGAGTATCGGCAAAACAACAGCATTCGTGGGGTGCTCGAGAGCAGCCGTCGTTAAAGTATTTAAAAAGTGGGCAGTTAGCCGGAAGACAGGGTCTAAACGTTCACATTGTGGCCACCCGCAGATGGTTGATGAGCGGACAGAATGGAGACTGTCACGACTGGTAAAGGATAACGGAAGGGCAACTGTGCATCAAATCACTGCTGCCCTTAATCGGGGGTCTTCCAAAGTGGTCTCTGAATGCACTGTCCGCCGCACACTGCATCGCATGGGATACGGAAGCAGAGGACCTATCTGCACACCTTTGCTGTCTGCAGCCAACAAGTGGAAACTACTCCAATTCGCTCAGCAGCACACGGACTGGACTATCGAGCAGTGGACTATTCGCGCATGAGTCACGATTCCAGTTACATCATGCGAGAATCTGGCGGAAACAGCACGAAAGCATGGACCCTGCAATGCACGAGTACAACCCTTCAGGCCGGTGCGGGCAGTGTTATGGTCTGGGGAATGTTTTCCTGGCATGCACTGGGCCCGTTAATACGTGTCGAACAACTTCTGGATGGCACAACATACCTCCGTATCATCGCCGATCAAGTCCACCCTGTCATGTTGATGGCTACTTCCAGCAAGACAATGCGCCATGCCACAGAGCTCGTATTGTGCAGGAGTGGTTCCAGGAACACGAGGGGGACTTTACCTTACTTCGGTGGCCCCCACAATCCCCAGAACTCACTCCAATTGAGCATTTGTGGGACGAAGTCGAAAAAACTATCAGACGGCTGGATCCACCACCGTCCAATCTAGCACAACTAGACAGTGCTATCCATCATCAGGCATGGTGTCAGATTCCTCCCACCACCTTCCAACATCTCGTGGAATCAACGCCACGAAGAATCACCGCAGCATTAAAGGCAAAAGGCGGCCCAACGAGATACCGACAGGGTGGTCGTAATAATATGCTCACTCAGTGTATAAGCAACACGCTTACCTACTTATCGTGATACTAGATACGGACTTACCTTCAGTATTAGCATCCTCGAGAATAGCGTCGAGAACCTCTCTGCTAACTTCAACATCCAAAGACGTTTCGTCCCGACTTGACGGAAGCGAAAAATTGCTGCATATTTGGTAAAAGCAGGGTCTTTGTTGGCTCATCCTCCATATCATCTGGTGCAAAGACGAAGTGTCTGAACGCAGTACCTTTTCGTCGACTGGTTCCAAAACGAACAGTTCATCCACCAAAATTTTACGAAGTTCCAACGTGATCAGAGGATACATGGAATCGGCAGCGCACGAATCTTCTCCAGCAAGTCCTAACGACGGCACAGAAACGAAGTTTTCTGGAATCAAAAGCTGGAAGAGAGGTATCACGTCCAAAGGCAAGTGCCAACAGTCCAATCGCATCTGAATCGGAACAGTTAAGAACAGCTTCACACAGTCGTTTGGTTTCAAATCTGGAATTTTACAATGCGTGCATGACTTGCATGATCAAAAGCCAAATTTCAAAATACCCTCTTTGACGAAAATAATCGACATGTGGAATGTACGTGTATGTTACAACTAAACGACTTACCATATGCAAATTCTCCAGATGCATGGTTGACGGGGCTACGCGGTCAAATTGGCCCTCCTTTGGCTGTAATTACAGAACATACGCAGTTTGGCATGGACTCTACGAGGTGCTGCAATGCAGGTAAGGTAATCGCAGACCACGCATTCGTCAGAGAGACCATCAGGTCCTGCAGAGCAGACAGAAGCGGATGCCTTCGACGAATGTCTCTTTCCAACATGTCCCAAACATTCTCGATCGAATTCAAATCCGGACTTTGCGCTGGCCACAGCAGATGTTGCAACTCGGTGTCATGTTCAGAAAACCACTCCCGAACAGTTCTTGCTCGATGGACAGTAGCATTGTCATCCATGAAGAACCCGTCATCATTTGGGTACAAATGCACCGTTGCAGGATGGACTTGATCTGCAACAATGTTCAGGTAGTCTTTGGCTTTCACTGGACTGTCAAGGAATATGACACCTCCTCCTGCAGCTAGAACTGTGTTCACAACATGTGAGGGGTCCATCGGTTCATGGGGCTGCCACCAAATTCTGTGCCGGCCATCGGTGCAAAACAATGTGTAACGTGACTCGTCCGACCACATCACCTTTATTCAGTCGTCTACTGTCCAGTCACATCGTTCTTTACACCACTGCAGGCGAACTTTCCGGTTTGTTGCCGACACCAGGGGCTTCCTCACTGGCATGCGACTTCCCATCCCTATTCGCTTCAACTCTCGGCGCACTGTTCTGGAGGAGATGGGTTGCGATGATCCTTCATTGAAGTCTGCCGCACAATCCCTGTCTGTGTCGATTGTTTTTGATCCACGAGTCTGCCGTTTCGACAACTCTTGTGGATTCCGTTTCCACGCATTGAACACCTTGGAGACCTGACCTTTTGAGATACCTAGCTAGACGGGCTCCCACAATAACTCAGACAGGTTGAAGATGGACCCTCAAGACAATGACCCACTCCAAGCAGAACATCGGAGGTTGTAGCGTCAAAGTCAAGCGTCTCGTCTCAAAGGGCTGTCGCAAATAAGGTAGGGGTATCATAGTCGACAGTACGCAAAAATAATCCACAAAAATCTCCGACCGGTTAAGCATCCGAGACCTAGTTATGGGTGCATGAGGATAAAGCTGCGAGTCATACGTCCAAGTCGACGGTCATCCATTTGCGAACACTGCAACAGGAGACGGCGGGCATACATTCAATTCCATTTGAAGACATACCCATGAAATCTCCAGATGCATCCCCGACGGATTATTGCGCCCTTGGAAGTAGACGACCCCGTACATTGGACAACCTGTGAAGAGGGGTGGGCACAGATCGACCTAAATTCTCTGCAGCGAAGTCTTATTGAACGGAAACTGCGATGCAGTACCATATTTGACGTCACGGGCACCAGATAGAACATCACCGAACATGACGGCGAGGTTTCTCGTACATTTATGAAGCTTTCAAATCGTTTAGTTGTAACGTACTCAACTCTCTGTACAGAAGAAGAAATGAGGACAATTGGCCAATTGATTGGACAGAAAGTGCGTTACACAACACCGTCCTGGATACAAGCCGTTAACCAACTTGACATGAATTCAAACGAAGTTGCCGTTAGGTGTTCTAAAGGATATTGTGTCAAAGGCTCCGATCGGCAAGCTAATCCGTCTACATTCTGGCTTGGTTTGCAGGTAACACGGCATCACATTTCATACGTGCTTGTTAGGACAGAGATCTGACCAAGCAGTGTGTCGAGAGTATGAAAACATCCATGGACGGGAGAAAACCATGCAGAACAAAATAAACCGAGTGGCCAAAAGTCACGGGAAGGGTTGTCCTATACATGACTCCCGAAGGTTGCAGCCACATGTGGCATATGGCGCTAGTGCGGACACGATACCTGAGCACTCTGCTACAGACAGGTGTGTACTGAACCTGGCAGCAAGTCGTGAGTTAACCGACCCTGAATGCAGGCTCCATCCAACTATACGTAACCAAAGGGCTCACGTCCTCTGGCGATGCATCGTGTCATGCAAGTGATCTGACCAATACGACTCCAAGAGGACACGACACATTGGAGATTACACAAGAATTCAGGATTCCGAGATCAATGATAATCTGCTGTAGCACGCCAATCGTCATCAGCAGAAACATTCGGGACGATTGGCGGGCTACAGTACTGCAATCAATGGTGATTTCAATGTGGGGCATCAGGAACCCATTTCCGGAGACAAATGTACCGCAAAGGCTTCAGCAGCCGACGAGCAGCTCGTGTCTCTTTGCTAACACCTCGACACAGAGCTCAACAACTGCCATGGGCCCACGAACATTGTCACTGGACCATGGAACAGTCGCAACTTGTAGCATGGTCAGATGAATCCCAATTTCAGTTGTATCAAGCTGAAGGGTGTGTGAGAGTGTGACGTATGCCCCATGAAGCTATGGATCCTGCGCGTCAACAAGGTTGTTTTAGGCTCGGTTGTGAGTGGGTCAATATCTCTCCAGAACAATTCCTACACCTCGCACCGTCCATGCCTCAACATGTTACTACAGGGAAGCGGCTCGCTACTAACATCACATCTAGTGCCTTCGCATGATTTTCGACCGCTCAGTTTAGTACTTCGCCAGATCTCCGATATAAGGTTCACGCTTGCAAAGAGATTTTAAACTTGCCGCAGCAATTACAAAACACTCGATTATTTTCATACTTTTCGCTCATGGGACATTTGATTCAAATTGTGGAACAAGGTCGACCGGTGTAACTGGCAACCCTTGTAAGATCCTCCACCATCCATGACGTGTCAAGACACATTTGCCAAATTTAAATCGTTAGAACATCTAATCGAAAAGGATTTGCACAAGCAGTTTCGTTACGATCAGTTTATTTTTGCTGAGTGTGTCGATTATTTTTGTCAAAGACTACATTATACAGGGTAAGTCAAAAGCCGCAGTACGTCCTGTTTTTTTCGAAAACCTTGAAGGGACTGGGAAATCTGAATATTCCAGTAAGTATGTACTGAGCATGGCCGCCATCTTGAATCTAAGTCAAATTTTTTTAAATGGAAAGGGGGTCGTGTGATACACTATATGATCAAAAATATCCGGACACCCCTCACAGATCATCGATTGGCCCAATGTCACATGATAATGACTTGTACATCATTTAAATAGCTTCCCACACCTTCAGACACAACTCTGCTTGGACATTGGCAAGAATGGGTCGTTCGGCAGAGCTCAGTGAGTTCCAACGTGGAACCATCGTTGGATGTCACCTATGCGGCAAGTCCGTGCGTGACATTTCCAGCCTTCTTCAGATACCCAAGTCAACAGTAGGCGATGTCATTATGAAATGGAAGACCCGGGGATCAACAACAGTTCAACAACGAACCGGTAGACCCAAGAAACTAACGGACAGAGACCGTCGAGTGCTTCGTCGTGTCACCCGCAGCAACCGGAAGTCCTCGGCGGAAAAATTGCCACAGAGTTTCGAAACGCCTCTGCAAATGATGCCAGTACCATGACAATTCGTCGGGAACTGCACACGATGGGATTCCATGGCCGTGCTGCTGCTCACAAGCCCCACATCAGCAGGGTCAACGCCAAGCGACGTCTGGAGTGGTGCAAAGCCCACAGAAACTGGACAATGGACCAATGGAAACGTGTAATGTGGACAGACGAATCTCGCTACACACTCTGGCAATCCGATGGACGAGTTTGGGTTTGGCGCATACCTGGAGAACGCTTCTTACCTGAGTGCACAGAGCCCACAGTCAAGTTCGGAGGAGGAGGAGTCATGGTGTGGGGCTCATTTTCACGGTACGGACTGGGCCAGCTCGTTCCTGTGCAAGGAATCATGAACTCCGACCGTTATCTGAATGTTTTGGACAACTGTGCACTTCCAACGTTGTGGCAATTTTTCGGAAACGGGCCATTTCTCTACCGACACGACAATGCTCCGTGCCACAAAGCGAGGCGTGTACAGCAGTGGTTTGCGGACTCAGGGGTCGAAGAAATGGGTTGGCCGGCACAAAGTCCCGACCTCAATCCTATAGAGAGTCTGTGGGATGAATTGGAAAGACGCTTGCGGGCCAGATCACATCGGCCAACTTCTGTACCTGAACTGATTCTCGCTCTTCGGGAGGAATGGAGGAACATTCCGGAAAGTAGCTACCAACATTTGGTGGAAAGTCTTCCCCGAAGGGTGGAAGCTGTGATTCGGGCAAAGGGATGTGCAACGCCCTATTGATTTCCATGAAATCGTGGCTAGAGCGCAAACGTGCATGTGTCCGGATATTTGTGATCATATAGTGTATATCAAATCACATGAGCATTTTCTGACAATTTCATTCCTGCAAACAGATTCGAAGTAGCAGCTACGGTTCAAAAGTTACAACACATTTTGTTTCATTTTGTAGCAGATAACTGAAGATGGCGTTGACCACGGAGGAGAGAACTGAGGTCATTTTGATGCCTGGAGAACGAAGTTTCCGTGTCGTAGCTGCAGATTCTAACAACCGGCACCCAGAAAGACCTCCAATTTCACACAACACTGTCAGGTACAGCTTAATTAAGAAAGTCCGAGAAACTGGGACTGTGCTTGACAAGGCACGGAGTGGCTGTCCAATAAGTGCTACTGACGAGACAACCTCAATAACGATTTTGGCGTCCTACGTCAAGAGCCCACAACGCAGCACACGACGTTTGTCAGCAGAATGTAGAACCAGCCTGTCATCGTCAGTGGTTAGATGTTCAATTTCCTGGTCATCGGATTGGCCGACGTGGTGCTGTGGAACGGCCACCCAGATCACCTGATCTCACACCACTTGACTTCTATCTGTGGGGGTCATTTAAAGCAACTCATATACGCAGAGAAAATCAGAAACAGACACCAGCAACGCATTGAAGAAGCGTGTGCCAGCATTTCTGCGATGGAAATCCTTCCGCGAGTGCAGGACGATTGGATTCAGCGCCTTCAAATGTGCCTTGACCAAGAGGGACACCATGTTGAACAAAATGTGCTGTAACTTTTTAACCGTAACTGCTACTTCAAATCTGTTTACAGGAATGAAATTGCCAGAAAATGCTCATGTTATTTGACATATCACATGACCCCCTTTCCATTTCAAAAAAATTGACTTAGATTCAAAATGGCCGATTTCAAGATAACGGCCATGTTCGGTACATACCGAAAAAACAGGGTGCATGCGACTTTTGACTCGCCCTGTACAACAGACCCACCATTTTTCAACGGTGACGACTTGATCCACTTGGTCGGGGCTGCATCGTGGTCCTCGTCTACGGATTTCTTAACCATTACGCAGAAATGCCACGCTGGTTTGCTCAATGTGAACGGCGTGCCGTTTTTCACTTCGACCTCGACGGTGCACTGCGAGTGATCGTGGAGATAGCGATGCAGTTTACAGGATATCGCAAACTCTGCCAACACTGAAACAGAATTCCTAAAAATTACCCACCCAACAGTACGCTACTAACAAATCAAACTTCGTAACTCCCAAAACATCACCTTCTTCATTATGAATCAAACTTGACGCTGCGGCCAAAGAATGGAGTAGAGTCTTCAAATACTCGGTCTTCTTGCTCGCGTCCTGATGTGCTTTTGAGCATTCTTCCATTGCCGACAAAATATCTGAAACACTGTCATACGCTTGTGACACGCTATCTCCAACAGAACTCTCCGACAGAGAAGTAAGCTTCAGCACGGCATGCTTGATCCCGCCGTTTGATTTAACAAAGACGCTTTCCACAAACCCTTAAAAGAAAACGTTCTTTATAGTCATTCGTTTTAAAACAACCCTTTACCCATTTCAAGATACACTACGTACACAGGTGTCCATAAATTAAGTAGGTATAAGCAAGAGGGGGCATCAGTAGGTTGTGGCACCACCTCTAGCGGCGATGGATTGTCCCACACGTGCTCAATTGGCGATAGGTCCGGGGACCTCGCGGGCCATGGCAGGAAGATGACATCATGCAGACATGCCATGCTTATGTTTGCCGTGTGCGGTCTGGCGTTATCCTGCTGAAACACTGCACCAGGTATAGTTTGCAGAAACGGCAGTGATACGAGCCGCAGAATCTCTGTGACATATCGTGCTGCTGTCACAGTGCCTTGGATGGTGACTAAAGGCGTTCTGGTATCGTAGCCGATAGCACCCCACACCATCATGATCCTGGGTGTTGGTCCAAGATGGCGATGCCAGATGCATTGTTCATTGGCACGTTCCAATGGTCTGCGCAACACCTGTCCGCATCTGTCGTCAGTGTCCAAACAAAAGCGAGATTCGTCACTGAAGACCACAGGGTGCCATTCCATTCGCAGGCCCACTCGTTCACAACACCATTGCAGTTGTATCGTGCGGTGCTCAGGTGTCAAAGGAAGACGCAACAATGGACGCCTGGCAGACATTTCATGGCATGTACCCAGCGTGCTATTGACACAGGAGCAGTACTGGGAATAGCAATGTTGTCGCGCACGGTGATGGTTCTCTCTTCTAGCGCTGTTCGCAGTATTCGCCTATCGGTACGAGCTGACGTGCTTCTCCGGGCCCCAGAGCCGTTGTGGCCTATCTGAACGTTCGCGTTGTGGCCGCCTGCAGATGGTTGATGATCGAACAGCACTGAGACTGTCACGGCTGGTAATGGATAACAAAAGGGCAACTGTGCATCAAATCACTGCTGCCCTTAATCACTGCTGTCCTCCAAAACAGTCTCTGGATGCACTGTCCGCCACACACTGCATCGCATGGGATACGGAAGCCGAAGACCTGTCCGCACACCTTTGCTGTCTGCAGCCAACAAGCGGAAACGACTCCAATTCGCTCAGGAGCACAAGGACTAGATATCGAGCAGTGGAAACAAATCACGTGGTCTGACGAATCATGTTACATCATGCAGACGGCCGCGTGAGAATCTGGCGGAAACAGCACGAAAGCATGGACCCCCGCATGCAGGAGTACAAACCTTCAGGCCGGTGCGGGCAGTGTTATACTCTGGGGATTGTTTTCCTGGCATGCGTTGGGTCTGTTAATACGTGTCGAACCTCCGTATCGTCGCCGATCAAGTCCACCCTGTCATGTTGATGCCGTACCTCAATGGAGATGGCTACTTCCAGCAAGACAATGCGCCATGCTACAGAGGGGGACTTTACCTTACTTCGGTGGCCACCACAATCCCCAGATCTCACTCCAAATAAGCATTTGTGGGACGCAGTCGAACGAACCATCAGACGGCTGGATCCACCACCGTCCAATCTAGCACAACTAAACAGTGCTATCCATCAGGCATGGTGTCAGATTCCTCCCACCACCGTCCATCATCTCGTGGAATCAATACCACGAAGAATCACCGCAAAGAAAGAGTTTCGCCATTTCCGCTTCTGGTACACTTAATTTATGGACACCGGTGTATCATGCAATTTCAAACCTCTCACCTGGCTTGCTGTTCGATGGAACAAGTGTGAAAGAAATTACCGACGCAACATTAGCGACAGTGATGGCGTTTGTTAAAACGTCCGTAGGGTTGCCTTTACGAATGGACTCGAACAGATCTATAGCTTTTATGCTCGTTCCATCCGAGTAGACAAGAAGTTTTCCCATCAGTTCACAATGACAAATCGGGCTCGGGATTTGTAACTCGACCATTTTCACTGGGTCCTGAGACGACAACTGATGTAGGATCACAACTTTGCCTTGTCTCCCAACTATCATAAAAGCATTTGCACTGCCTTTAAGAAGCAAAACATTTCAAAAGATTGGGACGTGTCACAATTCAGTAGGCATGATGTTTCCTGCTGAGGTTGAGTCAAAAGTAGTGGCCGATCACCAGACAGGAACCACTCATTGCTAATCTTCAAAGTAGAGTCCATCATGCTTGATGGTCTTCATCCAACGATCAGATGCCCTCGCGAAACCACTCCTCCCGTTTCTGGGCGAAAAAGTCACGCACGGTGTCTTCAACCTCACCGACATTGGCGAAGCGCCATCCACGCAGGAAGTGCGCCATGGACCGGAAGAGATGGTAGTCAAAGTTGCCAGATCGGGGCTGTAAGCTGGATGTGGCAGAACCTCGATTTTTTCCAGCAGTTGACGACACACCTTCACCCGTTATTGTGCTTGTGTGGGCACGAGCTCGTGGGGCACAACTCGGCAGCTCCTGTTGACCTTTCCCATGGCGTGCACATGTCGAACCACGCTTGATTGTGACGTCCCGATGTCTGCTGCTATTGCCGTAAGGCTGCGTCATCCACTTCTTTGGGTCTTCCGCTCCTTGGCGCATCTTCCAGGCCCACATCTCCAGACGAAAAGCGGGAGAACCACCGTTGTGGTGTCCGTTCATTCGTCACACCCTGATCTTCCACCCTGCAAATTTCGGCGGAAGCTGCTTGCGCACAGGTCCCCTTTTTCCAATAGTGACGAAGGAGCCCGCGTATCACCTATTTTTCTGCCGTATTTTTACACTGGCTGACGCAGGTGGCACAACGTCTATGGCATTCAAATTCGTACTGACGTTTCTTACCACTCTTTTCTCTTAATAAACTGCGACATACCCTTACCCAGAATTTGTCAAATCCCGAGTCGGCCACTACTTTTGACTCAACCTTGCTAACAGTTTCCGACAAAATAAATAAAATTAAAACTGAAAAAAATCCGACAGAATCAAGTTGGATACCCCATAATAAGGATCATCAAAATACGCAATAATTACCCGATTTTATATTAGAGTTGTCTCCATCATCGTCGTCGTCGTTACCTAACGTTACCCAATATACACCAACCACCGGCTGATTAAGGCAACACATTAATTTGCTATTGGGACATAAATTTTCAGCTTCAGTTTCTTCCTCGCAACCGTGTACGCATTTCAGAACGACTCCGTACATCTGCCCATCCGGAAGTCCAACCAGCACCACTCTGCTTTGGAGCAGAATGGCTTCTTCTCCAAATAAGATTTTGTAAAACGACTTACTAATGCTCTTTGGCAAAGCACTACCATCGTCGACGTCAGGAGTAACGCTCGAAAGAAAGGGTCTGAATTCCTATAAAAACAATTATAACCACAATCAACTGCAAATAAAATAAAAAAAACGTGTTCGATATAGGGCACCCTAAAGGAAACTTCTGAAATTGATGAAGAAATAAATAATCGTTATTAATTAAAAATACAAATTAATCTATATCAAAATAAAAAGCTGACGTTTCGGATAGAGACAGACTATTCCTTTATCAAAGCAAAAAACGATAATTCTCTAAAAGCAAATAGAATATTTGACAATTATCCCTGAAGTTATGAAAGTTATACTAACGGACAGGTTCATATACAGGGCGTTTCAAAATTATGTACAATAAATTGAGTGACATATTCTTCAGGTCAAAAGAAGACGAAAATGTTCTATAGCACTTTGTCTGGAAACGATTTATTTACGCGATACAGCCAACTAAACCTGCGGCTCCAAATTACAGGAATTGTTCAAAGTGCCCGCCACCAGCTCGCACGCATGCTTCGGCTCCTTGCATGAGCGACCGTCTGATGTCATGGAAGAGTTCGTCGCCAGCATTACGAACGGTTTGGCATGCATTTTCAATTCGTTGTCGCAGATCCATAATGTTAGGAACTTGTGTGCTGTAGACGATCGTTTTCACATGACCCCACAGAAAAAAGTCCAAGGGATTAAGGTCGGGTGATCTTGCAGGCCAGGCTACCGGTCCACCTCGACCTATCCACCGATTCGTGTATGCAGCATTAACGTGTGCTCGCACGACGTGACTGAACTGTGCTGGAGCGCCATCGTGCATGAACCACATGTTAGATCTTATCAAAAGAGGAACATCTTCCAGTAATTGTGGCAATGCATTCTGCAGAAACAAAAGATACGTTCGCCCAGTCAATCGTGGCGGCAACACATAAGGGCCAATTAAGTTATTTCCGACAATTCCACACCAAATGTTCACGGAGAAACGCTCTCGATGCGCTCGAACTCTGGTAACGTGTGGGTTAGCATCTACCGATGGTGCTGGTTGTGAGAATTTACAATCCCTGTCCGGGTGAAGGTTGCTTCGTCCGTGAAAAGTATCTGGCTGAGACAACTAGGGTCTGCAGCATGACAACGTTGTATCCATTGGCAAAATCATTGACGGTGAAGAATGCGCCTGAACCAGTTGCAGATGGTATGGATGCAAAAGCTGACGGTGAAGAATGCGCCAAACAGATGAGTGCGGAATGTGTACCATGGAAGAAATACGACGGGTGCTTGTCTGTGGTTCATCATGTATGATGTCAATTATCACGTCCTCCTCATCCAGAGAATGTGTTACAGGCCACCCTTGTCCTGTTTGACGGCCAAAGGAACCACGCTCCCTCAAATGTCTATCGACAGATACAAATGTTCGGTTATTTGGCAAACATCTATTTGGAAAGCGTTCTGGGTAGAGTCTTCTTGTTTCCACAGCATTTCCATCCGCAAGACCATACATTAGGTGCATGTCAGTGTATTCTGCACTGGAATACGTGTACATGACTTTTTTTTACGTAAATCGTAATGCGTATGTCAAAGCACGCAAACGTTCTGAAATTGCTATTCCTAGTGGATGTACAGTAATGGAAACAAGCGTACACAAGTAATGGAACAACCCTAAAGTAGGTTTAAATGGAACAAACCCCTCAACCTAGTGTTGGGTCGAAACGCTGGAACTGCTAAAATATCGTCCGCTAACTACCGTGCTTCCCTACTCTATCATATTGGATTACTCGCAAACAAATCGTTTCCAGACAAAGTGCTATACAACATTTTCGTCTTCTTTTGACCTGAAGAATATGTCACTCAATTTATTGTACATTTTGAATAAGCATTTCCACCAGTGCTTCCTCCTTTACTTTCAAAATTAACCAGAACCTGACCTGCACTTCTCACAATCTAATTTACCTGTTACATTGCAAGGTATGCCAGTAACAGTATCTCGGTGAGACAGGCAATACCATACGTGCCAGATTTGCCGGACATAAATTCGACATAAATTCCTTGGTGGTGGTGACCCATTCGTGAGAATGACCGTTGGACGACCGACGCTTGCTTCTGCTGCCTTTGTATAGTCACGTGACTTCCACCGTCGCCCACTAGCGGCGAGCTGTGAACTTCCGCGCTCTTGCCGAAACCACTGTTTGTTACACACGCAACAATATCAACATTCTGTCACCGGTTTGCTCATTCCAGACTACAGCTCATTTCTTTTTGAACGCTCCATGTTATCAGGTTAGGGTTACGCAAGGTATAGGTCGACTTACCTCTTCAGTGTGATCCCTTTTAATTCTTTGCAAATGGAACCTATCAAATTTGGTTGCGGACAAACTGTTTTCATTCAAGGTATCGTGATGAACATCTACAATCCAACTTAAATCATCTTTTCGCAAAAGTGCAAAACCATTTCTGTGATAAAACGGTACGCATCAACAGGTAAGAAACAATTCACACGTTACAAGAACTGATTGTTATTGAAGTAATGCAATTCTACAACTTACTAGGTAACCACAAAAGTTCTTGCAAACGAGTGGAGCATATCATTATGACCACCTGACATGTTTATGCAAATGCGCGCACGGATGTCGTCACAACGTTCCTAGCGGCTCGGACCAATATAAAAGACAAAGCTGAATGTCGTCGACAACAGTAGACGTGTTCCATTCTTCAACTATTGGTAAACGATGCAATTTAACAGCCTTCGAACGCGGGATAATCGTAGGTGCTCGGAGCTATGGAGCGAGTATCAGCCAAACAGCAGCATTCGTGGGGTGCTCGACAGCAGGCATCATTAAAGTATTTAAAGACTGGACGGTTAGCCAGAAGACGGGGTCTGAACGTTCGTGTGGTGGCTGCCCGCGGATAGTTGACGATCGGACAGAACGGAGACTGTCACAACTGGTAAAGGATAACAGAAGGGCAACTGCGCATCAAATCACTGCTGCCCTTAATCAGGGGTCTTCCAAAACGGTCTCAGAATGCACTGTCCGCACACCTTTGCTGTCTGCAGCCAACAAGCGGACACGACTCCCATTCGCTCAGGAGCACAAGGACTGGACTATCGAGCAGTGGAAACAAATCACGTGGTCTGACGAGTCACGATTCCAGTTACATCGTGCAGACGGCCGCGTGAGAATCTGGCGGAAACAGCACGAAAGCATGGACCCCGCATGCATGAGTACAACCCTTCAGGCCGGTGCGGGCAGTGTTATGGTCTGGGGAATGTTTTCCTGGCATGCGTTGGGTCTGTTAATACGTCTGGATGACACAGCAAATCTCCGTATCGTCGACGATCAAGTCCACCCTGTCATGTTGATGGCGTACCCCAATGGAGATGGCTACTTCCAGCAAGACAATGCGCCGTGCCACAGAGCTTGTATTGCGCAGGAGTGGTTCCAGGAACACGAGGGGGACTTTATCTTATTTCGGTGGCCCCCACAATCCCCAGATCTCACTCCAATTGAGCATTTGTGGGACGAAGTCAAACGAACTATCAGACGGCTCGATCCACCACCGTCCAATATAGCACAACTAGGCTGTGCTATCCATCAATCACATCTCGTGCAGAAGTGAAGACAAATGGAGATATCGAAGGGGATGGTTAGGTGTTGTTTGCTTTATGAGTTCAAGGGGCCTTGTCAGCAGCAGCATCAAGGTGCTGAATGTGTCTTGCGTTTGGGGATACACCGTGAATAAAAGCACCGCAAGGCATTGGTTCCATAAATTCAGGGCGCAGGTGGCCAGGGAAACCATAGAGCGGCTTGGCTGGGAAACTTTATGTCGTCCACCTTACTCACCAGATCTTGCTCCAATGGATTATCACCTTTTCCATTCTCTGGACAATTATCTTCGTGGAAAATCCTACACCCATGATACAGATCTGTGAAAGGCACTCATGGACTTGAGTCCCAAGAGCGGCAAGTTTTACAGCCAGGGAATTGATCAACTGGAGACACGTTGGCAGAAGGTGCTAGATGCCAATGGGGATTACTTTGGACACTACGCAAGAACTTTTGTGGTTACCGAGTACACTGAGTTAGCAAAACTCATGGGATAGCAAGCACATTGACTGATGGGCATGGCTCACGAATTCACAGGGGTAACGGATTCTGGGAATGGACCATTAGACGTTGTGGGAAGAGCTTGGATAAGTGATTAATCAGAAATGGCACGTCGTCGCGAGTTGACGTCTTTTGAACGGGGTATCATAGTAGGTGCCCGATGCATGGGATGTTCCATTTCGGCAGTGGTGCAGGAATTTGGCTTTCCCCGCTCAACTGTCTCCAGGGTGTATCGGGAATGGCTGGATAAAGGCATCGCAGTCCACAACAGGCACCATACCGGGCGTCCAGCTGCCCTGAATGATCGTGACCGGCGACACCTGGGACGAATGATTCAGAGAAACAGGAGCGCAACAGTGCAGCAAATCACAGACCAGTTCAATACTGGCCGCACTAGAAATGTCTCTCGGTGGACAATCCGTCGGAATCTGCATGCCCTCAAGTTTGGCAGCCGTCGCCCTACACGGGTGCCAATGCTTACCCAGCGCCATCGGACACTCCGGCGTGCATTTGCCACCAATCATCTTGGCTGGACTTTGCAACAGTGGCGTAACGTCACATGGTCAGATGAGTCACGATATCAACTGTGCCACGCTGATGGGAGGCACCGTGTGTGGCGCAGACCTCACGAAACGATGGATCCCGCATGCCAACAGGTGGTGGTGCAGGGTGGTGGGGCGTCAGTGATGGTCTGGGGTGCATTTTCCTGGTTTGGAATGGGCCCTCTGGTTATCCTGGACCAAACGTTGAATGGTCCACGGCATCGTCAACTCATCGGAGACCATCTGCACCCGTTTTTGACATTTCAACACCCTGACGACGTAGCAGTCTTTCAAGATGACAATGCTCCACTATATCGCTCCAATGTCGTCCGCAAATGGTTCGTGGAGCATGCAGGAGAGGTCCAACGACTGAGCTGGCCAGCCCGGAGCCCTGACGTGAATCCCATCGAGCATATCTGGGATGCTGTTGAAGTCAGGCTCCGGGCACTGGATCATCCGCCCACGAACGGGCAGCAACTATCTTCGGCTCTGCAGACTATATGGTGTCAACTGCCTCCAGAAGTGTACCAGGGACTTGCAGACTCACTACCACGCCGTATTGCTGCACTCCACAGGACCAGAGGTGTCCCGACCACATATTAAGTAACTATCCCATGAGTTTTGCTAACTCAGTGTAATTTATAAATGCATGTAAATTTTATAAGCGGAGACTCACTTCCATGACGTAATTCTAACAATGTGCGGAGTATTTGAAAACTTTCTTTCACCCAATTTAATAAAATGAGGCTCGTCAATGTTTATAATCCGAGGAGAATGCTCGTCGCCAATTGTATCAAATAGGCTAAAATAAATGAATATAAAAAAATCTAAACATACGCACATGGGCCAATGAATTAGAAACCCGTCATGAATTACTGTACCGATACGTAAAGCGGGGTCACAGGTCAGAAACGACTGTAATATGCAAATGAATGCAATCATGTGACGTACATGCTCATTCCAAGCTGCAGCTGCTCAAGTTGAGCAAAATGGGGAAAACAGCAGACCTGTCTGAGTTATTGTGGGAGCCCGTCTAGCTGGGGCTACGATTTCCAGGACAGTACAACTGACCGCTATCTCAAAAGGCCAGGTCTCCAAGGTGTTCAATGCGTGGAAACGGAATCCACAAGAGTTGTCGAAACTGCAGACTTGTGGATCAAAAACAATCGACACAGACAGGGATTGTGCGGCAAAACCGAAGGTCTACTGTGGAGCAACTGACGGCAGACTTCGATGAAGGATCGTTGCAACAGATCTCCTCCAGAACAATACACCGAGAGTTGAAGCGAATAGGGATGGGAAGTCGCATGCCAGTGAGGAAGCAACAACAAACCGGAAAGTTCGCCTGCAGTTGTGTAAACAGCGGTGTGACTGGACAGTAGACGACTGGAAAAAGGTGATATGGTCGGACGAGTCACGTTACACATTGTTTTGCACCGATGACCGGCAGAGAATTTAGTGGCAGCCCCATGAACTGATGGACCCCTCACATGTTGTGAACACAGTTCAAGCTGTAGGAGGAGGTGTCATGATATGGGCCATGTTTTTTGGTACGGCAAGAGTCCCTTAATATTCCTTGACGGTCGAGTGAAAGCCAAAGACTACCTGAACATTGTTGCAGATCAAGTCCATCCTGTACCCAAATGGTGACGGGTTCTTCATGGACGACAATGCTACTGCCCATCGAGTAAGAACTGTTCGGGAGTGGTTTTCTGAACGTGACACCGAGTTGCAACATCTGCCGTGGCCAGCGCAAAGTCCGGATTTGAATCCGATCGAGAATGTTTGGGACATGTTGGAAAGAGACATTCGTCGAAGGCATCTGCTTCCGTCTACTCTGCAGGACCTGAAGGTCTCTCTGACGAATGCATGGTCTGCGATTACCTTACCTGCATCACAATACCTTGTAGAGTCCATGCCAAACCGCATATGTTCTGTAATTACAGCCGAAGGAGGGTCAATACCATATTGAACGAAGGTTTCTAATTCATTGGCTGGTATGTGTACATATCAATTATAAATTCTTTTGGAAAAAAAAGAAAAATTTTATAAATATGAACGCAGAAGTGATAAGTGGATAACCCGCTTAAAGGCAAATGACACCAAATCGGAAGGTGATTTCACGTATAAGGGTCGTACAAATGAAAACAAAAGTTATTTTATCCAAAGTGTATACAAGGAATTTAAAAATACTCTCCAAATGCATTAAGAATGCATTTATCCCACTGTGTAACAAGGCGTGGAATTCCTTTATGGAAGAAGTCTTTCGGTTTCGTGTGGAACCGTCCCAAAACCTCTTCCTTCACTTCATCGTCCGACTGAAACCTGCAGCCTTTCAGATGTTTCTTGACATCCCCAAACACATTAAAGTCACATGGGCATAAGTCAGGGCTGTAAGGTGGATGCTGTTGCTTCCCATTGAACTTTTTGACGAGGTCTACCGTAGTGGAAGATGTGGCTACAGCATTACGAGAACAGATGAACAGTGATGCTGGAATCAGCAATGCACGGAGAATTGGCCCAGTGCTGGATATGCCGAGCAGCACGGTGCGTAAAGTCCTGCAGAACATCTTGCGCTGTTACCCGAACAAGGTAACTCACGTGCAGCAGCTGCTGCCTGCTGACCTGGAAGCACGTGAATCTTTTGCACTACGATTTCTTGCTCGGATGGAAGTGGACAACGAATGGCCATGGAACATTCTGTGGTCTGGCGAAGCCCACTTCCATTTGCAAGATTCTGTAAATACGCAAAACTGCAGGATATGGGCGACCGAGAATCCGTTCCAACTACAGCCATTACCTTTTCACTGTGTGGTGTGGAATAACGGCACAGTTTATCGTCGGTCCGTTTTTCTTCGAGGAGATCACATATGCGGGCTCCATTACCAGCACCGTTACTGGCAAGCGGTACGAAGCACTTTTGCGTAACCATGTCCTTTCAGCACTTCAGCAGCGTCAGTGTGTGGATCACACAATATTCATACAAGATGGCGCTCCTCCGCACATTGCTACTCCTGTGAAGCAGCTGCTGAGTGCTCATTTCGGAGATGCTAGGATCATCATAAGCCGCCATTTTCCAACAACGTGGCCACCACGTTCCCCCGACTTAAACCCGTGTGATTTCTGGCTTTGGGGGTACCTGAAGAAAGTTGTTTACCATATCCATTGCATCAGTACAGATACCCTCCGATCTGTTGTGGAGCATGCCGTTTTGCGCTTCCAATTAGTAGCGGAACAAGGCGGAGGGCATATCGAACAACTTCTGCCTTAATCATCAGTACGATGTTTGTTCCATGAAGCTCTGTTTTTTTTGGCATTATCGCTGTTGTCGCTGTAAACACTTATTCTTGTCTTTTCGCTAACAAATTTTCCGTAAACCCCTGAACTCTATTGTTTCCTTTTGGCTAACAACATTCCTGTGTTTCAAGAGTCCATTTTTGGTTTTTCCGCTGCCAGCGCCATCTATCGGCAGGTTTTGGAAAAAATGTCAGGTTAGGTTAGGTTAACTTAATGATTTACCAACCTTAAAATATGATCCCGCTCCGTCCAACAGAAATAGCCATCTGCGAGCAGAAACGCAACAAGCGAGTCGCCATAATCTGTCAACGCCAAAACTTGAAGGATGCGAGCATGCGTCGATGTGCGTAACACAACTATCTATAAAAAGAAAAAGAACACCATTTAATCCACTTCCATAAAATTGCATACACTACCGCACTAATTTACTGAAAAAAATAAAAAAAAAGTTTACTGCTCACATTGGTATCATCTACGGGAGGAGGCGATGGCTTGTTGTCGTTACTACTGAAAGCAGACACCTGCAGACGAAACACATAGGACCTGGGCACGCCGCACAAGTAAAAGATTAACTCGTTGTTCACTCTTTCTCCAAACAAATTTATTGTGTGTGAGCATCTTCTTAAGTCTAATGTTTCAAACAACGTAGTTATTTCGCCTGAAATGCCAGAAATTTGTTGTGGTAAAATTTCTGTATTTGCCGCCGTCGCCATCAAGCCTGTGTGTTTTATAAGTCAGACGAGCTAGGTATTATGTTAAAACAAAAGGTTTAATAATTTTCTTCAAAATTTTTATGTTTATTATATAATTTTATTATTTTTAGTATTAATTTAATGCGTTTTTAAGAATATTTTTACAAGAAGTCGGAATCAACATATTGACGAAGTGTATTTTTACAAGCCTCGCATTTAATAGCATGAGACCATGCACGGACAAGGCTTTTTTCTGTACAGGCTATGGTACAGGTTGGAAAATCCCATGTTAAGAGCTTTGGATATTTTTTTTCTCTGGCTGACAGAGTGGCGCTGCGAACACTGTAGTGGGGAGAAATTCAATCGCTCACTATGGATTTCTACTTGCCGACTAAACATTTTCTCAAGTATTTTAAGATTTTTGTTTCCAACAATCCGTGAAATATGAAAACTTTCAAGTAGAGAACTAGGATTATCTATATAATAATTTAAAATGTCGATTTGTTGGATAACGTGCCCGAGGTCCCAGAATATCACAAAACGATGTTTTAAGAGTATTAAATCAAACTCCACTATTATTACATAAACTTCATAAAATTTAAAGAATGATTGGGAGAATTTACTACATTATATATAAATTGCATTTAATCCTTGTTTAAGGATAACGATTAAAATTAATTATTTATTAAAGTTTAAAATCAATTTAATTGAAATTATTTCAGCGATTTTTATCACTAATCCTATAGGATGAAATAGAAATCTATCCACTACACTATCCTTTGTGCCATCTAGCAAGCAAAGGACAAGATTAAACAGAGTATAAAAAAAAACGACTTTAATGAAACTTTTACTATTGCCTAGCTATATCTTGTCCATATCTTGAAAACTACTGAACCAATTTTGATGAAACTTGAATGTATCCCTAAGTTGAAAGATACTTAATCCAATAAAAAAGAATTATTGCAATTCGATTTCTAGTTTCTGAGAAATACGTGGACAAACATACATACATACATACATACATACATACATACATACATACATACATACATACATACATTTATGAAATTTGGCGTACTTGTTTAGAAGCCCACATAGACTAACATATATGAATATTGTGCAATTCCAACAATATTACATACATACACATCGAATTGATGGTTACCGTCAAGAGCTGATAAGGTTACCCTTATCAGCTCTTGTTACCGTACACTTCATCGAGTAGGCAAAAACCACATATCATCGAAATCAGGCTACATTTCATCGAATAGTTTTAAAAATATGGTCCATGGAAAGGGGAATTTTTTTTCTACCACTCTACCAAACCCCCACAGGGTAGTTGTTTACAAATGGTTGATATTAAAAAATCGGTTGATTATTGTTTTGTTTTTTTTTTGTCGATTTATTGACTGAATAAAGGGAAACATCTATTTTAAAAAACATCTGAACAAAAATTTTTGAAATTCTATATACAGTTAAAACTACACGTCTGTAAGTTAACCAATATCAACAACATCAAAAGACAGAATAATTGAACTTTTGAAATTGTTTTTTTTTTAAATAAAATTTTTATTTGAATTTTTTAGTTGGATCTGAATTCTTTCAAAGATCGATATATCGATTACTCAGTTCGAATATTTCGATGTTCGATGTTTTGAAAAATAATTTCAATCCCTTTTCAAAACACATAATGATCGCTTAGGCTTTCCAAATTAGTAATGTTCAATTTGTATACTTATTGTAGATTTTATTATTATTCTGATTATAAGCATTAAAAACTTTTCAGTGGTTCCTTTTTTTTAAAGTGGTTATTTTCTGAAATCTGGTGGTTTCTGGCAAGGTCTATAAAAGACCTTGGTTTCTGGTGGGAAATCGTGCGCCGTCTAGTGGCAACATTCGGAAAAAACTTGGCAACACTTTTTCACTGCATGAGAGAGACGTAACGTGAATCGCAATGGACGTACTGTCGAGGTAAGGAATGTTTTCAATATAAATTTTGCATGTAATAGAAAGCTAAATGCAGCCAGCACCGTTCAGAATTCGCTATGGTTTCTGATTGTTTCCTCGGCTAATTTCAAAATCAAATTTACAATCATGGAACTTGAAATACAATGTCAAATCGACTCTCCTTGAGACCCAACGTGGATGGAGCACGAGCCACACGAACTTCCTGTGATTATCCTTTGAATCACTAAGGAAGCGTAACGCACGCTTTTGGGATAGTCGTGGAATTAGAATAAAAAATAAAATTTACGAAAATGACTAAAAGTATGTCACTCGATCAATACTTTTGTAACACGGAAGTTTAAGATAGCATCATCAACTCTGACGTTTGAATCGAGAACATTGACGATGACGCATTTCCGGAAATTGAAGTTTGAATACTTGGAAGGGCTGGGTCGCAGGGAGTTCACTAAAAAAAAGTTGAGGACTGTTTTCGATTTTAGAAGTCTATTGTTGTGACATTAATCTGGAATTTATTCGCCATTTCCCGACGATGGGATGTGCCGTAAGTTCTGCGGCCGATAAAGAAGCGGCTGAAAGATCGAAGAAAATCGACAAAGATTTGCGAGCCTATGGCGAACGTGCTGCGAGGGAAGTTAAGCTGTTGCTTTTAGGTGCTGGCGAATCAGGCAAAAGCACCATAGTGAAGCAGATGAAAATCATTCACGAGACTGGCTATTCTACAGAGGAATGCGAACAGTTCAGACCTGTCGTCTACAGCAACACCATTCAGAGTCTCATGGCCATAATTCGAGCCATGGGGGCGTTGAAGATCGATTTCGGGGACCCAAACCGAAGCGATGACGCAAGACAATTTTTCACCTTGGCTAGTGCAGCCGACGAAGGAGAGTTGGCCTCTGAGTTAGCTTTCATCATGAAGAGGTTGTGGCTCGACTCGGGGGTTCAGCATTGCTTTTCTCGTTCAAGAGAGTACCAGCTCAACGACTCGGCTTCTTACTACTTGAATTCTCTTGATCGGATATCGTCACCCAGTTACGTCCCCACGCAACAAGATGTACTGAGAACTCGAGTCAAGACAACTGGCATTGTAGAAACCCACTTCACATTTAAGGGACTGCACTTCAAGATGTTTGATGTTGGAGGTCAAAGATCCGAAAGAAAAAAATGGATCCACTGCTTTGAAGGAGTCACCGCTATTATTTTTTGTGTTGCTCTGAGCGGTTACGACTTAGTTCTAGCGGAGGATGAGGAAATGAATCGAATGGTCGAAAGTATGAAACTCTTCGATTCGATATGCAATAACAAATGGTTCGTAGAAACTTCCATCATCTTGTTTTTAAACAAGAAAGATTTATTCGAAGAAAAAATCGATAAGTCTCCGTTGACGCTATGCTTTCCGGAATATACAGGTCTCAATACTTATAACGAAGCATCCCAATACATTCAAATGAAATTTGAAGGCCTCAGTAAACGGAAGGATCAGAAAGAGATCTACACGCATTTTACCTGTGCCACCGATACCAACAACATCCAATTTGTTTTTGATGCCGTCACAGATGTTATTATTAAGAATAATCTAAAGGATTGCGGACTGTTTTAAATGCAACATGTCAGCGTACCCAGAGAGGAACTTTTTCCAAATCTTCTCGAGAAGGCACCAAAGTTTGGCTTTGACGTGTGATTGAAGCATTTGACAGATGTGTTCTCTTCTTGTTCTTAGTTTTATTTACATTTTTGGAATCATTGCTTTATTTTTGTAATTATCCTTTTTTGCATGTACAGTCAGTCGATTCTCAATATAACGAACGCCAAGGGACTGGAAAACTTGTTTGTTACATCGAGAGTCAATTTTGTTTTACAAATAGAGATGCAGAATTAACTTAGCGTTTATTAATTAACTTTGATTACGCAACAGAATACTATTGTAGGTAACTAAGTACAGAGACTGTTATTGAAAAGACGAGATTGTTTATCAGTGATGAAACTGTCCAACGCCATTGTATTTGCTATCACGGCATTCCCATCTTTGGAGGATATGACTAAATTTCGCATAGTGTACAGAGCTTTTGATGCTTCTTGGAACGAAGACTTTGTGGTTCAGTTTCTTCTTCTTCATCGCAAGAAACTACTTCTGCCACAGTTTAGTTGAAGTGACTATTAACCAAGGCAACAATATCGTTATACAATTGAGTCATTCATCCGTAGGCACATCAGATCTTGATGTAACGACAACAGTTACAACAGCAGCATCAGTTGTTACATCAAGACCAACGACTACAATAACTGTAGCAAGTACAGCAGCATGAGCATTTACAGCAGCATGAGCATTTACAGCAGCAGCAGCAGCAGTCTTCATTAGCGTCGCAGCCATGACAGGCTCAACATATTCAACAACAAATCCCGCAGTTTGGACGAAAGTACGTTATTCAAGATATAACTGGATTCTGTGGTCAAAGGCATTCTGACGTCATTGTAAGTCCTGAATCATTCCATCGATCTGTGGTTATACCAAATGCTGATGCTACGGCCTCAAAAAACTACCATCAGGTTTCTCACTATAATGACAGTTTAATAGTCGCTACTACTCGGGCGACGCATACACCCAGTGTAACAGAAAACCAAATCAATATTCCTGTTAAAACATTGACACCATCCAATTTGAATACTATTTTATATGTCATCTTCAGCTGCAACCATGAACGGAACATCCACAATCAGCCAAATACTACTACCACAGCACATACCAGGCAAGCGTCGACACATTGCACGATAATTATAAGCAAAAGCTTAAGAAAACAACGAAAGTTAAAAAGGGAAAATTTAGTGCTTTAGATCGCGGCTCTTCACGTCCAAACGTGGATGTGCGCCAGATTCCTTTATTGAACCGAAACAATTCGACTACAAATACTATTCCATCTTTTTTAGAAGATCCCAATGCTTACCTTGCAAGGCAGACGGCTCTCTTAAACGACACTTTTGCTAAGCAAAAAGGACCTAGCGGACTCGATGTAATAAGCCAGCCTAATCTGGTCACGTTCAGAATCCAATGTTCAGAATCCTCACTAAGCAACTGCTCAACTGTTATGGTATCTGGTTGCTAGAGTACAGGTATTACAGTATGTAACACATTCAACTTACTTTCAAATCGATTGATTTCCGTTTCGCCGGCATTTTTGTCAGTGGTGAGTTTTCGAAAACGAAACCAAATCTTGAAAAACTCGTTGCTTCATGGTGCTGCATGCTCAACGACCAGTCGAATTGCTGTTCGTTATATCGAGAGGCTAAATACATTTTCCATTCCATGATATGAAAGGACCAGATGAACGGTTCGTTCGTTAAAACAGCAAGTTCGTTATATCAAGAAGCTAAATACATAAGATGTATAGGCAGTTTGGTTGGGACTTTTTGTTATGACGAGGCGTTTGTTATATCGAGAATCTACTGTAAATGATAGTCTTGTGAAAATATTAAGTCTCCTTTTGCATTTGAGTATTCAATTTTTTTGAATTTTGTCACAAAATTTAAGCACAAATTGTGATGTATAATTATGATATTGTTAAAGAGTATCGTACCGTTAGTGGTAACATTCCATTTATTTCTTTGTACAATGGAATTCCTTTTTCTAAACATTTATGGTTAAGAAGTTAATTTTTTCGACTTAGTTTTTTTTTTTTATTTTTTTTTATTTTAGAAGATAAGTCTTTGTCTTAGGCCATCTTCATTTTAGAGTACATGTAATATATTTTTATACGAAAACCTTGAATACAATAATATCTGTTACATTATTCATACAAAAAAAGTGTTCAATCCTAAGTATATTATGTCCTTTTAAGTCTGCCTGCCATCTTGGCATCTACAAACTAAACGAAACTACTTAAAATTCTTCCATATGCTCAGTACTTTTTTGAAATGTTGTCGGGACACTTTCGTCATGTCTTTTAATTCTGTCCATTAAACAAGTTTTGGTCTTGTTATATCTTATATACATCGAATATATAACTGTAACTCTTAATTTTCAACTTTTATTATTTTATTATACAGGGTATATCGGGTTCGATGGTCATAAAGTATCTAGCGTGCGTGATCCTTTGCATGATTACAAACTTAGAGTTCCTTATCGAAAACGTCGAAAATTTAAATTGCGTCGTTACGTCATTTATGAACTTTCCGCACCAGTAGTTCATTAAATTCAAAGGGGCGGTTGTTGAGATTAAATGGCGTTTTTGACAGGTTTTCAGCAAACTTTGCGTGATGTTTAGACCCTTAACATTTGATTTTTTGAGTTTTGCATAAGGAACTTTAAGTTTGTAATCATGCAAAGGATCATGCTAGGTACTTTATGACCATCGAACCTGATACACCCTGTGTATATATATATATGGAAAAAATTGTCTAACTCTAGTTTTGTCATGTACATGTTTGGTTAGTGTTAAAATTTCTTTATGTGAGAAATAAAACAAAATTACAAAATGAAACAGTGCTCAATTTGTTCCCCTTTAATTTAGGAAATACAGTCGAAACCCGTTAATACGGAATCGTCGGGACCATAAATTTTTTTCGTATTAACCGGAATTTGTATTAACCATCAACTCTGATAATTTTCGAAATAAGCATAGAAAAATCATTGTTATAAAATAAGCACATTTTTATTCCGCTCTTTCAGTAAAATAACTGTTATTTTGGTCTGTCTACATGACATTACAAAATTTCTGCTTAAAACATTATTTACTTTTGAGTATAACGTAAATAGATCTCAAATTTCCCCATACAAAATAAATGATTTGAGATCGTCCATCACAGTAATCGTATGCTGTGTTGACGGAGCAGAGTGGTGAATTTGCCCGGGATCGTCATCACTTTCGACTCCGCCATCTTGGTTTCTATCTAGACACTGTTGAACGATCTCGTCATCGGGAAAAAAGTAAACTTACTTGTTGAAACCATTTCAACAATGCCTCTTCCATTTCCTCATGTGTTGCTGTTCGCATCCGTTTCCTTTTAAGTGTCCCACTTGTCTCTGCTTGCTGTCTTATTTTTTCAACGTTTTTTTATTAGCGTTGACAAAGTTGACAGAAGAATTTCAAATTCTATAGAAATCTGCCCTTTTTTTTATCATTTGTTTTTTCAACGGCATCTAGAATTTTTAATTTCACTTCTAGCGAAAAATCCTTTCGTTTCTTTTTCCTTACGTCGGACATGGTATAGCAGCTATGTAGCAATACGTAGTGTAGTCTGTATCGAAGTAGACCGATTGATTCCTATTTAAAATTGCCACATGATTCAATTTCTTTTGAAACAAGGGCGCTCTCATGCAGAACCAATCAGATTCGAGTTATTAGTGATTGCCACGTGATTAGTGGTGTTCGTCACGCCCGAAAGAACGTGATTCTTTAGAAGTCAGTAGTAATAGATAATAGAAAACATTTAATTTAATTTAATTTAATTTTCTTTCGTATTAACCGGACATTAATTAAAAATTTTTCGTATTAAGAGGATGTATTTACATCTAAATATCATTCACGGGGACGGGCCAGCAAAATTTTTCGTATTAACGGGTTTTGACTGTATACACAAAATGTTCAGAAAATAAAAATAAAAATCTAACATATCTTATCTAACCTCTTTCTACAATTTCAAAATCCATACCCATTTTTGTGAAAATAACCTAGATTTTTGTGAAAAGTTTTAACAAAAAATATAAATTACCGAGATTATTTTAAAAAAAGACTCTTTTATTCATTTGAATTGACGTTTTTTACATTGATAAACGCCCGTTTTCGAAGGTAATATGTTGATAAACACCGTTAAAATTTTGTGAAGATACCATTTCCGATCAAAATAATTTTGTGAAGGTACCCTTAAACGGTACCAAATTAGCCATAGATAGACGCCTGCTAACAAAACAGGGTTGGTGGAAATATTATCCAATAAATGAATACGTTGGGAAAAATTATATAATAGTATGCTTTTAATCAGTTGTAATACTTTGTAGCTTCACTTCGACTTTAATAAGTGCCTGAACTCGTTTTGGCATTGATGCTATTAGGTCAGTACAGTAGTCGCATCCTATATTATTCCAACTTGTGCGAACGGTATCTGCTAATTCTTGCCTAGTTACATGTACCGGGATTTTCCATTAAGAAGCCCATGGACTTGTATTTGGTTTTTAGCATTTTAAGGTTCTCAGGTTTGGCCCATGGGCTTCTTAACAGAAACAGGTTTGTTTTGACATAATATTTATTTGATTAAGGAACAGTTATTTTATTTAAACATTGCAACAATAGAACAATTTGATTCCATTTTTAGGGTTAAACGTTCTGACAAGGACGAGCGCACGCAGTTCGTATTAATTGGAAAGACTTCTACCGGCAAAGCCGATAAATATTATAATTTGTCCCCAAATAAAGGCCCATGGGCTTCTATTTGGAAAGAAAATCCAAATACAGGCCCATCTGGGTCTGTATTTGGGTGGGCCTTTTAACGGAAAATCCCGGGTTGGTTTTAAGATATCAACACTTTTTCAGTTCCCACCAGAGATTTTGACGGAATTCATGTCGGGACTGTTGGCAGGCCAGTCCATAGTGGTGTGCAAAATCACAGTTTACTAAGTCCCTTTGCTGCCGTACACTCCCATATCGTTAAATATTGCCGAAATTTTGACTTTGCTGCCTAAGCATGAAATTTTTCACTAGGTAATCTCCACACATTTCCCAGCATCATCACCGCTTTCATGTATGTATGTTTTCGATTTGTCAGAGAATATAACCCTCTCCCAATCTTCTACAGTCCAATGATGATAACTTTTGCCCATTGTAGGCGCTTTTTGCGATGTTCACGAGTTAATAATGGTTTAGTTTTTGCTTTGTTGAATGAGTAGCCTTTCTCATGCGGTCTATTTCGCACTGTTCTGTCGCTTACCTCTGTGCCGTATGTTTTCCATTCTTGTTCATTTCTTTTGAAGTAGATTTTCGCGTTTTTTTTGCAGATTCGGATCAACTTTTTGTCCCGTCTTTCTGTTGGGTCCTCTTCCAGTCTTGTTTTTAACTACACCAGTTTCTTTATACTTTGCCCACAGGTCGGAAGTCATACCAGGGCTTGAAATTCAGGGCGGGATGGCGGGATTCTTGCCCAAAATTTTAAAATCGCTCCTAAAAAAAATTTCAGGAGGGTAGTTTCCCCACCCATGACATTTAATCATATTAAAAGCTTTTATGATTTTTTATTAATATTTTTTTTCTCTGTATCTTATAATATTAGTTTTCTCAATATAAGTTGGACACTATCACACTTTTCCGTCCCTAAATCATTAGATTACGGGTTTAACTTGTCATCAATCAGTATTGTTGAATATTTTCATAGAGATATAACTTTTGAACTAATGGAATTTCCTAATTCCAATCGTCACCGTTGCGGTATCGTCAAGAGAAAAATAATAAAGTAATAGGAATTTATTGGGTAGCTCATAGATTAGCATTATGTTTAGATGCTTCAAAATCATGTCCAGTGATTGCTAAATACCAAGACACACTAAAATATATTTTCATATATTTTAGTAGTATTTAATTTTTTGTTTATTGAAATATAAGAATTTATTACATTTATTTTTTGACGGAGTTTTTGGTATTTTATTATTCTTAACACTTTTGAGTACAAAAATTAAATTATGTTGAAAAACACTTGCATAACATCACTTATTGCCTCCCTCCCAAAGAGTTTAACTCCCTCCATTTACAAACATAGGAGGGGATGCTCCCCTCCATGAAAAATTTGAATTTCAAGCCTGATTTCTTTTGAAGTAGATTTTCGCGTTTTTTTTGCAGATTTGGATCAACTTTTTGTCCCGTCTTTCTGTTGGGTCCTCTTCCAGTCTTGTTTTTGACTACACCAGTTTCTTTATACTTTGCCCACAGGTTGGAAGTCATACCCTGAGAGCACCCAATAATTTTTGACACTTCGTTTTGAGTTTTTTCCTCTTTCAGTAACTTTATAATCATTATTTTTTGTACTCTCTTGTTGGAGCCATTTCTATGATAATTTTAATAGGCAAATTTGTACCCACATTGTTTGGAACAGTCCACTTAGCTCAATAATCTAGGGGGCCCCCCCCCCCAAATAATGTTCCTAATCCTCAATATTACCGTAAATCTTCTACTATAATGCGAATATTTTTGGCCTAAAAAAGCATCTAAATTTGCTGGGTCGTATTATATAAGAGGACAAAAATCAGCCCTCCGACGACTGCAGCCGGAGGAGATTATGTCCTGATAACATTACCGTATATTATACATTAATTACATTGCATATTCAGTGTCCAGTTCATTAAACAATAAATTAATTCACTTTTTATTCGAATTTCTCGTCGCCAACATCTAACAACATCGAAAATAACTTCTCCCAAACATCGATACTTCTAAATAGGCCTACTTCCAAACTTCCTCGAACCAAAGCCTACAAGAAAGCTTATTCAGTGAAAATATTAAACTGAATAAAGATTACTTGTCTTTTTATTAAGAAAATTGATGTACTGTTGTGTTTTTTTGTCGATGTGCAAGTGAGAAAGCTTTCCATCTCAATGTAGGGCTGTAAACTTCCAAACTGCCTCGATGAAGTTGAGGCAGTTGATTTTGAAGGTTTTTGAATATTAAATATCCAGACTATTTAAAAATAAAGATTTTTTTTCTGTATAAGTTTGCACATTTTATTTCTCGCGAGGAGATTTTTGCCGATTTTTTTGGCCAAAAAAGTGGAGTCGCATTATACAAGGGGTTGCATTAGAGTAGAAGATTTACGATAAATAATTTTCCTGAATAATGCAATTATTAGATGATTTTTTTCCAACATATTCAAGTATTAGATAATTATTTTCACCAACCCTTTTTTGTTCGAGAGGATATCTCTCTGTTAGATTTTTATTTTTATTTTCTGGACTTTTTATGTATGTTTCCTAATTGAGCATTGTTTCATTTTGTAATTTTGTTTTATTTCTCACATAAAGAAATGTTAACACAAACTAAACATGTACAGGACAACATTATTAGATAATTTTTTTCCAGGGGTTGTATATAAGATGGGTAGAATTTGCCAGTGCTCAAAATGCTTGTGTTCATTCGCATCTTAATTTCTGCAAAGTTGTTTTTTTTTTCATGTTAATGATAAATTTTATAAACTGGTGTATCTTAATATATGTATCTGCATTTGGTATTTAAATGTTGCTGTTTATTATGCTGTTTTTTTCTTATCTTTTTATTTATTTCTGGTTCATTCAGTTTCATTGTTTTAAATCTTTCGATGAAAACCGAGTGGTTTATTTTATGTTTGTATGTGAATACTTTTGTTAATTTTTTTGTGATAAAAGTAAAGAACTTGATTGCAAAATGTTTATCTTGTGGGTTAATCAGTGATCACTGTGAAAAATTATTCTGAAATGTATTCCCCATATTACAGATGTGTGAATGAAATCTTGTTTTTAACATAAAAAGAGCATTTTTGTTTTGTAATTTCTAGGCCACAAAATCATACAAAAATGTGATACAGTAAAACCCCGTTACAACGTACTTCAAGGGACCTGGAAATTTGTACGTTATACTGAAGCTGGGAGGGGGCTTGTGATATTCATAGAAAAACATAAGAATACATGAATGCATTTTCTGTTTCCTTTTCCTTTTTACTGCCATTACGATTTGTAATCTTTCTGTGAAATGTTGAAATGATGCTCAGACTACCACATGTACAAAAAATTCCCTGACTTTTCCCGGTTACATTCAAGTACCTATCCCGATCGCTAGTCACCCTGTTACATGCACATAAATTAAACAAACATAAATTAAAATACAGTCTAGGCTGTCTAAGACGGTCTCCTCCAAGACGGACTAAAATTATAACGGTCGAAAATTATGTCGCCCGGATTTGGGAATAGGCTTTCCCATATTAAATTGTATGCCTATAACAGACTCCTTGTAACAGTCACAACCTTATAAAGGACCAAAAAATATTGTCCAAAGACAGCACGGTAATCTCCTTAACGGACTTTACGTTCGTTAATGGACCTTGTTCGTGAGTAACATACCCTCGATCAAGGCATCATTGCTCATTAATGAACGATTTTTACATAAATTTTTTTCTTTTCGTACTGAAATTTTAAAGGCATTTTTATATTAAATTTTGGATTATGTTATAAATTTAACTTGATCCACAATTTAATATAAAAATGTTTTTTTTTTTTTTAATAAACTCATTTTTCAGTATCTGCAATTTTATTCTCGTAGCCAGTGGCGGTATTGCAATCTTCCTTTTTTTCTTTTTCGAAAACATTTAGTAGCCATGTATTATAAAAGCAAGCGATGCTATTTATTGTAATCTTTAAATTTAAATTAATTATCATTCAAGAATTTAAAGTTTTGATGGAAAAAATATTAAAGATCATTTTTTTTATGTTGGGGATTCCCTATCGGGGATTTACCA
The DNA here is from genome assembly GCA_023313115.1 of Rhysida immarginata. Taxonomy (NCBI): domain Eukaryota; kingdom Metazoa; phylum Arthropoda; class Chilopoda; order Scolopendromorpha; family Scolopendridae; genus Rhysida; species Rhysida immarginata. The sequence continues at coordinate 1,526 of JAHWFO010088187.1, read as the reverse complement.
TTCCTTACGAGGGTCAGTAGCTCGTGATTATTTATGACAGTCTTGACTGATATACGTTATAACAGTCAAGACCGTTATACGTTATAATAGCCATGACCGTTATAATTTATAACAGTCAAGACCGTTATTCCCAAAAAGGACTAATTTTATAAAGGACCCTATTCATGTCGCCCTTGGAAGACTGTCTTAGGCAGCCTGGACACTAAACAAACACACAATTTTACCGTATTGAAGAGTCCGTCAAGTGAAGGTCTCTAATCTAATTGCAGCAGAAATTGGATCCCGACTAAGTAGCATGCGACAATCGACAATCGAACATGCTAGACTGAGTAGCATGCAGAGATTTTCAGGTTTGTATATGCTATACTGACCAAACAATGAAATGTGGACTCTGCTTAATTAGCCCATTGGCCCATTTGCAACTTTCACATGGGCTGCATTGACCAATCAGTGCAAGACATGTGAACGATGTACGTTGTACTGAAGGGATAATTTAACCAAGGGGATGTAAAATTAGTACGTTATTCTGAAATGTACGTTAAAGTGAGGTACGTTATTCTGAAACTTTTTAGCATTAAAATACCTACGTTTGGGACGGGGATTTGAAATTTGTACGTTATTCTGAAACGTACGTTAAAGTGAGGTACGTTGTAACGGGGTTTTACTGTATCTATATAAAAAGGAATTTGTTTTGTTCTCCATGTAACATTGGGACAGGTACATCTGTGTTTCTTACCTCTGAAGTAGATATTGCAGTGCAGGGTTAGTCAAAGGCAAGTAGCACTTTAGTTAGAAATCATTTATTAACAAAACATATACAGGGTGTATCAGATTCAATGGTCATTCTGATACCTAGCACCTAGCATTGTTCTCCGCTAAATTCTAAGCATAATTTTCCTTATCCATTTTTCAAAATTCTCAAAAAAAAAAAATAGTCGCGTTCACAACCTCTTCACTTTTCTCGCTTTTCTCACTTATCTTGCTTAAGTCACTTTCAGTGACGTCATTTTCAGGAAAGTCACTTTTCTGAAAGCGAGTCTGTACTCACTTTTCCCTCTGCTTTTCTTACTTTTCTGGCTTTACAGCTACTAACTTCCGGTTTAGTGGTAGCCATATTGAATCGCCACTATGTTCATTATGTCTATTTATGGCTGATGATGCAAAAGTAACAAACGCAGCAAAAGTGATCTTTTCACTTCCGGTTTCATTCACAATGAAAACCTGTTTTCTTTGCTTTTCAAAAGCAAAGACAAAGTCACTTTCCCTTAAGTGAAAGGATGTGAATGCGACTATTGCTTGAAATCGTTATCCAAAGTTTGGCTATTATGACTTAATTCTAAGCCTTCTGATGTAATATATCTATGCCATTTACTGTCCCTGCTGAACATAAAAGGGTAAGAGACAGAGTCAATAGACTCGCTTACTTTGAAAATAAACAAGAGTTGCTCTACTTTAATGAGCTCTAAATGAATTGATATTTTAAATTAACGAAAATTCATAGCTAAAAATCATCATAGCTGCTAAAC
>JAHWFO010088186.1:134235-146903 GCA_023313115.1 Rhysida immarginata | reverse complement strand
AAGAGGTGTTTCTTCTGTTATTATGTCGCTTTCCACAGTGATTCAACATTTTTCATTTTTCATAATGCATATTGACCAATTCTTCATTACTGAACCAATGCATCCTGCTCCTGCAACTTCCTCGCCTGAAATGATCCCGCGTTCTGCTCTCTAATACGCCTGTGAACATCACCTTTTAGCAGTGGCTGGTCACGTTTTCGGACATAACTTCCTAAGTAAAAATTGTTCATCATGGTCTGACAGACCAGCATGTAACGTTTGTAAAAACGACCTTTTGGGACATGCAATAATATATCAGTAATGTTTCTCTCATTGACATTCCAATTATTGTTAGTTTTAAACAAACTTTAGCATTATTATGGTGATTTTATTATAAAACAATTGCTCCTTGTTTTTTGTGAGTTTTCATTTCATGTACCCTGGAAAAGAGGGGAAGAAAGGGCAGTCGGAAGGCAACTGATCTCATGTTTCCATGGCAACGGAGAAAGTTCGTTGCGAGAGGAGAAATGGGAGGGGAAATCTGGCGATTAGGAGTTCCAAGTTTAAAAACAAAAATGAGAGGGCTGAAGCCAAAGGCACACAGAAGGTGAAAAGCTATTATTATAGTCAGAACTCTTCCTGCAAATGAGAGAGAGAAAGAGAGGGAGAGAGAGAAAGAGACAGACAATAGAACACGTGAAGATGAGACATGGTTAGAGACGTTTGGTTTGAAAGCAACGCAATATAAAGTGAAGAGAGTAGATGCATTTAAATACAAGTGTGCTTCACTTGACTTTTGAGAATGAACGCCATTTATTAGAGAAAAAAACAATCTCATGCATGGTGGCACTTGGATCAAAAGGTTTGTGTGAATGTGTACTGGTGTGAATACTAAACTAGTCAATGATAAAAAGGGTCGGCAGCTCGATGCGAATGAGAACCGGATGCTGAGCCACGACACGATGATGTTGTAAAGACAAACCTGGAGAAGTGTAGATACCAGCAGTGCCAGAGTTTGAAAATTTCCACTAGAGCAAATAAGGAAGAAAGTAACATCAATCCAGCAGGGAGGGCAAAGGAGTCAACAGTTGCAGGATCATAGCATCATCGACGGGAGCCATATCCAGAGGGCGATGCCAAAGGGGAGCCTGCCGTGATGCAATCAACAGTTTAACACCCTCGTTAATGTGAACCATCCATGACAGCATATTTCTCATCAAGAAGTCATCAAGATTCTGACATCTCAGGGATGACATAATAGTGCCTGATAAAAGATAAGTACAGTGTTAAAGATAAATAAATTAATTTAATTGGGCCCACGTAATATTTTTTTTTAACATCAAGAATGTGAGTGATAAATTAAATTTTAAGCTGAAGAATCAGGGTGACCAGGTCCTTACTGCCTTCTACAGCCAAATCAACATCTGAACTAGCCCAAATCATCGCTTGTCGCTAATAAGACAACTAAACTAGCCCAAAGGTATAGCCCAAATCATCACTCTGATTTTTGCCAAAATCTGGCTCACAAGGGAATCCCTCGAACATGCATGTCACAGATTTCCACCAAATTGAAATATGTTACTCGTCTGAAGCTACCATAAATGCTTGCAAAATAAAGTGCCAAATTTTGTTTCTTTCAAAATAAACCGAGAAAACGAAAAAATTTGAGCCCATATAGCCATACAAAGATTCCATTGTTGGAGCGGTGTGTATGTGTATTATTTCGCTCTCAACTTATTTCTTCACTACTCAACAATACGCACGAATCCACTTCACATGAAAGCAATGCTATCGCTTCCAAGATAAACTTGTGCGCAAAAAAAATGCGTCCGACAACTACGTGTACCTCCCGTGTTAGCAAGAACTGGTACATAGGTTGACCGGAACTTCTTCATTGGTGTTTTTTTATTTTTCCCCACAGTGGCATGAGCTTTCAAATCATTACATGTATAGAGTGAACAAATTTTAACTTTGAAGTATTTGCACTCAGCAAAATTTTCATTATCAGTTACAACAGTGCAATCCAAACTAAGCACAAAAAAATATTTATTACTGAATCTACCTAAATAACTGTATATAGGCATCCCTTGTTCACAGAAATCTACCAGAAAAAAGATAGGAAATAGATTTTTAACTAAACTTTCAAAATAGGATCCTCTTCCCATTCGCTATGTCTTATTTCCCATTTTCCCTGTTTGGACCTTGCAGTTCAAAGGCTGTATTGAACTGCTTAATGCTAATTGTTTTTGATAGCAGACAATTGAATAGTGTAGTGTATCGCTATTGGAGTGGAACTTGAAGCATAGTTTCCACTGTGATCCGACCTTCGAGACGCAGGCGCCCGCTGACCAGAACGTCTCATCTGCGAGGGTGGGGCCGGAGAAGTTGTGGACGCGCCGAAATTACAAAATATTTACAGAAGACTGGGGTGTGAATGTAAATGCGATAATTTATTCAATAAAGCTTACTAATAATTAGATCAACAGACAATAACAGGGCCCTGGTAAAATTATTCAAATTAAGCAAACATCACACAGTAATATTAAAATAACATATATAGCAAACAGCAATTATCATTAACAGTGATAAACCATAATTTAACCTGAACGCACGCCATCAGGGCAGTGGCTCGCCTTAGGTCACTAGTACAATCGCTGCTCTCTTGTGTCTAGCAAGGTGTGCACCCATGACCACTACTATTAGGGCAATGCAACGAACGCGTCGCGTGTTCCTTTTATTTCCAGGTACAATAAGTACAACAGGATACGAGGGAGGAAAACCGTAACCTTCCAGTGCGGCGACTCTGCCGCCCAAACAATGTTGCATGCCAAACAATGCACAATCTGCCCATCACCTTGGCAGTGCTTGGGTACAAGTGGCACTTAAGAATGCACACACCTTTCGCGCAATCAGCGCCTGCCAGCATAAAGCGACCCGTGATACGGAATCACTTACAGCACTGCCACCTGAGGACAGACGCCCAAATTCATCTTCACAAATGTAAACATAATTGTGCAGTATTAGGCAGAGTGTTGTTCACTGACCTTAAGTTAACCACTTCATAGTTCCTACTAACACATAATCACAACCATGTCCGCAAGTTTCAACAGTGAAAAAAAGCGTTCAGTGCCAGCCGCGGCTGAAGTGTTGTTTTGTCCTCAATGATGACAATTATATCTGTGCTAAGGCAAAGCGTAACATACCTGATAACTGGAACTAATTAAACAACATTACGGCCAACAACGCTATGCTAGAGCCTAAAAATTGACTTAGGCTGCAAAGCTTTCAACATGTCCGCCACGAACACATTCGAGCGCTTCCTTTTCAATCTTTTTTGCAACAATTACGGCGCATTGTTTTTTACAACATTTTTTACACGCTCTTCCAAAAAAGGCGACACTTCTCCGAAGAAATGCTATAACAATTAGGCACTCTTAACACTCACATTGTAATCTCACCTCACATAATTAAACAATTGCGCATCAAACATATTAATTATCAACAACAAAATTCATTATATGCATTTTATTTCCTAATTATACAATACACACAAGTAAACAAAATACGGTAACCCTGTACAGCAACGACCCCCCTTTTACTATACACACAACTCTACTGATGAACTGTCACACCACAATCTTACCCTTCATGAACATATTCCGAAGGAAATATATGTACACTGAACTAGAAAAGCCTAATGTACCCACAAAGTATGAAAGAAGAAAATTACCTCCTCTTGGTGGAGGGAAATTTGATTGGCGATTGTCTAAGCTAGGAGTAATCTCTTAATAAACATAAGCACACGGAAAACCTATGAATGCCATAAAATGACATCAAGGATTACGGTGTCTTTTCCTATGTAGGGAATGTCTAAGAATACCAAAGACTAGTTCATTATTACGATTTACCATAATAGGCAGGACGGTTTCCATGAGCTCTTGAACATATTTCCCAACATGGGTCATATAGAGGTCATTATGAATGGAGTAATTGGGAGCAATTCTATCCAATTTTGCAATAGTCCTTAGGGTAATGTTCTGGAAAGTTTGCAGTTCCTTCCATCTCATCTTGCAAATTCTGGTCCCAGATGGGCATGCCATATAGCAAGATGACACGAACAGTCACTTTGTACAACCAGTAGTTTGTCATCAACATTGCAGACACTGTTATGACCCGACAGAGCAATTATGCTAAATTTTGCTTTTTTTGGCCTTGTTCATCGCAGAAGCCGAATGCATACTCCATGTGAGTTTTGAATCAATAACAACACCAAGGTATCCATAATTATCAACCCATTCTAAATGTTTGCTATGTAACTTCAAAAAGTCAAGATTTCTCTCTTCTTAGTGATAAACATTGCCTTGCACTTGTTGACATTCAGTTTTAATCTCCACTTCCTAAACCAGATTTCACATTCTTTAAGAGCTTTCTACAATACTAGGCTTGCTAGCATGCCCATGTCATTATAGCAGCATTATCTGCATAAAAACATAGCTTGCACTAAGAGATTTCCAGAAAGTATGTATACCGTTCCAGAACTGATCTTTGTGGAACACCAGCATTTGTCTCATAGGTATTAGACAATTCATGTCTGGCTTTGACTGAAAAGATCTGTTCAATAGCCTCCCTAGCGAAGCTATTTTAAATTAAGTACACGAGAAAACTAAATCGAAATGAGTTTCATTTTGCTTATAAGTTAATGTGACATCCCATTTCTACCAATCACAACCATTCTTTACGGAGAACTATTTCTTATTAACTGCGCAAGTAACTATTTCTTACTATTTCTCAGAACAGAGTAATTGGGCTTTAAAGAATTTCTTAAAATTAGCCTACTTTGAACTAATTTACGGCAATTGTGTCAAGTTGGTGTAACCCAATAAATACACCATATCCCAAACTGTTTCCTCCATGCCAAAAAGGTTTGAAAATAGCCCAACCTGGTCACCCATTTGAGAATAAACTATACAAAAAAGGGTAGAAGAGCCTTTTGAATTTTAGTGAGTAGTGTTTATCAAAGACTAATTGGAATAATTTACAATTGTAGTCATACCGGTGTAATTTCCTTCTTTTTAAAACTAAACCATTGACAACGTTTTCCTTTAGTGAATAATTTTCATCGAATGACGTAAAAAGAATAAAGATTTTATTATTAATCTTGTTGCTCATTGCCGTCATTGAATAAGGATTTTAGATAGAAAATCTAAAAATCTAACTTATGTAGTGGGAAGGAGAAAAATAGATTATACTTTTGGGAATTCCAATAATTGAGAAACCGAGAACATTGCGGCACAAGGTAGCTTTGTATTAATCAACAAATCATTATACGATCAAAGATTGGGAGGTTGAACTTAACAGTTCAGAACCTGATGCACTATTTAACAAGAGGTTAATCCTCCTGAGGAAAGTGTAGGAAAATAGCAGAAGCCCTGAGATCATCTATTTTTACCCTTTTATCTCACTTTTTACCCCCACCCCCCCTCCCCAATTTTTTAAATCGAAAAATTGATTTTCTTGAACGTAGTATTTAGGAAGTGTAACGGAGCTTTCTCTTCTTTCATTTCTCATCATTTCCGATCGAATGATATATGACATGCCATATGTTGCCATAGTTCTAAAGACCAAGTAACTGCCACCCCCACAATTCCGACCCCTTGGGACAATTTGGCCCAAACTTCATAGTAATGCTGATCTTGCATAGAGGAATCTGCACACCGAATTTCACTCCTTTATATGCATAAATACACGTAGACCTTTCTAATTTCCGCCCCCGAAACTCTGACCCGTGGGCCAATCAAAACCAAACTAAATAGTGAAGGTGCACATGCCCATAGTAAGCTATATTCCGAATTTCAAGCTTCTACCTCAAAAAATGCAAAAATTATGAAGGGGACAGACAGACAGACCGACAGAGAGACATTGTGAAAACAATAAGTAGCTACTTAATAATCAGACCGATGCCTGTGGATTACCTAAGCTCAAAGAGGGAATTTCCAGGAAATCAGGCAGACTATTTTACCAGGCGGAATCTCATCACAAAGTAATGGCACTTTTAATTTTTGAAATCTCGATTGACTTCACGTTTGTGCTATTTGACAGTCAACAAACTTCTTGTAATGTCTATGTAGGTACAACAATCACATGCAACCACAAGGAATGTTGTGGAAAGGGGATTTGGAGTCTGGATGAGACGATTTTTCTGCTTAGGCAGTAAATTAAGGATAAAGCTCGAAACCTCACTAATTGCGATAGTAGCTTGTGTAGTCCTTTACAACAATGGTATGTAAGCATTTCTGTAAATTAATACCAACTTTTGATTATCATAGATATATGTAGTTCATTTAATGAAACTGGAGATGATTTGCCAAATATAGGAGAAGATCCTTACCAGCAACTAGAGGAAGGTCCACCAGTGCCTTCACAGATAATGGGAAATGCAAAGAGAATGCTAATATTTCACTTAAAAGGTGTAAAATCTTGTTTATTTCTCCAAAATAAATTCATAATTAACACAATTTATTTATTATACCAAATTTATATTATCATTTATTTATTTATTTATTTATTATATTATATTAAATTTTAATATACTGTATTTACCTGAAGTTAACCGCTTCAATGGATAACACCCCCCCCCCCTCCCTTCTCCAAGAATCTATCCTAATTCACTTTAAAGAAACATGCTGCAATTTTACCATGTTAAGTATCATTTTATTCAGAAAATGATAAAATATACATAATATTTGGGTACAATTATCGGATAATTAGAATCCTAGAATGAAGAATCTTCCAAATTCTAATGAATCATATTTAAAAAAGTCTCTTCCAAAATTAATGATTTTCACTTTCTTCATCGTCCTCCTCCTGTTCTTCATTTTCTTCGGTGTTGAAAGTGATTCCCAGGCATTGTCTACCCATGAGCATACCGCTGTGATGATGCACATTTCAGATGGCCACCTTTTGTCAGTACACTTTTCTTCAATACCCATTTCCCTTGCAGCTACCCGGTTTCCTATTTCTTTTGTTCGTGCTATGGTGGAAAGCCTATAATTAGCTGGGTAGTTTGCCCGTCATTTCGGCATAGTGTTCCTTAGAGAGATAGAATTGCAATTCAGTCCAGCCTATTCAAATTATAGACAGCATGAAGCAGAAACTAGCCACAATGGCACTTAGGGAAATACAAAATTGTGTACTTACATATTCGCCTTAGTAGTAGTGAGAATCCTGGATACTTGGTCGGTAGTCACTGAGTCGAAATTGAAACCATACTGATTGCCAAAGCAAAAGCAACCCACCACTACAATGCTGCATCAATTGGTGTCAAGTATCCTAATTGGTCGGTGAAGGTTGAAACTAAACCAGATGACCATCGATTACAAACTAGACCAAGTGGCTTCTTTCGCAGGACAAAATGCAACCAGACGAAATTCATTCAGACAAAACAACTTTTCGTTGCAAGTTTATTCAGAAAAATAATTTAATAGATTGGACACAGCATTGGTTTGTTTGCACACGCAAAAATTTTCACTTTTTAATAGTTAGGCTGCAGCCTAACTACCAGTAAATACGGTAGTTTGATTCCTCCTTAATATAAAATGTCAAAATTACTATCATGAAAATACAAATCAAATAAATATATACATCAAGAGTCACTTTAATATTCACTGGAAATCTTTGGAAATCCAATAGATGAAATTTAGGACGCAGCTTGTTGTTCTGTTATTAGTGTTGGAATCTCCATTGGTAGAAACAATTTATGGGAAAGTGTTCATCTAACGGTTTTTCTATAGCCAAGTATTGCTTCAGTAAAAGATGATGATGGAAAATTATATTTTATATTTATTTTTTTAATTTATATTAAAATTTGTTAAAATCAAACTTATATAATTTTCTAAATTAATAAAATGCCATAAAGTGGCTATCATCCATCATCATCTACCACTGAAGCAGCCCTTGGGCCTGAAAAACTGTTGGATGATCAGGCTTTCCTAAAATTAATTGTTTCTGCCAGTAGACATTTCAACATTAATAGCAGAACAACAAGCTTCATCCTAAACTTTCATCTATTGTATCTCCAGTGAATATTAACTGTTTCTGTTACATATCATAATCAATTAACAAACCCATATATATACACATGCATATTTATTTGATTAGTCAGTATCATTTAAGTTTAATCATTACTAAGCTAATCAAACAACATTGAAAATTTGAAATCATAACCGAATTATAATAATAAAAAAATTAAAAAAAATTACCCCCCCCCCCCCTACCTCGCATCTACTTAAATTACTCTAAAAATTCATTTTTTATTTTGATTTGTTATTACTCTAAAAATTCATTTTACTCTTATTAATAGATTTTAACTCTAAAAATTCATTGTTAATTTTGGCATTTTATATTAATAAGAATCAAACTAAATTAAAAATTTGTAAACATTATCATCATACAGAAAGATTATTATTATATAATTAACATAATTTATTATAATAATTATAACATTTCTGGTTTATTTTCTAGTAATCTCGTTCTGCATTTATAGCTTCTAATTTGGCCTCGTGTTCCAGTCGTGCAGTCTTTCTCTCTGAATTTCTTCATCTTGCTGTATTTTCAGTTTCAGAGCTTCTATGCGAAGCTTATTTTTTTCTATTTCATTCTGTATAACCACCTCTATTGGTGTTTGCTTAGATTCTGAAACCAAAGCAGACCAAAAAGCCCATTATATTAAATTTTATTTAGTGATTAATTATGATTAAACCAAGAATTATTAAATTTTTGTTTAGTATTTAATTTTGTTAAGTGACAACTGTTTCTTTTAAAAAGTTACTTGTATTTTATGACAGTGGCATTGGTAATGTTGTGGATTTACAAATAATTCAACACCAGGCAGTATTGGCAAGTGCCATGGCCGATGGGGGCAGCATATGTCATGCTACGACGTCAAAAATGGCGGGCATAATGGGTTTAGATTGGCGATTTTAACCTGTGTGCTATAAGAAGATCTTAGGTGTGAGGCGAAAATTTTCATAAACAGAAAAATAAACAGAAGTTTTTTTATAGAATTTTTAATTATCTTTTTATTACAAATTATCTTTTTATGTCTTTTTAATTATCTTTTCTCGTAAGTTGTTTTGTTTGTGTTAATAACTGAATCCTAAAACAGTATAGCCTACTACTATTTTTTTTGTACTTGTTTTTTATTTATTTATTTATTTTTGATCATCGTAATGTAAATGTACCGCGGAAATTTGAATATAGGTTCAAATGATAAAAGAGATTTGAAAAATATTGGTTTAGACGATAGTTCACTTTCTAAATAACACGCCTTAAATAAAATCACTAATGCACACGGTATATCTGTTTATAGCTAAATAAAATCTCCTAAATTTTTCAATAAAAAAAATCAATTAAATTTTTAATCATATTACTGCAGCAGAACACTGAAAGAAATAGAATGATTCAAGGCAATTTATTTTATTCAACAATAAATGACAACAGTTGTACAGATTTTGTTAAAATTTGTTATCAGCTAATTTTGGACTATATAAATTAACAATCTGCAAAATTGTGGTGATATTAAATCAGGATATTAAAAAATCAAGATTCAATCATGTTCAAATCTAGTCTACTTTGAAGGCCTTATTTTCATTTTCTCTATGACTCGCTCTCACAACTTTCCATCAGACTGAAGGCTGTACACATCAGGTGCTAATAAAAACTATCAAGAGCTCTTTTTCAGGCACATGATCGTTTACTGCCGATAGTTAGCGCTTTATTCAATTGCTCGTGAAGATTTTTGACAGTGATCAGTGAACAAGAGGTATATGCCAAAGAAAAACACGTTATGCTTTTAGCCTTTATGTGGATTTAATCAATTTCATTGCATTTATTCTTGCATGACAATAAATGTAAATACGAGAGTGTGAAATCGCAAAGATCCAATAGATCGCGTGTACGAGAAAAATCGACAGGTAAGAGAAATTAGAAACCTGAGAAAAAAGTTTAAAAAATAAGATATATAGGACACTCTTTGCTTTCATCTTCACCTCTTTCCTTCATGGCATATACCTTGACCCGTTCAGGGGCTTCAGGTTCATTTCAAACATATAAACCGCATTGGGAACAATCGACAAGGTGGCACACGATTTCACTGTCGGCCATTGTCACTGCAAAGTGAAAGGGTCAGGAACAAATTGAATGAGTAATCGGACTTAAAGTTTGGAAAATAATCGGAAAGTAACTACGATGGTGTTGATGATAAGCGTTCACTAAACTATGGCGAGATCGGGGAATTTTAGATCGTGAACGAGCGCACTCTATCGCAATCAGAATTAGAAGGACCCTTACATAGTATTTTTGCATGATTCTCTAGATTCAATTTCATTTCCTATTCTTTATTCTGCCTTTCTTTCGGTAAATAATTAAATAAATCCCTTTCCCTTTGGATATTTTGAATTATCACGCAGCAGTACTTGGAGGGCCGACCCAAGAACGGTGCGGCTGCACAAGACCCCATAGCTGGATTTTTCACAATAGAAATATTTTTGAAAATAGGCCTCGCACTACAAATACTTTAAAAATAGATCCCGCACGAGCATTTATCATCAGCTTTTTATCTTTTGGCCGGTCCTAAGTATTTTACTTGTTATTGATGCGCTTTCTTTCACTTTTCATTGTAGGCTATGGCTATGATGAAACTTTCCATGACCGCTAGGTATCAGCCACTTCAGTGGCGCTTGCCAATAAGATATCATGTAAGCATGGGTGTTGCAGCTGGCAATCAGTTGTTTCACTTGAGCCTAGAGGTATAATGCAATAGATTTTAAAAACTAAATTAAAAAAAAAAAAAAAAGCAGTATTACAAAAATTTAACTTACCATTCTCTGTATCCACAAATTTAATTCGGCATCATAAATATTTGAAAAACTGTGCATTTGTGATGGTATAATAGACAAAAAGTCTGATCTTCTACTGTGGTTTCTTCCAATGTACTGCCTCCCCCAATTTTAAGTCTTTCTTCTTGCATACTGCCTCCCCAGAGTTTTAAGTCTGGCCCTCTTTTCAGATACTATCTATTAATCTTACATTTTAATAATCATAAGTAAAATAAATATTTTATTGTAGCTGTTGAAATAAAGAAATAAAGAAATATACAAGAGACAAATTTGTCAGTACATATTTAAGTTTTTTGATTTTTCAATTTGTTTTATTTAGGAAAAAAAAAAAAAAAACCCTCAAAATATCAATGTTGTATTAAGTTTTTCTTTATTGTTATAATCAGCTTAACAATTGCTTGTGATTTTGATTTGAGGCAACCCAGCACATTTTCTTGGTAAGACGCAACTTTTCAGATTTTGAGTAATAATATATTTGGCTGATAGCAGCAGCCAGGGGCATTATTACTGTAGCTGCAAGCGGATTATAATGATGATTGGCCTAACACCGATTGGTCTAAATCCCGATAGGTCCAAATCCCGATAGGTCCAAATCCCGATTGGTCCAAATTCCAATTTGTCCAAATACTAATTGGTCTAATTCCTGATTGATCTAAAAGGATGCTAAAATGACTGAAAAAATTTCCACTGAAAACTAGAAAATTAACTTGTATTATTCAAAACCTTTTTTCCTTTAAGGAAATAAAATGCATAGTGAATGTGTATAGTTTATAGAAATATTCAGAGCATTCTTTGCACAATTACAATGTTGATGTAAATGTGATCCTTGGATAAATACAAGGGTTAAATCCAATTTTAAAAACTGGAATTTTTTTTCAAGAAGGTCTATAAATGGACATAAATGAAACTTTATTGAATGCATTTTTTATGAAATATTTCTGATATAATTATTCTTGAGCACCCTGTTTTGTTTTTTTTAATCTGAATATACTGAATTACTAAGAGTGAAGTCCTATGTTTCAGAAACTCAATTTTTTTTTTCATGAAATAGACTTTAAAACTCAGGAATCAAAAAGATATTTTGAAATTTTGAAAAGAAATTTCCATATGTACAGGCGGGTGCAAAAAGGTTTTTACCTGCTCCGTAGGAGCTGAGCTTACCAGATGTTGATCGGTTGCAAAATCAGGTACTTGTACCGAGAGTCAAGGCAGATTAGAATGGGCCTGTCCCTTCTGATTGAAAATAGGGTAACGGGTATAAGTTTGGGATGTGCTCGTCACGTGCTCTCTCCTGACAATAATAAGCGATAGCGGCTGACAGCAGCATCATTAAAGTCTCTGCCTACTGCCTCGAATAGCAGAGTTCGAATCTGATTTGGATAAACATTTTTTTGTTCATTATAGCGTTTTTGGTTTCGTTTAGGTTTTAACAGTGTATGTAAAGAAAACCATAAACAGATTAAAACTTTTTTATCCAAGTGTGCAATTTGATCTGTTTATTTGAGGGTTTAAAAAACTTTTCATGTTACTTGCCGTGTCATGCTTTATTCTATATTTTAGTTTTTTATAAATATACACTAATTCATATCACCATTACTTTTACAAAAATCCTCTTTGTTCAATCAATATTCTCTACTATTAAAATATACACGTATAATTATACAGGGTTAGCACAAATGAATGACCAGATTTTAAAAATTTCTATTTTCAAAACTATTACACATATTACAGTAAGTGATACAAGAAATTAAAGAAAAATATACCAAGTTTTTTTTCAGTTACAAATGTTTGATG
>JAHWFO010088186.1:115107-134135 GCA_023313115.1 Rhysida immarginata | reverse complement strand
GCATCCACGGAGCAGGTGCAATTGAAGACATGAGCGATACCATAATGTAAACGTACCGTAATTTTCGGCAGTAGCGCCACGGCGTTTCTGTTATTAAAAGTGAAAATTTTGGCATGTGCGGCCTTTCAGCCACCGTGGCATAACTGTCGAAGATTTTCCAAAAAGTTACATATAAAAAAAAAAAAAAAATCTTCTACCCACGATTTTAGGCCTACTTTATATTGTTTCTCTCAATGATATAAAATGAGTAGTGGCAATGTATTCCTTGATTTATATTTATTGATGAATTAACATCTTATTAATTAAAAATTCACTCCGATAGCGATCGAGCGTGAGCATTCATTGACAGCAGTGGATTGAACCACCGGGACTTTTCATGGTGTCCCGGTGGGCCGGACGGATGCCTTTACTTTCTTGTGATAGAGGGCCGCTTTCGTCAATTTTTCCCGGTACCTGCCCGATACGATTTAGACTGCCGGTCCACCCATGTTATCAATCAACGTGAACACTGCATCTAAAAACGTCTCGCCCTTAACTATCCGCCCTTATCGTTCTCACTATTCACGTTCTCATCATTCACTAAACGACCAACATTATCAACTTTCAAATCTGATCACGTTCAAGCGCGCCTGATGACTTTCACCACTTTCGCTTTGCAATAATGGCCGAGAGTGAAAGCGTATCCCACCTCGAAGTATGTTCCGAATGCGGTTATAGTTTTGTAATGAATGTGAAGGCATAAAACGCATCAGGATACACGTTTTCTTAGGATAAATCATCCTTTTAGGTGACGGCGACATCCACTCGCTACGATACACAATGGCCAACTCCCGCAGCTCGCTTATGATTGGCACGCACACACACTGGTATAGTGAAAACTGGAAACGAAATTTGTCTTTAAGGAGAAAAAGCTGCCTGTTGGTGTATTTCTTTTCTGTTTTTTAATTAAAATTTCTTATAGCTGGATACACGATAGGGGCGAAGGAGCTGAAGATAAAAGCGAAGATTGTTTTATATTTTTAAAAATTTTTTTCTCTTAGGTTTCGAATTTTCATTAAAGTTTCGTTTTTCTCGTACGTAGATTTTTATGTTTAACACTCTTATTTTTTTTTCATAAAAGAATAAATGCATTGAAATCTAATAAAACTCCACCAGATTATAATATCTGACAATAAATAAGAAATAATTACGCTTAAAACAAAGTTTGAAAGCATAACGAGTTTCTGTGGCAGTTAACTCGTATTTACTGATTGGGCTTTTATCTCGATGATCGGGGCTGACTATAAAAAAATTTCACGAGTGCACGCGGGGCTAAACAGTCACGAGAGTGCTCGAGAGGTTTTAGAAGCACCAGTATTTTTATAAGCAAGAACATGGTGGAGTATATCTCCACTATGATCAAGAGTATTTTTCAAATTCGCCAAGCAACGTGCAAGCTTTTAAACTAACAGCCAAGATTGAAAAAGCAATAGAGCAAGGCAGTTAGGACTCTATGAAAAATGTATTTGGCGCTGGAGGAAATGTATGCAGAAATATATTGTGTGCATGAAATTAAAAAGTTTTTCCACTGAAATGCGTATTACTTTTATTAAAGCATATAAGAAAACTGATTTTAGATTACCGATTGCATGTTGAATGTCTTCTGCTTAAACTATCTCGACAATACGGTATATTCAGTATTCCTTTATTGTGGTTAAAATCTTTCTTGATGGATCGAAGTTATTTTTTAGAACTCTATGATGCTACCTCTTCATTAATTGTGTGCAGTTTGGGTGTGCCTCAGGGGTCGATTCTTTCGCCCCCGTTATTCTGTTTATTTATAAACGATATCGTTTCCCATATACAGCCTCATTCTCCATTAAAGATTTTAATGTATGCTGACGACGTTACTTTTTTAGCAGCGAGTAGTGACTGCTCGGGCCTGATTTCTTTGCTTAATAAATGCACTTATTGATTTATGCGCATGGGCTAAAGACAACTATTTACAAGTGAACGTGGATAAAACTAAGGTGATGGCATTCTATCAGAGAAATAAACAAGGTATTCCAACCTTTCTCCCATTATACTTTGATAATTACAGTCAATTCTCGTTAATACGAAATCGTGAGGACCAAGAAATTTTTTTGTATTATTCGTATTTCGTATAAACCAACAATACTAAAAGTGTTATGAAATAAGCACGGAAATAGAATACTTTAAGTTAGAAATAATTTTTATTCATCTCTCCTAAAAAAATCTGTAATAACAGTTTGTTTTCGCGCTAAAATGATTTTTTTTTATTGTTGAAATAAATAACGGGCAAATTTTTTACGTTTTTAAAACAGCGTGGCCTGGCGAATTTGCCAATATCTATCGGCTTTTTCTTGTCAGTGCCATCCATATTTGTACATAATAATACTGACAACCGTTCTTTGCTACTTTTCCCTATGAAAGATACCGTAAAAAACATTAGATACATGTACAAAATTATCGGTAAAAAAACAATAAAGTTTAAATGACGCATGCATACCTCCATGACACTTTTCACCTTTTAAATGATAAGATTTCTCGGGCAGAAGATTATAAAATAGGGCGGTTTTGTCAGCGTTGTAACTTCAGATCTAATGAAAGATCCTTTCGTTTCCTTTTGCTTGAAGCTGACATTGAATAAAATTCCTGACTGTAATAAAATTAGATAACTGCGTTGTAGCGATGAGAAAATTGATTTTGAAACAATACCGATATTGCACTTGTTTTAAATAAAGATTTGAGCGCCATGTGACAGGATTTCAGATCTGAATAGCTGAACCAATCAAATTTCACGAATAAGATTTCCCGTTAGCTTCAAAGCACGTGATTCAGATTTAGCGTATCAGATTTCCCGTTAGTTTGAAAGCACGTGATTCAGATTTTCCGTTAGTTTGAAAGCACGTGATTCGTTAGTTTGAAAAATTCGACTAAATAACCGATGTTTTTTTTATCGAATAATCGACTAAAAATTATCGACTGATTAAAAAAATCGAGTATTCATTTATTCGAATACTGTAATTCAGAAGCAATCACATATGAAATGACTTTGAAAATTATTTTTATTAAATTTACACTTCGAAATCTGAAATTTTATCATTAAAATTGTTCCTAAAAGGACACTTTTTCAATAAAATTATGAAATTTTCCTTCGTATAAACCGTATTTTAATAAAATTATGTTCGTATAAAGCAGAGAATTTTACATAGTAATTGCTTTTTCGGGGATGGGCCACACAATGTTTTCTTATTAACCGGAATTTCGTATTACCCAGTTTCGTATTAACGAGAATTGACTGTATATGCTTTCAACAGTGACGTCCTTTACATATTTGGGAGTAACGATTTCACATGATCTATCATGGGATCTACACATTAATTTATTACTATCTAAACTGAATAGGAGACAGGGACTTATTTCCCGTCTACGGTATTTACCACGTCCAATTATCCTTCAAATTTACTATGCCTGGATACATTCGTACCTTTGCTTCAGTATTGTGTTTTGGGGTTCATCAACCTCGCATAATCTCTTTAGAGTGCTAAAACTACAGAAGTGGTTCTTGAGGACTTACTTCTGTTTGCCAAAAAGCTTTTCTGTTACGGCTAGATTTTCTGAGCTTGATATACCTACTATCTATCAGTTATATTACATACGAATCTGTTTATTTGTCTTCAAAAATACTAATTCAATGTTGTCGGTATCCCCGGCCATTGATTTGGTTGGAAATTGTATTAGCTATCACTATTCTACTAGATTAACGGGCAGTTAATCCCGCCTTTTACTAAACTTAACTATCGTCGGCGTTGTATATCTTATGTAGGTATCAAATGCTGGGCCTACTTACCTTTGAATCTTCGTTCCGAAAAAGATTTTAATATCTTTAATAAATATCTTCAGTCCTTTAATAAATAACCTAATCTTTTAATTTATCTTTTAATTCATTAAAAATTATTAAATGGGGAAGTTGCATGAAATTTTTTTAAATTTTTTTTCGATAGTTTAGATCACTAATATACCGGTATGGGTATTCTTTTTTTTTAATTGTGCGTAGTTCCTTTTAAAAAAATTATTAAAGTTGACACCACCAAAGTGATAGCTCAAGAGTAATGTGACGTCACGTGCCATGAAACCAGAAACGATGCCTATCTCTTATGCTGCTTTTCATGATCTGTCTGCATAGAGATAGATGTTAGATGCTTAACATCTTTATCTATGATCGGTCTGTAATAAACATGTATGCTTACAATTATTATTTCATTCCCATGTATACCAGCACTAAGTATAATAAGACTTAATAAAGCATTCATAAGAGCACCAAAACATCACGAGAGAAGAAATAAAAATAGATAAAAGTACTGAGGAGCGATACTCGGTGCGAAATTAAAGTCGGTTTCCATGACCTCGTATTCGTATGTTATTGTTCGATTTTGAGCTAGCCGAAGAAGGAATGGACAAAAGCACATGGGATACAATTAGTTTTTTCGTCTGATTCTTCAGACGTAGCAAAACTTTGATCCGATTAAACTTTAAATTTCGCCCGGTTTCGATCACTTGTTCAAGTGTATTATTTACTCATGGATGTATACATCTTATCTTTGTTTCGGTGATTATCGACTATAATCCTGAATTCCACAAGGAGAAATATAGACATGAAAACAAGTAATAGAAGGACTCGTTTTTCAAACAAAATTTCATGAGCTCTATTATTTTATCATAGATAGTTGCGTTTTCATCTCTTCTCGTGTAGGCCGAGGAGGAGGGGGTGGGGCAATCAAAACGTCGGCGCTATGCCTTCCTATGGTGCTGTAATTTTTAAATTATATCTGAAATATAAAAGACTTTTCGGGAGTTGGCAAAAAATTGTACAACCACCAGAAAAAATAAAAAGGGAAAAAAACATGGATAAAAGTAATAAGATAAAATAAATAAAAGACTTTGACCACAAAAAAAAAAAACAACAACTTTTTGTTGTGATCAAAGAGTCTTATTTATTTTATCTTATATCTGAAATGATCGATTTTTATTAGTTCGAGGAGCTTTTAAACAACCTGTTTGACTTGTGTAGTATCAATTTATTACTGGACGGTTTAATTATGCATTAAAATACGTGAAGAAATAGCGGTATCGCTAAACAAAATGCCATTTAGGAGCTATCCCCTTTCCGTGCATGCGCAGTGGCAGAGCTGATCTACAAAGGCGTGTGTTTCAATGGCGTGTGATGTCACACATTGTTTTAGTTTGGGGGCGTGGTTTTGCATTTTTAAGTTAAATTTGATAGTTTTTTAATACTTTTGAGATTTTTAATGGCGATTTTCATATTCAGCGTACCAAAATCTATATAAAACATGCCTTCTTTCTAAAAAAGAAATTCCATGCAATTTCCCCATTCATGTGTGGTGAAGGGGGGGGGGGCAATCGGTCGCCACGGCGTAACTGTCGGAGATTTTACATTTTTGTTAATTTTTGCTGCTGCGGCTTATCAGTTGCCGCGGCGTTACTGCCGAAAATAACTGTATATAGATGGAATGAATGCGATTCGGGTGCAAGGATATTGCGAATGAATATAAAAGAATCCATATCTCTGCACTCCCTTGAGCAGCTCAACGTCAGTCGGATGACTGTCCACAGAATCGCAGAGATGGTGAAGAAAGGGGACGATCTCAAAGATCGTCCACATGCAGGCAGACCTCGCGTTATCAATCAGAAAAGCCTTCGAACGTGACCCGACTCTCAAAATGATACAGTTCGCATAGAAAAAGAAGATTTCTGAGACCACGGTGTCCAGAGCCATCAAGGAAGAGGGTGGAAAGAGTTTGAGGCGTGTAGCAAGACCTTTGCTGACAGATGGCATGCGAGATAAATGTAGAGAGTGCTATCGTCGCATTCTCAACGACTTGAAGAGCCATGGCAATTGTATTGTCATCTTTTCTGATGAAAAAAACTTCACGGTCAACCCGAATGTCAACAAGCAGAACGACCACGTGGCCAGCTTCGGCCAAGACATCTCTGAGGTCTGCTACGTGACTACAACGAAGCACGTGGCCTCAGTGATGATGCTCGGCGTTGTGGCGTCGAATGGCATGAAAACGCCGCCAACCTGGTTCCCGACCAGTTACAGGCTTACCGCGACTGACTACTAGGACATCTTGACCAAGAACATTCTGCCCTGGGTGAAAAAGGTGACGAGGAATGCGGACTAAGTCTTTCAACAGGATGGTACCTGGCCCACAGTGCCAAGACCGTTCAAGAGTGGTTGGGGTCGAACATGAACTTCTGGTCGAAGGACTTTGGCCTCCTCAGTCACCTGACCTTAACCCTCTTGACTACAGCGTGTGGGCGCATATCGAGAGCAAGGCCTGCAAGATCCGTCACAGCAACGTCGACCAGCTGAAAGCACCTGTGAACCACGTGTGGACCGCCATGAAGAAAGTCTACATCCGTAGCGTTTGTCGGGCCTTGAGACCTTACCTAGAGCGTATGCTTGCTGCCGATGGCGGTTACATCAATTAGTATGCATTGTGTATACACCAAAATCAATCCTGACAATAAAAACGCTGTCTTACTGCATCACACACGTAGTTATGTCATTTATGCGGAGGTCTTCCCATGTGTAACAGAACTTTTGCAAAACCCGGTATTACAATAAGTGATACACGAAATTAAAGAAAAACATACCAATTTTTTTTTCAGTTACAAACGTTCGATGAGTGACCCTTTTGTTATACGACAAACACCTAATCTGTAATCAAGTTAGTTTCACACATTTTGTAATATCACACTGTCAATGGTTCCTAATGCTGCACAAATGCAGGGATTAAGCTGCCGCTAGCCTTTTCGCCGAACGGCGCTGATAACCCAAAATTGGCTGCAAAAACAGCTGAGAAATTCGCCGAAAAAATCCAATAAAATCCTCTTAGCTGTATTGTCTGATAGATATTATCTGGTAGCTTTAATATCCGAGATTCTTCCACATCGGAGATGAAACACGCTGTGCAGAGGATTGTGTGTAATTCATTGCATTGCACATCATCTAGCTTTAGCTAGTGCACAGATTGCTGATAAATTTGCCGAGCGTGTTAAATATCAGGAAGTACTGAACAGGTTTTTTAAGTACTTTCATTAGTCTGCAAAAACGAACACGTTAGCTACTGTAAAAAGTTTTCAAGATATCCTCAACATGGCAGAAAGGAAGTTTGTGCAGGTGTTTGTCTCTGGGTGGCTGAGCAGATGTGTCGAAGCTGCTCTCAATTCTTGGCCAGCATTAGTTTCAGTATTGTCAGAAGATACATCAGCTGTTGGCCAAGGGCTGTTAAAAGCAGTAGCTTGTTACAGATTTGTTGCAATAACTGCGTATTTGTCTGATATTTTATTTCTTTTGTCAAACCTTTGTCTGCTGTTCCAAAGCAAGGATATAGATTTTGAAATGTGTGAAATACAAGTTT
Source organism: Rhysida immarginata (assembly GCA_023313115.1). NCBI lineage: Eukaryota > Metazoa > Arthropoda > Chilopoda > Scolopendromorpha > Scolopendridae > Rhysida > Rhysida immarginata. The sequence continues at coordinate 126,684 of JAHWFO010088186.1, read as the reverse complement.
CAGTTACCATTCAGCAGCTCAACACCCTAAAAAGTGCAATGGGACCAACATTCAAAGATTTTGTACAGAAAGTGCCAAGCTAAGACTCTAGGCAGGTGAATTTGAATTTCAAGGTCACATTATTAAAGACACCCAAAAAGGGTGATATATTGTAGACAAAATGAAGCTGTCTTTTTTAGAAGCCTTGGTTAGCAATCTTCATGAACGTTTTGCAATCTTGGCAAGCTGAAATGTTTTACTGCATTACTACCAAAACATACCAAACGTGGAGTCCGATAGATTTCTAGAACATGGCGAGAAAGATATCACAGAAATTTATATGATGTCAGAAAAGTACTTTGAATCAGAAAGAATTGAGAAAAATAATGTGCTCATGGAATGAAGGATGATCAAACTTGTTTTGAAAACTCGATGTGCTAACATGTCATTAGCAGCAGCTTACCGGTTCCTTCAAAAGAATGATTTAATATGTAAATACCCCACTATGTCTATAATATGTCAATTCGCATTGTCAATCAAAATACATACTGTAGATTGTGAGAGGGGATTAGCGAGATGAATATCACAAAAACAGATATGACAATTTACCGACCTTTGAGACAATTCGAATTACCGGAATTCTTAATGAAATATCGGGAGCACTACGAAACTCGGGACATCCAGCATCGTTTATACAGAACTGGCTGCAAAAAGCTGACAAATATCATACTACGAGAAAGTATAAGATAGAGAATTCTCAGATGGTATCACCATTTCTCTCGAGACACTTTCCATATAATGCTATAGAGATATGGAATACGCTCCCATTAAACCTGCGAAGTATCACGATCGAATGCGTATCACCTAAATTTCAGGTTACGTGCTGTCACTTTAGAAGCCGAATCAAAGAGTATTACTACTTAAATCAAAATAACTAATAGATGACTTTGGATATAGAATGCTATTGATTAATGACGCTAGTTCCCTCCCGGCGAATATAGTCTTTTGTTTTCTCATATTCCTTCGGAATGCTTATCTTAATAATAATAATAATAATAATAATAATAATAATAATAATAATAATAATGTAACAACAACAGGGAACAGACCAACGGATAAACCAGAGGGTGAAACCCTATGTTGTCCCCCTACAGGCCGAAGCCCAAAACGGGATTAATGAAAACATATAAAGTGAACAAAAAATAAACATAATACACATAATTAATGCAAAAGAAAATCACACAAAAGAAGATAAGTTAAATCGGGGAAGAACAAGAGTAAAATATAACAATAAGAATAATAAAGTATTAATGATAGTAATGAAAAAGAGTGCCAACAACGAAGATAAAGGCCAATCAGATAATCTGAGAGGTCAAACCCCGAGTTGACGAAGTTATAACCAACAAGCAATAATTGACTGTTAACAGGTCTGAACCAAAAGAGGGTTGGATGAGAAACATAGAAATTTAAATAAATAAAGGAAAATGCATGTCCCTTAATGTCACAAGATCAAAATTATTAAAGTTATTTAAATAGTTGTTAACAAGCTTCGTTACTGGATTCAGATTTGATATGTTAGTCCTCCATTTCAAAGGAGGTTTGATAACGAATCCTCGCCGTGTTTTGGTCAAACTCTGGAAATTAAAATCTTTAACTAGAAAAGGGACACGTAAGTTATCATGGAAAATACTGAGCAATGTATTAAAAAGATACCTACTGACTATAAAGTGAATATTGAACGCATTCTTAAATAAGTGAAAATGATCCGAACAGTTAAAATTTCTGACTAAAAAGTTCTTAAAACTGATAAGTTTGCGCTGGATTAAGGAAATAGCTTGCAGATTGCTGCCATACCAGATCCAAGCACAATAAATAAGCTTAGAGAAGACAAATGTTTTGAATAATAAAAACAGTGTTCTGATGTCAGTAAAAAAATGAATAGTATGCTTAATTAAGCCTAAGCGGCACGAGATATCCAAATGTATCTGTTCAATATGATTAAGGAAAGAACAGCTATCAGTGAGAATAACCCCCAGATCCTTAATGCTAGTAATTCTAGATAATTGTTATCTAGCTATGTCATAGTCAAACAGAAACGGGGCTGTCTTACGATGAAAAGAAATAAACGATTTTTGAGCATTAAGATCAAGCCCATTATTGACCGACCATGACGAAACCGCCGACAAAGATTCCTGCAAAATCAAGCAAGAAATCCAATCTTCGACAACAAAAAATAATTTAATATCGTCTGCATACAAAAGAATTTGAGTTGGAGAATGTTCGAATACGTACGAAAGGTCTGCTATAAAGATATTAAAAAGTAACGGGCCCAAGGGAGAACCCTGCGGGACGCCACTCATAATAGGATAAGCTGGACTTAAAGGACTTTGGAATCTAATTCTGAACTTTCTCCCCAACAACATAGAGTTAAACCAAGAAATTGCTGTAGTTGAAAGGCCTACTTACTTCAGCTTATCAAGCAGTAGTTGAATATTAACTTGGTCAAAGGCCTTGGAGAAGTCCAGAAATAAGACGTCAACCTGCTTCCTATTATCAACATGTAACGTGAGATAATGCATGAAAGTCGCTAAGTTGGATTGCGTGGATCTCTTTGGTCCGAAGCCGTGCTGTGTAGAAGCAAGAAAGGGTTCAACATGAAGAGATAGTTGATCTGCAACAAGGGTTTCCAAGAGTTTTGCAGAAAACATCAACAACGTAATAGGCCTATACATCTTTTTAGCTTTGACATTTGACTTCTTGGGTATAGGATAATAAGAACTTGTTTCCAGGCATCCAGATAACATCCCGAGCTCAAGGAGACATTAAACAGATGAAGCAATGGTGAAATATTTGCGGTAAGACAACCTTTAAAAACATAATCTGGGATGTTTGATACAATGCAGGCCTTTGAAGCAGACACTTTACGCTATAATAATAATATCCGTATAGACTCAATATTATCAATGTAAGCCATTTGATGAACATATCTTGCTTGGTGTACACAAGGGCAAAGAAGGATCCAGTCAAAGTAAGAAAATAAATGAATGTTGTTTTAAATGTTAACTATTTATCATTTTCTTAAATTTTCTATTTCGAACAGTTTCTGGCCAAAAATTCCTATTTTGATACCAATCGTATCCCCAAAGGCACACTTAGGTTTTGGCTATAACTTTTCGGATTTGGCTAGAATTCTTAGGTCCTATTTAGCCAAAAATCTACAAAAATCTTCTTGCCAACTTAATCACTGCAAATGCATTCTTTAAGTTTCTGCAGTACTGTCGGCACCGGTGGTGCATAAACAGTAAACAGTGTCTTTGATGTAACCCATTAAAAAATTGGTATATTTTTTCTTCAAGTTCGTGTATCACTTATTATAGTATGTGTAATAGTTTCGAAAATATAAATTTTTAAAATCCGTTCATTCATTTGTGTTAACCCTGTATAATAAATTAAAAAATGTTTTCAGAAAAGTACAAAATAATATGAAACTTTCCATAAAACTGCCTTGTTAGCTATCTGTAATTTTATGTTTAGCTCTACTATCGCATATTGGTCACTTTTCCCACCCATTTGTCCAATTAGCACCCCCTGTTTGGAGACATTTTTGTATTACTCCTTGAAACATTCTCATCCTCTTATTAATTGTTGTTCTTTGAAACATTGTTCATCTCCTTATTATAGTTGCTATTCAACTTGTCAAACATATCCCACAAATAAAGCTTTAATTTAATCTGATTTTTAAAATTTATACATCATTTTATCGAATTATTTGAAAAATAACTGTTTTTTTTTTAATCTGAATTTACTGAATTTGGAAAATTAAGTTGTTTTTTTTCCTTATTTGGAGGGGGGAGGGGTCTTTTTAATTTCTTTTCTAATATTAATTTACACAATTAATTAATTGGCGATCGCGATGGCCATCAATTTTTTGATGTTATAATACATTTAAAAATAACCTACACATTTAATAACCAATCCGATTATTTATTTATTTATTTATTTATTTATTTATTTATTTAAAACAAAATATTTTACATGGATAGTAATAATGAAAGAATTGAAAAACAAAACCCTTTAACCACAACTAAATAAGGCAAAAAATAAAGAAAATAACAATAATGAAAAAAACAATACAACGTGTAAACTTCTTTTGAAAGCTTTGCTTTCATCTTTTAGCAGACAAGGAGAACCTCAGGAAACTCCTGAGACGTTTACAGGTTGTATTGTTTTTTTCATTATTGTTGTTTTGTTCTTTATTTTTTGCCTTATTTAGCTGTGGTTAAGGGGTTGATTACTTGTGTGGGTTTGCTCATTAGCTTTCTTTCATATTAGTGAAACAGCATCCGAGGAAAGAAGTGTAAGATCAATGCTATGCAGCTTTTGTAAAGGATAGTGCTCCTGTTTGGGAGTACATTTTCTTTTGAACAGATTGTATCTCACTTGTGTTACTGGTGTATAAAAGATTGTACGTACAGGGCACAAACATCTCTCACCACCACTGAACAAGTCATTTTCAAGATCTACTGTTTCTCCCAAACTAGTCAAAAACTTCATGTGTGCTGCATGATTTTACATTATCTTAAACACAGTGGCTACGTACAGTGCAACCTTGTACGCCTTCCGTTCATACAAAGGAAGTGATAGAACACTAGACATAGAAGTGACAGCTTGTACTGCTGTCTATCTACAGATTAGCTGCCCAATTATCGAATCTAGCAAGATGGCAGAATCGTGTCGCATAGTGGAGAAATGCAACATTTTAAACACTTTTATCTTAGCTTCAAGCAGTTAATATGGGACAGAATGAATATTATGAATGGCACCGATGATTTGCAAGTCAAGATACATTTGCTTCAAATTTATTAGATCTGTATATCGCTCAATGTGTGATGTGTGTAGATGTCCCTCCCCCATCAAGCATTTCTTTTCCTGTTAAATCGAGTTGGCTCTGATCGCTTTGCTATCTACAGTTTGACTCTATTGCATTTTTGAAGGAGGTTCATCTGTTTCTAAAGGAATCTTTGTGCAATTTATTCAGAACTGTCGCGTGGATAAGTGATGCCTCTATCATGGTTTTGAGCCCCAGATAACATCTTTGACTTTTTATTTTTTTATTCTATAAGTAATGGATTTATAACTACATATTATAATTACTCAGTCATTCAAAAGGTAACAGATTCATTATTATTATCAAAATATTGTTTTCTTATTTTTATTATGCAGGGTGCAGCAGGTATTTGAGAATACGTGAGTATGAAGTAATAGTCAATACGTCTTACTATTTAACAATTCTAAAACGAGGCAGATAAACATGGCGGATCTAAAGATAACCCAGCAAATGAAGCAATCTGCTGTCATCATCATCTTGGCTACAGGACACTCCGACTCAGAGATGGCTGCATTCCTGAAAGTTGTCAGTTCGTTCATGTTCAAAGTTTGGGGAGAACTGGACGCTGCCAGTGGTGATGTGCCAACCACTTCACAGAGGAAACGACATTGGTGGCGCTTGGACCTTATCAGAACGCTGGAATTCATCCGTTCTGTCCAAGCTGCAATTGATGAGGACCCTGGGAAGTCCATAAGGGCACTCGGGAGGGACCATTAGTCGTGTGGTGCATGAAGACCTCTGTTACAAGTCATGTTTTTCAACAGGACTCTGCTCCAGGTTATAAAGCCCACAGCACACAAGCATGGATGATCACGAATCTTCACAACCACATCCCTCCCCACATGTGCCTCCACCCCCAGCTCCCCCTGATCTCAATCCTATGGACTATTATGTCCGGGGCGTCGTTGAGAGGGAGTCAAACAAGCATCCTCAACACCATTGAAGCTCTCAGGCCAGCTATTGTGGAGGCAATGGCAGAAATCCAGAAGACCCACCTCATTGCTGCCTGCCAGCAGATCTGACAGCATGTAGAGGCTGTCATTGCAGCAGACAATGGTTTTATTGAATAACAATATGTATTTTGTAGTCCTTTGTACAAAAATGTAAATTGTATTAAAGACCCTGTGGTATCTTAAGTGTCTGCTCCTTTTATCTGCGGACGTCGTTTTGTTCTCAAATACCTGACGCACCCTGTAAATATTCATTTATTTAATAATTATTGTTTTTACAGTTAAAATTAAGAATTTTACAGTTTCTTCACGTAAAATTTAAAAATATTAATTTTTTTTTTATTATTATTTACAAGTAGTTGATACCTCCAAATCTAAATGCCAAATAAATTATAATAGTAAAAATAAAAATCAAATAAATTAAAACAAAAATCACTTAATATCCACTGGAAGTCTTTGGAAATCCAAAAGATAAGTATTAGGATACAGTTCCTTGTTCTTATTATAGAATAGTTTTGATTATAAACATTTAACGATGATTAATGCAAAGAAACCTGTTGATTTCTATAAATGGAGATGACAGAACATAATTCTCGAAAACATTCTGTTAATCATACTTATGATGAAAAATCGGAAAGAAAATTTCGCAGCCTGGATTCGAGCTTTTAAAACCCTCACTGACCATCTAATGATCTATTCTTTAATCAAACTTGTTTGTTTTAAATTTTATTTTAATTTAAATTTCTTTCACTGTGCCATAAAAGTAACTATCATCTACGACTGAAGCAGTCTTTGGATATTAAAAGTGGTTGGATGACCAGCTATTCCATTAACTTCTTTGTTTCTACCAGTAGACATCTTGCATTTCATCTACTGTGGACATCCCAACAAGAACAATGTATTGCACCCATTGGATTTTATCGTTTGGATTTCCGAAGACTTCTGGTGGATATTAAGTGATTTTTGTTATAATTTATTTGATTTTTATTTTCACTATTATAATTTATTTGGCATTTATATTTGGAGATATCAAACTAAATAATAAGAATAATTAAATTTTTTAATATTTTTAATTTTTATGTGAAGAAACTGTAAAATTCTCAATTTTAACTGTAAAAACAATTATTGAATAAATGAATATTTATAATAAACATAAGAAAATAATATTTTTATAATAATAATGAATCTATTGCTTTTTGAATTAATGAGTAATTATAATAATTTTAAGTCCATTAATTATAAATAAAAAAGTACTTTTTTACCTAGAAGACCTACTAATTTTTCCTTTTTTCCATTAATTGAAAATGAAAGCAAAGAGGGATGTCTTGAATGAACTACTTCTCAAGGACTCCTGAGGTTTTTTTTGAAGTTTTCTGTTCGAGACCTGCCACTTTAATATTGCCCAAGGATGGCATTACATAACACGGATCAATGTCCTTTATGCTTGGAGTCTCATACAGGTCGCAAACAAGATGAACTTCTTTGGCATGTGTGTTGCAAATGCTTTCCAGTAGTTTGTAAGCAACATCTGCATAACATTTGGGAAACTTCAAGCAACATATCATAAACATTGACTCATACAGTAGAACCTCCGTAGAACAAACGTTGATATAGTGAAATTCTATCTATAACGAAATTTTTTTTGTGGTCCTGGCAAAAAACCTATTGATTTCAGTCTCCATTTAGCGAAATCTTTATAGCGTAATTATCCCTATAACATATGGATTTTTCGGTCCAGACAATTAATTTTAAGGTATATTTTAGCTCTTTATTACGAAATTTGGTTCCTGCACTTAGCAAGACCCGATAGCCAACGAACGAAATTATCGCAAACGGTCAACAAGCGAAGTTAAAAACAAGATTTTACGTAACAAGCTCTGCCTAGTTGGCTACGGCTGTGGCATTAGGCTTCTTTATCGGCAAAATTACAAAGAGTTCTCGAGAACAATGTTATCGCACTAAATTACCCATGATGCATTGCATAGTAATAATGGTGGCCTGCTGATGAGTTTAAATGTGCAAGCATGTTAAAAATTTAGGGTTAATCTTCACTATCTGCACAGCGCGCGTTAACTGATCATACGACCACGTAAATGAGATTTTTGTTAATTTAACCATCCTGTCTTAGCCATTTACTGTGACTAAATAGAAAAGGGGGTATATTGGGTGTTTCATAGGCTATGACCAACTTATTAGTTGAATAACTCGTCAACAGGTGAAGCTAGTGCTATGAAAGTTTGTATACATAGGCAGGGAGTCAAAGGAAATGGATTAGGCTTATTTTCGACGAATACAGTAATGCAGTTGTTTCACAGGGTATAAACCAAAGAAAATGGCGAATAACATTTGAACGGAAAAAGATCTTTATTTCAAACTTTCAGGATCAACACTTGAGATTAAAGGAAATTAAAGGCACTAGACCACTTCCTGAGTGTTTTGGCAGGGCTCTGGTCACAATGATAAAAAGTCTTGACCAAAAAACACGCTCTTCAACTGAATATCGAGACATTTCCGCGTAAACAACTGCAGTACTGTATTCGTCTAAAATAAGCCTAATCCATTTCCTTTGACTCCCTGCATATGTGTACAAACTTTCACGGCACTAGCTCTATCTGTTAACGAGTTATTCAACTAACAAGTTGGTCATAGCCTATGAAACATACAGTAGATCAGTTCGTTAGAGGGAGGTATCTGGGGGGGTGCAGTCCCGCAGTCTTTAAAAAATGAATTCACTTACCTTGGTGGCATGAAGTGCGGATAGTGAAGATTAACCAAATTTACTTTCTATGAGAGTCGGCACGAGATATAGTATAAAACCTGTCGAAACTCGGAAGATTTTTTATATTAAATACTTTAATATTTGTTCAAATTTATGAATTTATTTTATTGAAAGTTTAAGCCCATAAACATTTTTGCGAAATGCTAATTTTACTGAGGCCGACAAAAAGAACACTCATAGGCCTTAATATACACGCTTATGGATATGTTCTATCGGTATTTTTCCGTAAAATAAGTACATGTATTACAAAATAATTTTTGGTCCGTCCTGCTTTCAAATTTTCATTATTTCAGAAAATAATCGTGATCCAAACAAAGTTTTCAGCAATGGCAACCTGGATGAACTTTAGATAGGCAGCGATGTCAAGTATCGAAAAAGTTTTATTCTTAGTGTTAAGAAGCATTCAAATTAATATTGTGACGTTCTAGATGAAAGTCGTTCAGGTATGTCTGACGAGAGGGGAAGGGGTCATGTTTGATACTGTAAATTTAGCCTGTACTGTTGCAAGTTATTGTAGGAGGAGCCTTGTTGTGGAAGGGAGGGGGTGCGATCGTCACTTGTTTGGATCATGCCGTTGCCCTTCTCTATGATTAACAGAAATTCCTCGCTACAGTAATAAAATGGTTATTATAATGGGAAGAATTGTTTTGTGTGTGTCGCGTGTGTGTTTGTGAAGAGTGTTTGCTGTTCATTTCATTTGCTGTATTAAAACACTGATCACATTTTATTTACAGTATTATAATAATAATTTCTCTTACTACCATTTATTGATAATGATTGAACATTATAGGCATGACTTTAAATAAATTTGTAATAATAAAAGTGAAAAGTGAAATAAATTTTCGTTCAGTAAAATTTTTAATAGCCACTGTTCTGTCTCCTGAAATTGCCTAAAAGCGTTTTCTAAAGTTCAAACAAATATTTATTAGAGTACTTAATGCATGAATACATAATGTGTACTTTAATAATTTCAAAAAATGAACATACAATAAAAGCACATGTAATCTACCATAACTGTATCGTTTTTGTCTTCTTAAAAATTAAATATTTTTTTTTTTATTAAAAAACTTTTATAATAAACCACCATCTATACTGTATTAAGGAACTTTTTGAAGAATCGGGCGATAATGAATCAGATTTTGAAGTTTTTTAATTGTATACATCCAGGTTAATCATTTTTCAAATTGTAAAAATAGAGTTTTTTTCTGTACATTCTTGCATATTTTATTTCTCCTAAGTTAGCGACGAATCAAAAAAATGGGGATCGCATTATACAAGAGGGTAAAATTTTTACTGGTTTTTTGGCCTCTGAAAATGGGATCGCATTATACAAGAGATCGCATTATAGTAGAATACTTACGGTACATCTCAGAATACACTAAAATAAGACCAAAAAGGGAGGGAACCTCTAAATCCACAAAATACCAAATACGTATTTTGGCAATGAGAGACAAAGTTAACTTTTGTTTTTCATTGCTGAAGATGGCTACTTATTAGCCGAAATACGTATCTAGTATTTCAAATTTCCTTGTAGATTAAGGTTCCCTCACTTTTTGGTTGTTCCATTCCACAGTTTTTGATTAATTTTTGTACTAAAATAAGAGACAAAAGGGGATAAAGAGCAGCTAAAAAGGAAATCTCCAGACAAACTGGAAGTGTAATTGAGACACAAAGACATGACGAAGATCGTAAAAATACAAAAACTGACTCTGCGACAAACCATTGAAAAATGAATGCCATTTTCATGCCTCAGCATAACTTAAAAATATCAATTTCTGAAGTTCGACATTAAAAAAAGGCAAAAGCGTACATGTAACATAAAAATGTGTCGGAATAGATTTCTTTACCGTTACATAATCTTCAATTCAAACAAAAAAGTAATGGTCTATGATTAACCAGAAAGAAGTTACAGCAGTTTTAGTGCCCCACCGATGATTTTTACTAAGATTGCCATATTTTAATTACATAGGGGATAGGCTTTCCAAATTTCACAACAGCGCTTTTGGGATTCAAGGGTAGATAAAAACCTGTCCTATCTCTTGGACTATTTTCTAAAAAACATGGAATCACATCTTTATTTACCTTTACAAATTGGTGTAGTTCCACTCCATGTTCCATCCAACTGACAAGAACGTTCTAAATCACCACTAGAATGAACATATCCTGTGTCACAGCTGTAAGTCACTTTTCCTCTATATCCTGTGTGAGTAAGAACTTTTTCACTGTAAGGAACATCTTCCAATGGTGGGCAAGTAACAGCTAAAAAATAAAAATAATCATGATAATAATTACAATTTACATTAATTAGATTGTAACAGCCTGGATAACGTCAAAATATAAAGAATATTAAGGTCTATTAATCCAGAAAACTGTCCCCAACAGGCAAAAAACCCAAAATAGGGTTAATAAGTGCAGCTAAAAAATATCTTTATTTTCTTGTATTTTATCGTTATTAAAATAGAAATGAATTTAAAAGCAAGTTAAATAATAGTGATGTCAGTCCTGTAAGCATCAGTCACAAGTGAGAGGGGAATAAGTCTGATGCGTGAAAGAAGATCCAGAACATTGATATCACCTTTAAAAATTTTTTTTAAGCAGGGGAAATGATTTTGCTCAATGCTGTCAATTAGGGAAACGCCAATTCCATCCAAATTAGTAATTTCAGCCTGATGAGTCAAGCGATTTAGATTATGTAAATTAGTTACACATTTTCAAACCTATTGTGAAGAGAGAATCTTCTTAAAGAGATAATTATTACCAGTGTACCAAACGGATCAACGATAAAAGAGTTTGGATATCAATCACCTGGGTTTGGTACAATTTCAAATTTCAAAAAGCAATATTGCAAGAAAAGAAATTGGAAAGTCTGTGTATAACTATATATTATTATTATTATTATCATCATCATCATCATCATCATCATCATCATCATCATCATCATCATCATTATTATTATTATTATTATTATTATTATTATTATT
>JAHWFO010088186.1:93754-115007 GCA_023313115.1 Rhysida immarginata | reverse complement strand
TATTATTATTATTATCATTATTATTATTATTATTATTATTATTATTATTATTATTAATATTATCATTGTTTGGGGAAGCCACACTCGGATCAAGTCCGGAAGCCAATCCCAGAGGCGGACCCAAAAGAGGGCCAAGCCCAAGGGACTCAAATGCGAGGGAGGGAAAGTTATGCACTCGTGGGAGTATTGATGTTTGGGTGTAGGAATTTCCTTACTATGTGACAGGTGTTTAGAATTGTGGCTTTCTGTAACGTTTTGTATAAGTGTGGGTTTAAATTTAGTAGTGACAGGCTTTTGTGCAGCGAGTGTGGAATAACCCCAGTGGCAGAAAGAACGATAGGAACAACGTGTACTCTGTTAACTCCCCAAAGACGTTTTATTTCGTGTGCAAGATCCATATATTTAGTGATTTTTGTCAGTGTATGTCTTTTGTAAATTGTGTGTGTTGGGGATGGAGATATCAATTATGTAAGTCACTTTGTTTTGCTTATCTACTATTGTAATGTCTGGTCTGTTATGAGGGATAGTTTTGTCAGTGATTATAGCTCTGTCAAAATATAGTTTATGTGTGGTGTTCTCTAAGACAGTGTCGGGGATATATTTATAGTAAGGAGTGTGAATGTCCCTTAGCTTGTGTATCTTAGCTAGATGCTGATGTATGATGTTGGCTACCTGGTTATGTCTGTGCAAATAATCTGTCTGCGTGAGTATTTTGCAACTGGATATGACGTGTTGGATGGTTTCCTCTGCGATATGGCATTTCCTGCAAGACCCGTCAGTCGATTCTTTGATAATATGTTTTCTGTAGCTTTTAGTGTTAATAACCTGGTCTTGTATGGCAATCATGGTTCCTTCAGTTTCCCCAAAGAGACTCCCTTCACTCAACCAAAAGTTCGACGCTTTTTTGTTGACGTGTGGCTGGTTGAGGTCAGAAGGATGTCTACCGTGGAGTTGCTTTCCGAGCCATGATTGAAGTTTAGTGCATGTTGTAGGAATGTTATGGGTGTTCTGCATGAGGTTCAGATTCAGAGGTGTGTATTTTGTATCAGCCATGCAGACTGCTTTGTGTAATGGTGATGTGTGTTGTTTAGAGTGAAAGAATTCTCCGAGTGACTGAGTCTATTTCTGGTGTAGATCTGTTATGTCAATAAGACCTCTGCCTCCCTCTGAACGAGGCAGGGTGAGTCTTTCAATAGCTGCGTGTGGATGGTGCTTTCTGTGCTTTGTAAGCAGTTTACGTTGTTTCCTTTCAAGTCCCTCAAGATCTGTGTGTGTCCACTGTATGACTCCAAAGGAGTAGGAAAGTATTGGCGTGGCATAAGCATTGATGGCCTTGATTAAATTTCTGGAATTTAAGTGCGTTTTAAGTATTGTCTCTAGCCTATGAAGATATTGTTTAGTGAGTGTATTCTTTATGTGTTTGTGCTCCAGAAGCTTGGCTTGCTTAAATCCTAGATATTTGTAAAATTCGTCATTTTCCATAGCAGCAATGTGATCTGGTTCATCTAATGTGAAACCCCCTTTCCTGAGTACTCCATTTTCAATGTGAATGGTTTTGCATTTGTCCAACCCAAACTGCATGTGTATGTCTTTTGAAAAGGTTTGTGTAATGTCAAGTAATTGGTGCATTTGTGTTTGTGTGGAGGCGTAGATTTTCATGTCGTCCATGTAGAGTAAGTGTGAGAGCGTGTAGTGGCAGCTTTTATTATGTTTAATTGTGTAGCCGTAAGTTGTGCTGTTCAGTCTGTTGGAAAGTGCATTTAGTGCAAGACAAAACCAGAGTGGGCTCAGTGAGTCACCCTGGAAGATGCCCCGGTTTATCTGTATTTTGTCAGTCGCGATGGTTTCACTGTTGAGTGTGAGGTGTAGTGTAGTTCTCCAATGCAGCATTGTACTTTCTAAAAAGGTGATAAGTGTAGGGTTTATTTTATATAATCGTAGTGTATATAAAAGCCATGAGTGTGGGACACTATCAAAGGCCTTTTTGTAATCAATGTAGGCTGCATGGAGGTGTCGATGTTTATTGTGAGTTTGCCGTAGGACCACACTGTCTATCAGGAGTTGCTCCTTACAACCCATGTGGTTTCTACGGCATCCCTTTTGTTGCTCAGTGAGAATGTTGTTTGTGTCTATGTGTGTATAAATTTTGTTTGCGATACAGGCAGTTATTATTTTGTAAAGTGTAGGCAAGCATGTGATAGGTCTATATTGTGTGGGATCTGTAGTGTTATGTGACTTTGGTACCATGTATGTTATTCCTTGTGTGAGGAAATGTGGCAATCTCTGTGGTGTTTGCAAAGTGTTGGAGATCTGTTTTGCAAGGGCCAGATGCAAACAGGTGAAGTGCTTATACCAAAAGTTCTGAATCCTATCTACACCTGGAGCCTTCCAATTGTGAGTACGTTTAATGACTTGTGAGAGTTCATCTGCTGTTATGTCAGTATAAGGCATGTTTGATAGTGTGGATGCTAATTGCTCCTCTTCCCTGATCCAGCTAGCTTCCCTATTATGTTCAACTGAGACAGACCAAAGAGACAACCAATAATGTTGGAGTGCTGTTTGTGTTGGCAGACCAGTGTTTTGTGTCTGTGTATAATCTTTGTTTAACTGCTTATAGAATGTCTTCTCATTGTTTGCGAATAACTTGTTCTGCTGTTTGCGCTGAGTGCATGTTTTGTATCTCTTCAGGCGTTGTGTTTTTGCAGCTAACTTTTGTTTTAATGTGTCCATATATTCTGTAATGTGTTGATTGTGCTGCTCATGTCTGGTGTGTGTTTTAATCTTCTTAAATAATTGTCTGAGGCGTTTGTTCTGCTTTGATGAAGTGTTGTTTTTAGTGTACTGAGTAAGTCTACCTAACTGCTTGCGGATTTCGTCAATCTCAGACTCAATCCGCTTTTGCCATTTAGGTTTCTGTTGGGTATATGAATTTTGTGTGTTTTTATGGATTGGTTTCCTACCCCGTGTGGATATAACTGTAAGAGCCCCAGTGTAAATAAGCAGGTGTATGTATTCTAAAGACAGATTTTCTTCAATGTACTGTGGTAAGATATGTGTGTTCATGTAAGATAAAATTTCCCCTGTTTTGCTGTTTATGTTTATTTTAGGTATACCTGGTCTTTGTGTGGGATCTGTTCCCGTGTAAACTGTAAGGTATCTTTGTAGGGTGTCATTTAATGTTTCAATAAGTTTGGTATTCATGTTGTGTTGTGGATGAATATCATGGTGAAGTTCATTGTTGAGTGTGTGTTCTACAAGTTCATTAGTGATGTCAATGTTAGTGTTTGATTCTGTGTGTTGAGTGTCAGTTTGTGTAGATGGCTCGTGTTCTTGTAGCTGTTGTGCAACTTCTTGCTTTATTTTCTGTAGCGTGGGTAAGGGTATTAAATTTTTCATAACAATTGTGCGACGCTGATCTGCAATGCGTTGTTCAGTGACTGTGATGTGAGGATATGTCTCTTTGAAAATGTTATATAACCGTTGTCTGTAAGCTGTAGTGTCAGTTTCCAATTTAGTGACTGGGTCAGTCCATACCAACTCAACACACCGTTTTAGACTGACCCTCTCAGATCTTGATGATTTTTACGTCACGGGAAGATATAGCAAGATGGAAAAATACCAAATTTCAACCTTCTAGGTTCATTAGTTTTAGAGTTTTTGCGATTCGAAATTTCGAATTTTTGTCAAAAAACCGCATACCATACTTTCTTCAATTTGATATATCTCGGCTCCTAATTGACCTAGGGGCATGGAAATTGCGTCATTGCAAAGTACATGTTTTGGGCTTTTCTTAGATATACAACTCGATAGGGGATGTACTAAAAAGTTTTTTTGAAAAATTGAATTCAAATTTTCAAATTCGAATTTCTCGAAAAAGGGCAATTTTAAAATTTTCAAAAAATTTACTTATGTAGGTCAGACCTTTATAAAGATGCCATGAAAAAATAATTTTGGGATCGTAATGGGATCGGGAGATACAGGCTTCAACAGAAATGGTGTGAATAAAAAAAAATACATGTGAAGTCACTATGCGCATGTTTAATTGCCTAGACCTAGTTGATAATTGTTTAAATGATTTGCAAAGGTGCACACTGGAAATTTCTTGCACTGCAACATTTGGCAGTTAGATCAGACTACTTATCTATATCTTTAGTACATCTATAAAAGACCGTTTTACGTACCTAGCTAAAGTCTATTTTGAAGAAATGTAGTTATGGAAAGCTGTGGAAGTTCTTTGGACATCATCAGCAGGGAGACAGTAAACACGACCGGTGGGTGTCACTGGATTCACTGTGCACAGAATGTCTTGCGATGAAACCCACAACACGTCCAACTTATTCGGGTAAGAAAATGAGGGAGATGGCCCAGCAGGATGCAAAAATTGTACCTTAACCTGATCGTCTTCTTCATTAGTATCGACTACATATCCGAGCCACCAATTCCCTTCGTAAACTGTAGTCACATACCCATTAATTTTACTGAATGGAAGCGTTGTGGATATCACTAGCTGGTGTACGCTAGATGTGGAAGAGAAGGAGAATGGCTTAGTCACTATGTTTGTTCTATCACGGGGAAGAAAGGCATGGAGTCTTCGTGTTCCTGGAATTCCACGATTATCTTTTTGTTTATCAAATACAAATTCAATCCCTGAGATGCTCTTCTTTGCCCACTCATAAAGTTGTAATGGTTCCAAGATTTGATCTGAAAATGGGCGTTGAAGGCTTGCTTTCCTTGCCAGCCTCTTTACAGTGCCTCCTACACCATCACATGGGCCTTTGCCATGGGCTGTGGCAAAAAAATGCCACTCAGCCTGTATTCCAAAGTCTTTTTTGTGTAGGCATAAGTTTAGGAAATTCTTACGATTCTTATATTGTGCAGCTGAACCATCCGAAAAGTAGAATACTTTCTCAGGGGCAGTATCATGCTTAGTTCTGAGAAATTCCACAAGTTTCTTCTGAAAAGAGTAGAAAGCCACAGTATTGTGCTCAAGGCAGTCAGATATGACAACCAAGTTATAGTGGTCTGTTTTTTCGCCCTTTCGGTGATAAATAACGAAGGGGTGTACTGTAGCTTGGTTCGTATTCCAGTGAAATGATTGTGCCTCATCTTGTACGACAAAGTCGTAATTTTCAGCGAAGTCACAAACAACAACAAATTCATTTTCAGAAATTTCACCTTTAATATGGTTGAAGAACAGACGTTGTTGCTTTGCTATGAAGTCATGATACAGAAGGTCAGATAATTTTTGGCAGAAGAGCTCAATAAATTCTGGTGAAGGCTTCTGAAGAGTTTCTAATGTACATCTATCAACAGACAACCATTGACGGAAAGTCAAAGTCTCAATTAAGTTCTCCTCTAGCGCGTCTTCCAGCAGAGTTTTGATGACATCAGTTCCTGGGCACGAAGCGCAAGTTCCTAACGAACAGTCTTGAGACACAGGCTCACACGTCATGAGATGTAAACAGTCCTTGTAAGTTATCATGGATCCATTCGTGAGGGTTTGTAATTTAGCATTGTCAATCATTAACTTCACGTTCTGGTGTATCGTACAGACGCAGACAGTATGTGTCCCATTAGCTCCGGCTAACACAACATTTTTTGGGCGAAGCTCTGCAAATTTAGAAAACCCTACTTTCATATCAGGGAACTGTTCCTTAAATAACTGATATGCTTCTCGCAAATTACACAAAAGCAAACGTTTAGAAATTTTTACTCTCTGTCCACTGTTGTCTTTTACTGAAATACAGTCTTTCATGCCTGGCATAGCCCTGAGACATTATCACTTTGGTAGAACTCCTTGACGGCCTGTGCGTTTTCTGGTGGAAGAACTTTACCCGGTTTCTGATCTGGCGTCGATAAAATCCCTTTTTGCTTTAGAAGTTGACGCGCCTGGCGCACTAGATAGTTTGGAGCATTGAATTCTCTTGCGATACGTCTAATGCTCCAAGTTTCAGGCATTGCTGTAATCATCATCATCTTCTGTTTTCTAGAAAGACTTTGAAATTTACTTTTCAAGTGGTCAAGTAGATCATCATCTGAATCCGAACAAGTATCCGATTCTGCTGAAGTAAAAATATTGCGCTGCAAAGATGTGTTAATTTGTTTTACCTTTTCGGTAGAATACTTTTTAAGCTGCAACTTTTTTCGGTTAATGGGTGACTCACCTAGTTCTTGCAAAGATTTATTTAATGCCTGTACAGACTGAGAGGTAAAAGACACACTTGGATCTTGTTCATTTTCGCGCACTTCTTGAATATGAGACACATCTTCACCAGCTCTCCCCCTGTCTTCATCAATATCATTTGTAGTCGCTGCCTTAAGTTTGCCTAGTTCCTTCCGACAACTGTCACATACACGGCTATTCTCAGTCATTTCAGGGACCAGTACACGCATCCAAGACGATGTAGATCTAAGCCCTCTCCGAACATGATAATGTTTTGGTTTCTTAAATGGATTGCAACAGTCTAATTGCGGTTTCTTTCCGGGATCCATGTCGAGAAAGTGTCACTTGTATTATTTAGAACAAGAAACAAACTTCACACATACACACAAGAATCTTCACTCACATCCCATCTTTATTCACAGCATCACATAATGTTCACTTGCAGTATTTTAAAATTCACTCGCACTATCACGCAGTCAGCACTCTTGTCTCTGAAAAAGAAAAAGAAAGTCAACAGTTCGCAATTTAAACTGAACAAGACATGAAAAGAAACAAGCGTGACATGCATGGTTTCAATACAAACGTTTCACGACAAGCACTGACAAAGCACTGAACTGAATGAACAAGCGTCTGGTGCACAGCAGACAGCGAATTAGCTGAAAAACATGTTCTAACTTGTCATAACTTGACCTTTATTGTGAACTGCTCTATGCTTTTTCTCTCTTACATTGCACTTCACAACAGGGTATACAGTTTTAAATCTTTTTACAATAATTTTGAAATTCTTGTCAAAAGTTTGACACTCCAAATACTTATTATTTTTGTTCGTAGCGTGATGCTTGTGCCTTCTCGCATTATCACTGAATGTTTTTATTATTTGTATCTCCCGATCCTATTACGATCCCAAAATTATTTTTTCACGGCATCTTTATAAAGGTCTGACCTACATAAGTAAATTTTTTGAAAATTTTAAAATTGCCCTTTTTCGAGAAATTCGAATTTGAAAATTTGAAATCAATTTTTCAAAAAAACTTTTTAGTACATCCCCTATCGAGTTGTATATCTAAGAAAAGCCCAAAACATGTACTTTGCAATGACGCAATTTCCATGCCCCTAGGTCAATTAGGAGCAGAGATATATCAAATTGAAGAAAGTATAGTATGCGGTTTTTTGACAAAAATTCGAAATTTCGAATCGCAAAAACTCAAAAACTAATGAACCTAGAAGGTTGAAATTTGGTATTTTTACATCTTGCTATGATATCTTCCCGTGATGTAAAAATCATCAAAATCTGAGAATGTGAGGAAAAAAATATTTCTTTTGTGTGTTGATTTCATATGGAATTACCCGACTGCGTAGTAGGCTCGCATGATAAAACAGTTTATGTCATTGGTCCATTTCATGCGTTGGCGTGGCTTGCCTGCCTTAGTGGTCGAGGGCAAAGAAGCTCTTGAAACACTAGGGACAGGTTGTGGCATTGCAGTAGCCGAACAGGGGTTGGTGCTGCTTTCTCCACCAGTGGCCCTGGGAGATTGTGGCATATTTTTCGAACGTGAGCCTCTGCCTAACCCACGAGCGCGGACCTTGGTAACCCGGGTGACGTCCGAGCCGGTATCAGATAATGCACTAGCACTAATCATATTGATCACCAATAAATGGGTGGTCCTGTTAGCCATCTCCATCATCAGCAGGCCCTTGGTTGATGTAATCAGCTCATCAGCCCTACTGGGTCATCTGGACCCTCAAGATTAATCTAAGGGTAGAGTAAATCAAACCTGTTAACCAGGGCCATCCCTCTAAGATGTTGCCCCCCTCGCACGACGTGGACGTAGGACCACACGAGGGTTGTTGTTGTTGTTGTTGTTGTTGTTGTTGTTGTTGTTATTATTATTATTATTATTATTATTATTATTATTATTATTATTTTTCAAACCAAACCTTCATTAATATTAGAAAGAGTTTCATGCCTTCTAAACATTCAGGTGAAAACATTAGATTTTGCTAAAATAAGTTTAATCTGATGAATTGTCTGCATTTTGTTAAGTTCATCTACTGAGCAAAATGAAATGTTGATTTCTTATTTTACTCTTTTCTTGTTTAATTGAAGACTTTCTATTTGCTTGTGCTTAAGCTTTCCATTAAATCCTTTTTTCCTTCATAAACTCGATAAATTTTCATGAATTCTAAATCTAAATGAAATTGCATTTTCAACGAAATATGAATGCACACAGATTTTGCAAAGGATGTGTGTGTGATCCCTCATAAATTCGACGAAGTATATGCAAGAGAAATGGATCTAAGTGAACTTTGTCCTTGTGCTAACTTAACTCTAAACCTAACACTAAAATAACCATCATTAATCCAATGATAATCATAGTTAACATAATCTAGCTGAGTAAGTTATAAAATCATTTCTCGTCACATATTGATAAGTTAATACATAATTGACATCATAATATTACAATTGATTTAAATATGAAATATAAAATATACAATATGTACAAAGGTATTCGGTTTTGTTAATATGACAGGTCTAAATAAAATGGTGGATTTCTTCTAAGAACAGACAATGAAACATTATTTTTATAATAATAATAATAATAATAATAATAATAATAATAATAATAATAACTGTTAAGTATATAATTTAATTTATTTACAATCTCCTCATTTCTTTTGTTTAACGTGAGCGCTCCCCGCATATGCTATTGTTGCGCTAAGCAACCTTGTTACTTAGTAACGGCTTTGTTACTCTATATTCTAAATCAATTATTGTTTGACTATAGTTGTGTAAAGTTCGATGCATTAAACCTTTTCTGTGAACTGTAATCTATGCTGTTTTATTTGCCGTGCCACACATAATCCTAACAGGTTATGGGTCCAGGACACGCCACAACTGCGCAGTGAACATCACGGCTAAGATAAAATAGCAAAAGGCAAAGTGTAATCGTCGGAACTCGATATCGGGCACAAAAAGCAACAGGAAGGCTTCCGAACGTTGACGGACAAGCACGAAGCCATCGTTCTGCCACGAGCTGGTGATAAATTCTAAATGCAATCATGGCTCAATCTAACCCTAAGTTCCACCCGCCTGGAAGTGCTTGATAAAGACAATTTTGATACCTGGAGAATCCACGCGCAAGCTCTACTGATTAAAAACGACATGTGAGACTACGTATCAGGAAAAATTCCAGAGCCCGAACTACCAGAAAATACAACTGCACCTCAAGTAGCATCACACACCGAATGGAAATGACAGGATTTAAAGGCTGGTTCAGACATCCTTCTATCGATGAGCCCATCCGAGCTCAAACATGTCTGTGGATGCGATATGTCACAACAAGTCTGGCAAAAAATAGAATCCGTGTATGCCTAAATAGCCACACTTCTGAAACAGCTTCTACAGAAGAAGATGCAAGAGGGAGACTATGTAAGAGTTCATATGGCGCAATTTTTCGAAATAGTCGACAAACTGGAAACGATGGACGTTGATATTAACAAGCTGCTGTCTCTAATGCTCTTACAAAGCCTGCCTGTAAGCTTTAAGATCTTTCGAAGAGCAATAGAATCACGTGACACGGTTCCCAATATTGAAGATCTGAAAACGAAAATATTCGAAGCTAGTCAATCCATCAATGAGGATCTCAAACAAGGTGAACACGGTGCGCTATATACAAAACAACAAGTTTCAAGAAACGCTTCCGGCTCTTCCAAATTCAAAGGTAAGCCAAGAACCAAATTCAAGTGCAACTACTGTAAAAAACTAGAACATAAAACTGTAGACTGTTACGTCAAAAAGAAAAATGATAGGCAGAAAGCAAACATTGCTGAGGAGGCGTACTTCATCACTGAGGTTAGTCTGCAAACAAGCAATAGAGTAAATTTAGTGAACGAATCTAGCAGATGGTGCTTAGATAGTGGTAGTACATCACATCTGTGTAACGATAAACAACTATTTGTAAACACCGAGAATGCTTTAAACAAACTAGCTGATGGAAGCGACACGAATGTTATTGCAAAAGGTGATGTAAAAATTAACACCTCGATAAATAATATTAGTAAAACCATTAAGTTGGAAAATGCTCTACTCGTTCCTCACTTAAAAACTAATCTGCTATCTGTTGTTAAAATAGTAAATAAGGGATACAGCGTCACATTCACGAAGGAAAACGCAATCATAAAGGATACAGATGACAACGTCAAGTTGATTACAGATCGTGATGGCGATCTCTTTTATCTGCGAGAGCAAGTACAACACACGCTAACAACTAATGATAAACGTCATGATATCAATACATGACACAATCGCATGGGACACCTCAATTCCAAGGATCTGATCTCGATGAACAACAAGCAACTCACAATCGGTCTAAAATTTGACTCTACATCTTCTAACACTTCATTCAAGATTTGTACTTTGGGTAAATTGATATCAGCTCCTTTCCAGACTCGAAAGAGGAGATCGGCCCAAATATTGGATCTCATTTTCTCTGACGTCTGTGGACCCATGAGAACGCAATCTCTTGGTGGTGCACGATATTTTGTCACCATGATAGATGACTATAGTGGATGGTGTGAAGTTTATTTCGTCCACAACAAAAGTGAAGTTCCCTTGAAATTATTAGAATTCAAGACGACATTGAAAAATCAAACAGGCCATACGATTAAGGCTTTTCAATCCGATAATGACAAAGAGTACCACAACTCCATCATAGATAAGATACTCCAAGATGCAGGAATTCGCAGACGCCTTAACTGTGCTGCATACTCCACAACAGAATGGCGTCGCCGAGCGACGTAACCGCACCCTT
Organism: Rhysida immarginata; assembly: GCA_023313115.1. Lineage (NCBI taxonomy): Eukaryota > Metazoa > Arthropoda > Chilopoda > Scolopendromorpha > Scolopendridae > Rhysida > Rhysida immarginata. Next base: position 104,033 of record JAHWFO010088186.1, on the reverse strand, counting down.
GTTGAAGCAGCTAGGTGCATGATGCTTCAGTCAGGACTTCCTCCGACATTTTGGGCGGAAGCGATTGCAACGGCAAATTATGTGCGAAACCGATGCATATCCTTGACTTTGAAAAATCGTACCCCATATGAGCTATGGACCGGACACAAATCCATTGTCAGCCACTTTTGGACTTTCGGATGTCAAGCGTTCATACTCGAAAAAAATCACCTAATCGTGGGAAATTCAATCCAAAAGCAAGGAAGGAGCGTTCATCGGATACTCCAACATATCAAAAGGATATAGAGTATGGATCCCAAGCAAAATGAAGGTGTGCATCTCACAAGATGTAAAATTTTCTAATCATTTCAACGCTTGAGAAAGCTTTGAAGATTTCATCTCGCATTCAACTAAATGCAGTCGATTTTCGCTACTGGAAGATTCAATTTTTGATCAGACTGATTTTGTGGAAATCTCTTCTAATGACAAGGACCAAACACATCCATACACGCCGGAAATCAAACTTGAAAATCAAAATGGGAAAAGTGACAAGACGGATGTTCAACAACCACAACTTAAACGAGGTCCAAGTCGTCCCAGAAAGAAAATATTCGGGAAAAAAAGGCCGTCCTACAAAGCAATATAACTTAAGAAATCGCACTACACAATTGGAAGCCACCAGCACAAAAGTGGATGAAACATCGATTGACACCGATGACGATGCTGAAGATACAGAAGATGAAAACGCTGAAAACGTTCCAGCGACAATGCTGATTTCAGAAATTCCGTTTGATGAAGCTGTGAATGGACCCAACAGCGAAAGCTGGAAAGAAGCCATGTATTCTGAAATCAAGAGTCTAGTTCAGAATGAAACTTGGGAACTTGTTCCAAGATCAGACCACAAAACAATAAGATGCAGGACAATCCTACGTAACAAAACAAATATGGAGTCAACGGATCATTAGAAAGAAGAAAAGCACACGTGGCAACTCGAGGCTTTTCTCAACGATCTGGAGTCGACTACCATGATACCTTCGCCCCTGTAGCCAGACTCAATTCACTCAGAACACTAGCTGCGTTGGCTGCAGAAACCAAAATGAAAATTATACAACTAGATGTCACTACAGCATATCTCAATGTTCATATGGACACCATCATATACATGGAGATGCCCAAGTTCCTTGAAGAAATGCTTTACAAGATGATATCAAGAGAAGTGGATAATTAATTTAAGAAACAAGGCGCATGATATGCTATCCAAAATTCACAGCGGAGATCATGTCTGCAAACTGAAAAGATCTCTTTACGGATTGAAACAATCAGGCAGATTATGGTACTCTAAACTTGACAACATTCTCCGTAAACTTGGATTTACACCCACAAGCACCGACCTGTGTATGTACACAGATGACGCAAAAGAAACTTTTATACTTATTTATGTTGATGATATCCTTGCATGCTTCAAGGCTGCGTACGAACCCTGTAGAGATCAACTTGACTTCGGGTTATCGAAGTGTTGGACGCTCTTCTCAGGCATATTACAAGTTACACATGATCATACAAATTCAAGAAGTTTTGGATAGCGTATATTAGAGAGACTATAAATTTAGAGAATACATCTATCCTAGTTTTATTACTAATCTGGGATATCAAGTGATTGTGACACTTGTCATGCTCTTAACAGATTGATCCGAGTTATCACAGGTCGGCGAACGGTCGCAATAGTAACAGCGACCCGAAAGAGGTAGCAGCACAGCTAGTGATAGTTCATGACTGACAGAAGACGAAGCTCATGAAACTAGGCCCAGTGAGCAGAAGCTGATTAAGCAACTCCGAAAGTATTACGATACATGCTTTCAATAGCATAGCGATGGGGCTGGGAGTGGGCCATGATGCCCTGGATGCCAGTCTTGATGCCCTGGATGCCAGTCTTGATACCCTGGAAGGTGGCGATGGGGACACGATAAGATAATACCAGGAGAAAAAATGAATACCATATATCGTGTGCCATTTACCCTCGCTACGCCACTGCCTAATTTATTCTTTTATTCTACGTAACTTTATTATTTACTGATCATTTCATATATGGATTTCATATAAAATTTTATTGAGATGTTAAATTGACTGATTTTAAATTTTTATATTTTTATATTTTAAAAATATATTATATAAGAGTTGTACAAATAAAAACGAAAATTATTTACTTTATCCAAAATGTATACAAGGAATTTAAAAATACTCTCCAAATGCGTTAAGGCATTTATCCCAATGTGCAACAAGGCGTGTAATTCCTTTATACAAGAAGTCTTTCGGTTGTGTGTGAACCATTCCAAAACTTTTTCCTTCACTTCATCGTCCGACTGAAACCGGCGGCCTTTCAGATGTTTCTTGAAATCCCCAAATACGTGAAAGTCACATGGGGATCAGTCAGGGCTGTAAGGTGGATGTTGCATTGCTTCCTAGTTGAACTTTTTGATGAGGTCTACCGTTGCTTTCGAGGTGTGAGGACGCGTGTTGTTGTGGAGAAGAAGCACTCCTTCTGTAAGAAGTCCAGGACGCTTGCATTTGATGGCCGTGTGCAGTGCCTTCAATGTTTCCCCATATCGTGCTGCATTAACTGTGGTGCCTTTTTCAAGAAAGTCCAGTAAAACCGGGCCATTGCAATCAAAATAAACAGTAACATCACCTTCCCTGTGCTGTTTGCGATTGCTTTTGATTTTTTCGGGGGTGGCGACCCATAATGCTTCCATTGACGACTTTGACGTTTGCTTTCGGGCTGGAAATGAAAGCACCAAGTTTCATTCCCTGTAACAATTGTGTCGAGAAAACTGTCTCTTTCCTGTTCATAGTGAGTCAAATGTTGCAGGGACATGGCCATTCGAACTCCAAGTTGTTCTGATGTCAAATGATGCGAGACCCATTGTGCACAGATTTTTCTGTAGTGCAGATGGTTCCTGATAATGGAGTGAACAGTTCCACGACTAAGGCCAGTTTTAGCAACGATGACATCGATTGCCACTCTTCTGTTTTCCTTTAAGACAGCGTCAATTTTGGCTTTGGAATCATCCGTGATGGCACGGTTTGCTTGTCCATGTCATTGATCATCTTGCAATGATGACCATCCCTCCGAAAACCTCTTGCTTCATGCCCAAACATGAGTGAAGGTTAGGCAGTCATTTCCATAGACGTTCTGCATACAACGATGAATTTCAGAAACTGAAACTCCTTCACATGTCAAAAAACGAATTAATGCTCTCTGTTCCCGTTACGTTGACTCTATTTTGTTGTTTGGACGAAGCGCAATCTACTGTTCTTTCTCAAGTGATCCAACACTTGCAACCTACTGTTCAATTGCATGTGGAGTTTCGCAAGTGCTGAAAACAAAAACTTACGATCCTACACGTCATCTTTTTTCCCCCCACGCAAATTTTTGTTTTCATTTGTATAACCCTTATACATATTAAATAATTAAATGTCATCACGTGTGTTTAAATTTATTTATATATTTGGGGAAGTAGGAAGGCAGCTTGAGGGTCTTGGACAGAACCCTATTTTTTCCCGTGGATTCAGTTATTCATATATCACTGTTTTGCTTATCGTGGTGTTTTTTTGGAACCAAACCCCTGACCATAGCCCACTTATTACAAACTATCTTAATACGAAATTCTCTGGCCCGACCTCATCGATGTAATTATATGTAAAATTGTCCCAATAATATGAATATTTTTTTATGAATATACAGTTAATACGAAAAATTTTTGGCAAATTAATTTGGTTAAAAAACAAGTTGTTTTTTTTTAAAATATAATACGAGGTTTTTTCGTGAAAATAAGGTGTCAAAAAAAACGAGAGGGTAGTCTTATAATCGAATCTCAGATTTTGAAAAAAAAAAAAATTGCCGACATGGACATTCTTTTCCTCACCGAATGCTGACAAATGGGGAATGGGATTGGCTAACAGGTGTCACATGCCACTGGCTGCCATTAGAGCACCCTTTTGAAGCAGTTGTGAGAGCGTTGATACTGTAAACATCAAAGTAGGTTTTTTCGATGTGGAAAATGATATAGATATTTAAAATGTTGATATTATTCGTACAGTCAATTCTCGTTAATATGAAATTGGTTAATACGAAATTCCGGTTAATAAGAAGACATTTTGTGGCCCGTCCCCGAGAAAGCAATTACTATGTAAAATTTTCTGCTTTATACGAACATATTTTTACTAAAATACGGTTTATACGAAGGAAAATTTCATAATTTTATTGATAGATAATAGTTAATAAATAAAAATGAAAAATAGAATAATAATTAACAAATAACAAAATAATAATAAAAATAAGTAAAATCAAAATAAGGCTATAAAATCAAATAAAAAGCTGACGTTTCGGATAGAGCCTATCCTTTATCAAAGCAAAAAAGGATAATTCTCTAAAAGCAAATAGAATATTAGAGAATTATCCTGAAGTTATGAAAGTTGTACTAACGGACGGGTTTATATATAGTTTGCATGGGGAATAGTAAGGCGTTATTGGCTGACAAACAAGAAGAGAACAAATGAGATTAATTAGACGAACTGTTGGGATAGGACAGGACGGAGGACAAATAGGAAATAATAAGGGGGCGGCGAGAAAAATGTAATAGGATGAAACATATGAAAGTGAAATTATAAAAACGTTTAGGAATGATAGGGTGCCTAGCAAAAAGATTACGTAAAATTATTCCTGATTATTAGTAGACAAAAAAGGGGGGTGTCATGAAAGAATATTATTGACATTGTTCAAAATTATCGATATTGTGATTCCCTGACTGTACTCGGTTTAAAAAAATAAAAATTCCCTGACCATTCCCGGTCGCTAGTCACCCTGTAAAATAGTCCCACATGTAAAAGCATCGGGTCAAAGGTAAAAAAATATATGAAAGGACATTGAAGAACATTGAAAAGAAGAAATAAAAGATAAGATAAAGAAAGAAGAAAAGGACCCATAGGGCTTGCGACAAATTAAGGAATAGCTGAAGTTGGAAGGGGACATGGGAAAGGTAATGAGGGAATGGTGCCTTTGCTAAGGTTAATGCCATTAGGGGTGAGGGAATTAAATTTCCAAATAAGAAAAGACTCGAATTGCTTTCATTCTTTTTTGCTATGGAAGTTACTACGAAGAATATAAATGCTGATGGCCTGTAAAGAGTGACCAGGGGAATTAAAGTGTTTAGCGACAGGGGTGTCAGCATTGCTAAGAATATCAAACTTATGCCCGGCAAATCTGGAGCGTATGGTATTGCCTGTCACTCCAACGTACTGTTTCTGGCATACTTTGCAATGTAACAGGTAAATTAAGTTGTGAGAAGTGCAGGTCAGGTTCTGGTTAATCTTGAAAGTAAAGGAGGAGGCACTGCTGTAAATGGAGGTAGCAGGGTTAAGAAAATGACAAACACCGCAACGCTTTGCATTGCAAGGAGAACATCCCTTAGTGGAAGTGCGTGGTTTGGTAATAGCAGCATGGACGAGAATATCTTTAAAATTAATTGTCCGTTTAAAAGAAACTTTTGGTGGCTCTGGTAGAATGGAGTGGAGAAGAGGAGAATTGTCAATAATATGTCGATATTTCCTTAGGACATTTTTAATACTATTGAGGGTTGGATGATAAGGAAGAACTAATGTAGGTGTTGTCATGGCTGGAGAAGGTTCGGGGATGTTGTTAGAACGAGAATTGCGATGTTTATAGATAGAAGCGCGTATGACAGATTTGGGGTAGCCTCTTGCTTTAAGGGAATGGGTAAGGGCATTAGCATGGAAGTCCTTGTCAGACTGATTAGTGCATATTCTATGGATGCGAGTTAACTGACCTAATGGGATGTTATCTTTGCAATGGCGCGGATGGCAGCTGTCATAGTGTAAGTACTGGTGTTGATCAGTGGGCTTCTTATAGAGATTAGTAGACAATTTATTGTTAGTGATAGAGATAGAGACATCCAAAAAAGAAACTGTCCTGATAGAGTAATTGTGAGAAAACTTGATGGAGGGGTGGATGGAGTTGGAATGGGTGATAAAAGATAAGAGTGAGTCTTCGTTGTGTGGCCAGATCAGGAAAATATCATCAATATATCGAAGCCAGACCAACGGCTTTAAGGGAGACGTGGAAAGAAGTTTGGTTTCCACTTCCCCCATAAAAATGTTAGCATAGTTGGGAGCCATTTTGGAGCCCATAGCAGTGCCACTGGTCTGGATGTAATACTCATTGTTAAAAGTGAAGAAATTGGAGGTGAGGATGGTACGAAGAAGAAGGCAGATAGTGTCAGTAGAAGGAACTTGGAAAGGTTTGTTAGCCTTGAGACTGTTGCACACAGCTTTAACCCCATCATCATGAGGAATGTTAGTGTAGAGGGAAGAGACATCAAGCGTGCAGAGGAAGACCTTCTTGAAATCGTAGTTAGAGTCGTTAAGGCGCTGGATATGGGAGAGAAAATCGTTAGTGTCTTTGATATAGGAAGGAAGACTGGGTGGGATGTGGCGTATGTGGTGGTCGACATACGCAGATAGTGGCTCACAGAGTGTGTTGTTACAAGAGATGATCGGACGGCCGGGATTGCCAGGTTTATGAATCTTGGGAAGAAGGTAGAAACGACCAGGAGAACTGAATTTAGGAAGGAGGAAGAATTTTATTGAAAAATTTTTTTGAAAAATAGTTTTATTGAAAAATAGTCCTTTTAGGAACAATTTTAATGATAAAATTTCAGATTTCGAAGTGTAAATTTAATAAAAATAATTTTCAAAGTCATTTCATATGTGAGTGCTTCTGAATTACAGTATTCGAATAAATGAATACTCGATTTTTTTAATCAGTCGATATTTTTATTCGATAATTTTAGTCGATTATTCGATAAAAAAAATATCGGTTATTTAGTCGAATTTTTCAAACTAACGAATCACGTGCTTTCAAACTAACGGGAAATCTGATTTGCGAAATCTGAATCACGTGCTTTCAAACTAACGGGAAATCTGATTCGCTAAATCTGAATCACGTGCTTTGAAGCTAACGGGAAATCTGATTCGCGAAATCCGATTGGTTCAGCTATTCAGATCTGAAATCCTGTCACATGGCGCTCAAATCTCTATTTAAACAAGTGCAATATCGGTATTGTTTCAGAATCAATTTTCTCATCGCTACAACGCAGTTATCTACGGTCAGGAATTTTATTCAATCTCAGCTTTAAGCAAAAGGAAACGAAAGGATCTTTCATTAGATCTGAAGTTACAAATTCTGAATGCAGCGGAAAAACCAAATGCTATAAAAGGGCAGGTGGCTAAAGACTTTGACATTCCACCGTCAACATTATCAACGATATTTAAAAACTCGGAAAAGACAACAGGCTGAATCGAGTGGAACTCTGAGAAGAAAACGAATGCGAAAAGCAGCACACGAAGACATGGAAACGGCACTTTTAACATGGTTTAAACAAGTAAGTTAACGTTTTTTTCTATTCCGGTATACATGTAGTACAATACAGTGCTGTAGAAATTACTGTACGCTTTTTTTCTATAATGTACTGTACTCTGTATTTGTTTTAGGCTCGACAAAAGAATATTCCCATTAGCGGCGATATTCTAAAAGAAAAAGCTAACCAGTTTGCAAACCAGCTGAACATTGAAAATTTCGCGTGCTCTAGTGACGAAACAACGCTGACGAAACCGCCCTATTTTATAATCTTCTGCCCGAGAAATCTTATCATTTAAATTCAATCTGCTCCATCAAATCAGAGAATGTTAGAATTGATGGAGGAAATTAAATCTTATATATTGTACAGTCAGGATGTTCCTGAAGACTTATTTACATTATATTGTAAAGTCAATAGTGATTTAGAAAAAAAAATTGTTTTAGCGCGAAAACAAACTGTTATTACATTTTTTTTTAGGAGAGATGACTAAAAATTATTTCTAACTTAAAGTACTCTATTTCCGTGCTTATTTCATAATACTTTTAGTATTGTTGGTTTATACGAAATACGAATAATACGAAAAAATTTCTTGGTCCCCACGATTTCGTATTAATGAGAATTGACTGTATTTAGTATTATCAAATAACGGATATTGCAAAAAATATCGAGTATTCACTCGATATTTACCAATTATTTTAATTATCAAGTTAATAGTTTGTGGTGGAAATACATATCAATAGTTAAACGCTAATAAATTAAAGCAAATTTTATTATTTCATTTTGTAAAGAAAAAAGACCTGCTCACATTTTGTTAAATGCACGTCTCATTGCCACCATCATAAAAATTATAAAAGTTATAAAATGGGCCAATGAAAAGACAGGAAGCCCAAAGGGAAAATGGGAGGTGGAGGGGAACTAAAACAAAGTTACAAATAAAGACAAAAAGTAATTAAATAGGTTAAAAATATTTAAACATTAAATACAGAATTAAATAAATGCTAAAATAATAATTAAAAAATACTAAAAAAATTTGTTAGTATTAGATCTCTATGATTTGACAATATCGAGTTGGAAATATCGATATACCAATATATCCAAATTGTTTAAATATCAAGAAAATACTCAAAATGATTTTCTAAAATATCGATATATATCGAGTACTTAGAAAAAATCCTACATCGAAGCATGACGGCAGTAAAATGCCTTGTTGCTGTGCAGTAAATTGCAATAACAAAAAAGGGACCTTTATTCACCAAATAATAACTGGTACTTTTTTGGGGGGGAGGGGAGAGCGAGTAAACAAGAAGTCTCTTTCCGTATAATTTGTCAGACAATTACAATTTCTACTCCAAAATTCCTTATTCAATGTTTTGTTGCAGTTTAAATATGGTGAGGCACGTGTTAAGGACGTAGATGGACAAATATTCAATGATTTGTTTCCTGAGGAAGATCCCAGAAAATTAAAAAAAATTGGACTAAATGGAGTCGTTCAAGAAATAAGTCATGTTGCTTTTGGCATTTTCAACCCCCCGTCCCCCCATGTCACATTTTCCATACCCCCTCCCCCTTTAAAGATGTCACACCATATAAGTTAACCCTTCCTACAAACAAATAATCCTTGGTTGCTTCCAAACGCAATAAACTTGTTTGAAGTAAGATTTTATTGTTGTTTGTGTGTAAATCAGCTAAAATTTGAAAAGTCTCATGGACTTATATAATGAAATTTCAGGTTTTTGTTTAGGTGTTAACAATTACGTTACTTGAAATTTGAAAATTTAACTATCCAAAATAATCTTGCAAACATTCTAAGAAGCAGCTTTAATCATGACGTAGAAGTACAATTATTAATGTATTATGAGAAATTGAGCCTCGACAATGCGATCCTCACATGCACATGCTCATGTTAACAAGTTATTCATTGTTGACTCCTCACTATGAATCGATTGTTACATGGCATGCCATTATCGTGGTATTCTTTAAGGCCTCTCTTAGAGCCCGTGCAATCGACTTGAAGGGGTCCACGAAAAAGCCTGAAAAGATGATATAGCCGAAATAAGACCTTGATGATGATACAGGGTGACTACAGAGTTTCTGAAAGTCAATTTAGTGACTTTTTAGTGACTTTTTGGGACCTCTTAAAAAATTTTCATGACCTAATTTTATTATTTTTAACGTCATAAAAAACCTTTTTAAGAATTTTTCCCAGACTGGAGTGAGCAGATTTTTTCCATGAGCAAATTTTAATTCTGCAACTTGGAATTTTCGTGACCCATTTTCTAATTTCGCTACTTTTTCGTGACTTTCGTGACCATTTTCCAATTTCGGGACTTTCGTGACCTGTAGATACCCTGTGATATTGTCGAAAATAGAATTTGAAAAAGTTAACCAGTTTTTAAATTAATCATGCAAACGCTAGATGGGTAAACGTACAGCCCAAACGTGCATTCTTTTAAGTAGCTTTTATCTAAAGCCCCTAATAAGAAAGCATTATTATCCTGTCCATTGTTAGAATTGGCTGTTGCAAACAATTTGAAAACAGTCAATGTTTTGATGATAGAGGTAATGGTAATGGGAGGCATTAGAGGATAGAGCTGTGAGGAAGACCTTTGCAGATAACATATCCTCAAGTTTCAAAGAACTACCCAGTGATCGTGGCATTGTTGAAGAGGAGTAGCAGTTGTTTAAGACTGCTGTGATTACTTCGGCTGCATTGTGTTGTGGTCATAAGCGCCTGAGTGTGGCGCAGGGCGGTCAAAAAGGGCTGCATGGTGGAACGAAGTCCAAGAAGCTGTCAAGGCAAAGAAGGAAGCCTATTTGCTATGGCTTGGAAATAAGTCAACTTCGAGTCGAGTGCGGTACACTGAGGC
>JAHWFO010088186.1:66994-93354 GCA_023313115.1 Rhysida immarginata | reverse complement strand
CTGAGGAAGATCCCAGAAAATTAAAAAAAATTGGACTAAATGGAGTCGTTCAAGAAATAAGTCATGTTGCTTTTGGCATTTTCAACCCCCCGTCCCCCCATGTCACATTTTCCATACCCCCTCCCCCTTTAAAGATGTCACACCATATAAGTTAACCCTTCCTACAAACAAATAATCCTTGGTTGCTTCCAAACGCAATAAACTTGTTTGAAGTAAGATTTTATTGTTGTTTGTGTGTAAATCAGCTAAAATTTGAAAAGTCTCATGGACTTATATAATGAAATTTCAGGTTTTTGTTTAGGTGTTAACAATTACGTTACTTGAAATTTGAAAATTTAACTATCCAAAATAATCTTGCAAACATTCTAAGAAGCAGCTTTAATCATGACGTAGAAGTACAATTATTAATGTATTATGAGAAATTGAGCCTCGACAATGCGATCCTCACATGCACATGCTCATGTTAACAAGTTATTCATTGTTGACTCCTCACTATGAATCGATTGTTACATGGCATGCCATTATCGTGGTATTCTTTAAGGCCTCTCTTAGAGCCCGTGCAATCGACTTGAAGGGGTCCACGAAAAAGCCTGAAAAGATGATATAGCCGAAATAAGACCTTGATGATGATACAGGGTGACTACAGAGTTTCTGAAAGTCAATTTAGTGACTTTTTAGTGACTTTTTGGGACCTCTTAAAAAATTTTCATGACCTAATTTTATTATTTTTAACGTCATAAAAAACCTTTTTAAGAATTTTTCCCAGACTGGAGTGAGCAGATTTTTTCCATGAGCAAATTTTAATTCTGCGACTTGGAATTTTCGTGACCCATTTTCTAATTTCGCTACTTTTTCGTGACTTTCGTGACCATTTTCCAATTTCGGGACTTTCGTGACCTGTAGATACCCTGTGATATTGTCGAAAATAGAATTTGAAAAAGTTAACCAGTTTTTAAATTAATCATGCAAACGCTAGATGGGTAAACGTACAGCCCAAACGTGCATTCTTTTAAGTAGCTTTTATCTAAAGCCCCTAATAAGAAAGCATTATTATCCTGTCCATTGTTAGAATTGGCTGTTGTAAACAATTTGAAAACAGTCAATGTTTTGATTGTTACGTATAATAACATGGTAATGGGAGGCATTGGAGGATAGAGCTGTGAGGAAGACCTTTGCAGATAACATATCCTCAAGTTTCAAAGAACTACCCAGTGATCGTGGCATTGTTGAAGAGGAGTAGCAGTTGTTTAAGACTGCTGTGATTACTTCGGCTGCATTGTGTTGTGGTCATAAGCGCCTGAGTGTGGCGCAGGGCGGTCAAAAAGGGCTGCATGGTGGAACGAAGTCCAAGAAGCTGTCAAGGCAAAGAAGGAAGCCTATTTGCTATGGCTTGGAAATAAGTCAACTTCGAGTCGAGTGCGGTACACTGAGGCACGAAAAGCAACAACAAAGACGGTATCAATAGCTAAAGTCAAGGCCTAGGAGAAGTTCGGGGAGAAATTGGAGGCAGACTATGGTTCGGCAAACAAGGTATTCTGGCAGACCGTGCACCGCCTCCGTGGAAAGAAGTCTCTATCATCACAAACTATTAAGAGTTCAGATGGGAGGCTTCTGAAAACGGAGGAGAGTGTGTTGCATAAGTGGTAGGAATACTTTGCATCTCTTCTTAATCCGGTGACAGCAACAACTGAGGCACATGAGGTGCACCTTGGAGCAGAGAATAGTCACGGTAGTATGACTGAAGCAGAAGTCAGGTGGGCAATTAAGTCCCTGAAGACCGGCAAAGCTGCAGGTGATGATGAATTTCGGTCCGAGATGTTAAAGGCCTTAAATCAGGATGGTATCCTGCGGCTGACTCGAGTGCGTCAGGTTGCTTGGATATCTGGACAGGCCCCTAAGCAATGGCATATAGGAATTGTGATCCCTATCTTCAAAAAGGGAGATCAGAGAGATTGCAACAACTATCGAGGCATCTCTTTGCTCAGCATTCCTGGGAAAGTGTACGCTAACGTGAACTGTGGTGATCCGTGGTAATGAAACGCGAGCTGGGTAACAAAGCCAAGCTCTCCGTCTTCAAATCTATCTTTGTCCCAATACTCACCTATGGTCATGAGGCTTGGGTAATGACCGAAAGAGTGTGATCGCAGGTATAAGCGGCCGAAATGAGATTTCTGAGAGATGTGGCAGGTGTTACCTACTCGATAGAGTGCACAGCAGCACAATAAGGGAGTCTTAGGTGTCAAGCCGCTACTTCTCCGCATTGAGAGATTTCAGTTGCGCTGGTATGGCCACGTGATACAGATGCCGCAAACTGGTCTTCCTAGTCAGTTGTTATTTTCTAAGCCGGTGGGTAAGAGACCAAGGGGTCAGCCTAGAACCAGGTAGCTAGACTACATGGAGAATCTGAGTTCGAGTTGCTTGGTTATTACCAGGGAGGACATACACCTGATGGCGGAAGATCGCGATCACTGGAGATCCTCCATAGGGCTGCTGCCCACGCAACCGTAACGGATAAGCGGGTTGGAAAAGTAAGTAAGTATTATTGTGAAACTCAGAATGATCAGATTTTTTTATTGATATAAAAAGCCACAGATAGCAAAGGAATATTTTGTTGGTTTTTTAAAATGTAGTGTCTCTTCTTTGATAACATTATTTTGACATTTGAGAAGCCATTTAATAGAATGTAAAATCATACAAGTTTTATCACTATAGTATAATTAATCAGATGGAACAGATACTTAATATACAGGGGGTCCCATAAGTTTTCATACATAGGAAAAAAAAAAAAACCATTGTTTTATGAAAACCATTTTGGTTTATATAATATGCTCTACATGACTACCATTGTTTTGAAAACACATTTCGATGTGTGTTGTCCACTGCTGAAGTCATGAACTTATTTGACACCCTATATATGAATAAAATCCAATATGTGTATATTCTCGATAATCTCTACAACCACGAACCGATGAGCGTCAACCTTGCATGATGCTAGAACATAGTTCAGGAAAGATTTTTAACTAGTTTGCAATGGATTTCATTGGAAAACAAGTGGAGAACCATACATTGATTTTATGGTAGCATGTTCACGTATATTTACATTTGGCATTTTCAATAATTACATTCTACACAATTAGTCAAATTTGGCAAAAAAAATTCTGAATTTGGTTATTCTAAAATTTACCAAACAACCTGGCTTTGCTATGTTCAACTAAAGTGAGTGGAGCCAGGTGCCTATTCTGGTGAAAAGGTAACAGAATTACACCACATCAGTTTCTATCAGAAGTGAATATTTGTGAGAAAATGATGTCCTCTGTACAATGATAATGGACAAAACATGGCTTGAATGTGCAGGATTGTCCCACAGATCTCTGGATACTTGGTCAATTTTGCCTTCATTCATACGGCTCCTGTAAGATATAGCCATCAAGCCCCGCTGTATCTTAGCTGCTATTCTTACAGGTTGGCTTATCTTAAATTTATCTGAAAAACCAAAAGGGAGAGAAGTGTGTGAAGACCAAGTAATGTTTTTATAAGAGCTGTGTCTGGAAAGTAAGGTTACAACCCTTTATTGAACAAGTAGTATTTTAGTGCTTTAGTTGGCTACACTGGCTTTAACTGTTCCTCTCGTAGCTGTTCCTCATTGCTACGTGGAGTCTAGTTCGAGCAATACGTGTTTACAATGACGGTGCCGATTCAGAATCCCTACAAATGTGAAGTGCGGTCAGCAATACTTTTTCCCAAGCACAAGGCAAGCGCCCAGAAGATATTCACAAAGCACTTGTTCTCATTATGAAAACATTACAAGTCGACAATATGTAATGAAGTGATGTCGTGAATTCTCTGGTGGCAGTACGATGTTCATGTCAAACATAATAGCGGTAGGCCGTCCGTGGTCTCTGATGAACTTCTGCATTTGTTTCTTAGCCTGAGAAAAATCGTGCTGGACAACGCTTCCAGGAGATGAACAGATCAAGTACAAGGTTGAAATGTGGTTCTAGCAGCAGGAGCCAGAATTTCATGACTGTGGGATACAAAAACTAGTACTTAGACAAGTGTTTGGATGATGGCAGCAATGTCTTCAAAAAATAACCCCTAAATCACTTAAATAAGTTGCAGTGGACATTTTGTCAAATAAACTTTTTTTGAAAGAATTTCAGTTGCGCTGGTATGGCCACTGAAGAGATTTCAGTTTTTTGTTGTAACCTTACATTTCGGACACGCTTCGTATTTAAAAGTGTGTTCTTTTTTAATATGCGAATTCTTCAGATTATGGCGAAATAAACCTTGCACTGCAATTAAAAAAGCGAGATATACGAGCTGTTCGTGAAAGAATATACCAATTTTGAATGGCTATATTTACCAAACCATACAACCTATAGATTTAACCAACGCATCTTTCCGAAGGATATTTTGGTTATTTATATGATCACAAATATTCAATGTGATGCCACGAAAAGCCCGAATGATGTACAATACATAGCTTGCACTAGCTGTAACCTGTAAGGTTTCATAACCAACTGCTCTCTCAACACTTTCCACGAAATCGAAGGGGCATTTGGAGTTCCCAGCTGGCTAGGCGAGTCTACTTCCTCGGATTGCGAGTGAACATTAGTTGAATGCATCGGACTTTCTTTTCCGACACTCATGGCCTGCCAGGATTTTTGCCTTTGCAATGTCACCCTTTCTCAGTGAACCGACGAAACCGATGTAGGATATTATGTCTTTTTGTAGGGTTGGCTCCATATATGCCACCGAATTAATTTTATCGATTTCATGCACCTAGCAACATCTCTTGGCAATGAAATAAAACTTCAGAATGTCCCCTTCGCGATAAGTACATGTAGAGTGGTGATATAAGTTGTTTCGTTGCCGAGATTATACCCTTTCAAATTTGATACTGTATATTCTTTTGTGAATCCTCTGTATGTGCCACGGTGAAAATTAAAAATGGCAGAGTCTCTTTTCTCCCTGCAGTTTGCTTAATGTTGCTATTTAGCTTGGACGGAAGCATGACAGAGTCCATCCACCCACCAAGAAAATTAAGAGTTACAGCATTTCTATTATTCGTGCAAGCTGCTTCGTGTTCTTATTTAGCTCGGACGGAAGCATGTTAGAATTCACATATATGCAACATCTTTATGTGAGGTGGCATTAGAGGCGTAGATTCCACATGCATAAAAACAACAGCAGAAGCCACAAGACAGAAAATGTTCTGTCAGTTCCTGCTTTTGTCTTGTTGCCCGACAGAAAATTCTTGTTTTTTTCGAGTTCGACTGAGTCTTAGCCTACAAATATAAGAGAACTAGCATAGGACCCGGGATAATTACACTTGTAGGTAAACAGAACAATCTCAAGAAGTTAGATTATATCTCAAAATTTGTTAAATAATAACTCAATCAATACAACATAGAGCGAAAGAACTATCCATTCTAAGAAAAATCCGAAAAACTGGAATTCTAGATGATATACCGCGACTTGCCTCAGATTAAAATGATATCCATCTTCACCACCAGGGAATATCACTGGATACTTTAGACCGAAGTTTTTTGCCCTTGATGTAGAAGCTCTTATACCTTCTTGCTCTATTCGAAACTCCCGTTTTTCAGATGTTTCCAATGCCCTTATACCCGAAAGAAGAGTGCAGGAAGTGATGTCAGAACATTTTCTGCCTTGTGGTTTCTGCCTGTTGTTTTTACGTATGTGGAATCCATGCCTTAGGCTGGCCAAACAGGGGGGAACCTCTAATTCACTGGGAGAATTGAAATATCGGATACATATTTCAGCTACTAAATAGCCATCTTCAGCGATGAGAGACAAAAGTCAACTTTTACTTTGAACGATGATTTGACTTTGTCTCTCAACGCTGAAGATGGCTACTAAGTAGCCAAAATATGTATTCGGTATTTCACATCTCTTTGTGAATTAAAGGTTTCCCCCCTTTTTAGTTGTTCCATTCTAAGACTAATTAATTTAAGGCTGGGACATTATAAATCTTAGGGAACTTTCTTGAAGGAACAAACTTTTGTTGTGGAGAACAGCAATGAGATTTCTTCTTTCCAGCCCGCATCTCCCAGTCGAGGAGACTAGCTGATTCAGTCTTTTAACTGTAATTTACGTCCTTTTTCTATCCCATTTTAGTTAGCATGTTTAGGTTTTCGGGCACAGAGGGCCAAGGATTCTCGGTAATAGGTTCAAATCTGTCAAAAATTCAAATAAGGCATTGTTCACCAGCTTCCTTATTGCTTTCTTTTCCTCAACCCAAAAAAGTAGATTTTTCATACTTAAGGTGATATTATGATTGTTAAAAGATTTTTCCATTTTCTTTCTATGCTGTGTCAGAATACTGCATTCCAGCAAGACAAGTTCCACTGGTTCAGGTTTCCCACACGAGCACGTTATTTCTTATAAGATTTAGGCGGTATTGAAAAGATTTGAGAGGGAGGTGACCACTACGAAGCCTAAATAAAGCAGCCTTTTCTTGGTGAAATAATTCTTTGGGGGAGAGAAGACCCACTTTAGTTACTGTTGGCCGCAATTATTAGCTTTCCATTCCAAATTCCACAGACGGCAGGTTCTTGTTTTCACATACACCTTCATCGTATGGGGATCTAGGCGGACGGGTCTGTTAGGTTTATTTGATTTCCTAGCCCAATTAGCGAGGTTGTCTGCTGTTTCATTGCCCTGAAATCCTCTGTGGCTGGGATCTATAAGAATTTTATATCGTATTCCAATGAGAAGAGGTGGTTTAGCAGTGCTAAGATATAACCCATTATGCCCTTATGGAACCAAATGTTCTTACAGAAAGCCGTCTCTATAGCAGTGATAGAACTTTTACTGTCAGTTATTATCAGATATTTGTCAGGGGGTTTATACAGTATTAGCGTTAAGCCTGTTTCACACAGAGCTTTGCGGAGCGGAAAACACGCGGATGCGCAATCCATGGGCAAAAGCGGACCTTTTCCGCTAAACTGGGGCGCTTCACATTCACGCGCAAACTTTGCAGATCCGCTCCGCGACAGTTGCGGAGCGGATTGTTCATTTCAAGGTCTGGAAATCTTGCGGAATCCGCTTTGCCTCAGCCAATCAGGAAGCAGATGAAGCGCAAAGCATGCAGGGAGAACCTAAAGCGGGAGAGATAAAAATTACACTCTACTACACAGCGATGGCTAGCAAATGTGTGTTTAATGAGAAACTTATTTCTTTAGTTTCTGAACGAATTTCAATTTGGAATACCAAATAAAGGAACACAGCTAAAATGCTAAAGAAATGCTCAGCTAAAATAAAACAAACCCAGGTAAAAGTCTGTTTCTATTTTCTCGGGTGACATTGATGATCGATCAGCCCCCTTCACGTTTTAAGCCTATTTCACATAAAGCTTGTTTCAGCCTCGTCATGCTCTGAATTTATTGTTTTTAATCATTAAATAAGTGTAATAGTTGTTAAATAAATAAGTTATTTATCATATTATAGAATTTATATTTTTGGAAAGTTATGCAAGAAAACACATCACGAAAATCTCGTAATGACCGAGAGCCCGCTCGTAGCTGATGTTCACTGTCACGGGACTTTCGTAATTTTTTTCCCCGCCTAAATTTCGTAAAATATAATCACTATAATATGTTAAATTATTTATGTATTAATTAGACACGTTACAATAATGAATTCTTGCATAAATGCGACGGGGCTGACCGATGTCTTCCGAGACACTTAGAGAACGCTCTCTCGACTTTTACCCAAAAGGGGTTTAATTATTATTTTTTTTTAATATTATTGTAATTAAAATAGTTATTTATTATTACACAAACACTGGACAGTACAGATCTTGTATTTTTAAAGCATACTCTGCCAATGAAAAATTAAATATACAACATCTCCATTTAAAAAATTGTTGAAAATTCATTTTATAGTTTTTTTTTTTTTTTTTTTACTTCAAAAGTTAAGCAGCGTTAGCATTTTTTGTTTAGAATCCATTTTACGAAAGAAGATACTATTTTAGAGGGACCAATCAGGAGACAGCTTAAGCGGAAAACTTGCAGGAAAGTTTTAATTGTGAAATGCTTAGCGGATTCCGCGTTTCCACGTGGAATGTGCGCGGAGGCCCCACTATACACAATCCATGTGAATCTGCCTCCGCTCCGCCAGGAGTTTTCTATGTGAAACAAGCTTTAGAGCTTTATGGATAGCCAAAAGTTCTAAGTTAAAGGAGTTTATTGCAGGAGAGACTTTATGAGAGATTATGAAGAGATTTTTTGCAAATATACCAACACCCCCCTCACCAGAGCCATTTAGGAACGAACCGTCTGTATATATCCTGTGGTGACCACTATATTCACTTTCTATTATACTTGTGAAGATACATTTTAACATTTCTGGTGGGGTGGTTGCTTTATTAACGTGAACAATTTTGAAAGTGTTAGAAATGAGCTACGGCCCTTTAGGGAGTCTAATATGTTCAAACCACTTAAAAAGATATTATTAATCTCGAATTTCTCGAGAATATTGTCCACCAACACCTTGAGTTTGTTTGATCTTATGATTTTGCTTCAGTTTTCCTTTAATGGTAGTTCGTCCTGGAATTCTTTTAACGATTGAGTGTATGGAAGATTTAGTGGCAGATTCCCATCTTAGTCTCGGAGGAGGAAGATTAGATTCTGCATATAGTAGAAGAATGGGGGAGGATTGTAGAGCAGAAGATTTTCCTTTCCCATTTCTCTAGAGGTTCAATTGCTTTCATTATAGGCAGAAGAAGAAACGAAAAACTATTAATAGTCCGGATTATTGAAGTCAATACGATGTTGGTATTTCTCCATGTTGGACCCTATTTCGATTTAATTATGAGTCGGGTGCGTGCCAGGTTCTTCATAAGTTTATCACATAACATGTATATATATGGCCGCCAGGTCAGACTATCATTGATGATTACTCCCAGAAATTTATGGGTACGCCTAAACGCCAGTTTTTCTTCTTTAAAATACATCGGGATGTATGACATGGGGCCCTGTTTTGATAAGCACATAACTGTTTTATCTGATGAGAAAGATATGTGGTTATTTTCGCCCCACTCATTTAAAGCGTGACTTGCTAGCTGGAAAGAGGATTTAATCTCCACAATTGCTTTGTTAGATGTCCATATTGCAACATCGTCTGCAAAAATATTATGCCATATCTGGGGAGGTAGTAGGTCTACAATGTCCCGAATGAAAATATTGTCGAGTAGGGCTAAGGACTGACCCTTGAGGAAGGCCTCTCTGCTGTATACTCCATACTGGCCCCCCCCCCCCCCCCGGGGGGTGGGGGATTCCCACTTTCCGAAATTTAAGGAAGGCAGAAATCCAGGTTATGAAGTTTCTAGGAATGTTCAAATTACACATTTTTTCGATTAATATTTTATGATTGACCGAGTCGTATGCTTTTTCAATGTCCAGAAATATTATACCCACATGTTCTTCTCTTTCCCACACTGCGTATATATGATCTATAAGTTTAAATATTGGGAAGATGTGATTTTTCCCTTTTCGGAAGCTAGTAATATCCGAAGGCAGGATGTTGTTTATTACCATGAAAAGTTACTGCCTATCATTGATCAGTCTTTCCAAAAGTTTAGCGATACATGATGTCAGAGCAATAGGTCTGTAGGTACCTGGAGCAGAAGGGGGCTTTTGTGGCTTTAGGATAGGGCATATTATACCTGTATTCCAGGACTTATTCAAATGACGAAGCAACATGTTCAAATGATTCTCGCTTAAGCGAGAAAAAGTGGAGTTCCTGATCTGGTCGTCACCTGGGGGCGTATCCTTGTTTCTGATGGCATTTTTTAAGTAAATAATTGAAAAGGGTCGTTTCCATGATGAAATCTCAGATTGTTCCCTGAACGATGATATCCGAGGGACAGCCCAGTGGTCCAAAGGCAGCGGGCAGCTACCAACGGCCTGCTTTAGGATAGCTTCTGTCGACTCTCTTGGTGTTAAGATAGCATCGTTCCTTATTGCGGATTAACATTATAAGCTGACTAGGTTGACGGGAGAAAATTTTTAGCACTTTCCATATGTTTCCTTTACTACCGCCTTCTATTAGATTTTTCCAGTAGTCTCTTCTCATCTTTTTTAGAAATCTTTTACATACAGCTTTTGATTTCTTGTGTTGCTGCTAGCAATCAAAACATTTACACTTTTGGTAAGATCTTTTCGCTTTATTTCGCTCCCATATCACCTGTTCAGACTCCCTATTCCACCAACTTGGCCTAGGGGGGATGTGTCTTTTAGATTGTCTTCCGGGGCCACCTCTTTTTTGAAAGGCTAATAATTGGCCAGTTAAGTCATGCGTCATTGACAGGCACATACGGGGTGGTGCATAACCTTTTGCTAGGGGGCTGCGACTTAAACCGGAGCGTTGTAGCACACTCTTATGACGCTTCGGCAGAGAGTAGTTCATTGTGCGTCTATTGGTATCAAACAAATATGGCTGGTTTAATAAATGACAGTGAAGAGCAGCGTTTCATGGATAGAGTTCGTGCAAATGCATATCGAGAGGCAATGGAAGCAGGTGCATCTTTTATTAATCGCAAATGGGTTGCGAACAAGTTAAACCGATCGGATAGATGGGTGACGGATAATTGGAAGAAAGGTTATGATAACTGCCATGCCGAATTTGCTGAGGGTAGGCCCGAGAAATTATCACAGGAAAGCAAAAACACCATTGCTAATAACAGTGGCAAAAGACGTCGCAGCTGTGTCAACGTTGCACAAGAAATTAAAGCCGAAACGGATGCGTGCTGTTCGAGAAGCAGGTGGTGGCCACACTAAATATTGATGTGATAAAAGCAGAAATAAACGTACTTTTTGATTATCAACCGCAGAACATTCCACTTAGTTTTGTTTATTTTCCAGACCCCTAGCAAAAGGTTATGCACAACCCTGTACTTTCTGAGCCCCAACTAGTAGGAGGGTGATTTGAGGTAACGGCCAGTGGAAATGGGCTTTTTGATTTATGATAGAAGTTCAAGATATTCATAGTCAGTCGTATCAGCTGGTGGTCACTGCCATATGAAGCGAAAACTTGCTCAATTTTACAGTGGATATTTTTGTCCATGGATATGATGGCAAAGCCCAAGTTGGAGGGTTTCCACTCCCATCTCGCTGGGTGATACGTTGGATCTGCGGTATATAATACTTCTTAAGTTTCTTTCCAGTATAATTTCTTCTACTATTTTCCCATTGTCGTTGTAGTCGTGACATCCCCAGAGAGGACTCCTCGCATTATAATCTCCGATAGCAATAAAAGGGGGTGTGAACAATGATAAGAGTTCCTTCCATGTTCTTGTTTACACAACCAGGGACATATATACAATATACCGGGTGGGCAAGAAATAATGTGAGGTGTTCAGAGCTCGCTAGCGAGAATTCTATTAAGCCAAATGCAGTACATTTTGGTGTATATACTTAGTGGAACATGCAGTTTCGATTTCTGCAAAAAAAAAAAAAAAAAATAGTACCAAAAGTCTCCACAGGGGGTGCTTATTTCAAGAAAAAAATGAATACATTTGCATAAGCGCATTCAGTGTTGAGCAATCTTGTAAACTGATTGGCCTGCAAAGATTTCAAAAATGTTACTCCACACATGCTCTGTAATTCTATGAAAACATGCTCCAAACTATAAGCGATTACACTACCCATGTTCTTGTTTACCCATGACAATAAAAGGCAAGGCTGAGGATTTCCCATCATTAACGAACGAATGGCCTGATGATGACGCTTACTCTGCCTGACCGGGCATCATTAGTCAAGTTGTTTTATCAGAAGAGCGACAATGCAAGTGCTGCCCTTCGTGAATTCCGGCGATTGAAAACGTTACGAAGAGGACCGATGAGCATAACTAACTTACGGAAAATGATTGAACGATTTGAATCTACCGGAACTCATAGAGTGCAACAAGGCCGGTGACGCAAACGAATCAGGCAGCAACACGTTGAAGAAGTTGCAACTGCTGTTGTGGAACAGGAGATGACTACTGTGCAGGGTACCAACAGTGCACACGCAATAGCATGCCAAACAGATATCCCATATTCGACGGTGAGGAAAATATTGCATAAGATATTGACATTTTATCCCTACAAACTCACACCTGCTCAACAATTGCTTCCTGGAGATGAACGTACTCGAACTGACTTTTCGTTGAGATTTTTAGCACGTATGGAAGTGGATGATGCATGGCCATGGCAAATTTTATGGAGAGATGAGGCACATTTTTATTTGAATGGTGATATCAATACCCACAACTGCCGTATTTGGGCTGCATCAAATCCACAAGTGTGTCTGCCAACTCCTATGCATTCACCGAAACTAACAGTATGGTGCGGCTTTACTGCTTCTTTCATCATCTTTTTTGAAGAAATCCGTCCCCGTAGACTTGATCCGTCAATTCTGCCAGGTATGCCGATATGCTTGAGAATTTTGTGATACCACGACTGCAGGAAAAGGGTTGTCTGGATTCTACCATTTTTATTCAGGATGGTGCGCCACCGCACATCGGACGTCAGGTGCAGCAGATCTTGCGAGAACGCTTTTCAGACAACAGAAAAATTAGTCGTGCATTTCTCATGGTATGGCCACCAGGTCGCCTGATCTCAACCCTTGTGATTTTTGGTTATGGGGATATTTGAAAAGCCTTGTGTATCAAGCACATGTTCCTGACCTCTCAACCTTAAAGGATCAAATAACATTACATATCAGACTAATTAATGCAGATATGCTGTGAGCTGCCGTAGAAAATGTCGTGTACCGCATGCAGCTATTGGAACAGCACAATGGTGGTCATATTGAAACACATTTGTAATTAAAGATAAAGCATTGTTTATTGTTGTTACTAAAGTTGGTTTGTACGGTATTTGTTGGTTAGGTATTCATTGTTTTCTTGAAATAAGCGCCCCCTATGGCGACTTTTGGTACTATTTTTTTTTTGCAGAAATCGAAACTGCATGTTCCACTAAGTATATACACCAAAATGCACTGCATTTGGCCTAATAGAATTCCTGCTAGTGAGCTCTGAACACCTCACGTTATTTCTTGCTCACCCGGTACATGTACAGTGTTTTCCCCAGAAAATTTTATCAGATGGGTGGTAAGATAAAATAACCAGGTGGACAAAAAATATAAATAAATAAAATATTATGCAATGTTGTGCAGTTTTTCGTGTATTCAGCCGGGCAGCACGCCAGTTCAAAAGGGCCTGGGGAGAACCCTGATGTATCCAACAGTTGAATATATGCAAAACTATATCTATTACAGCTACATTTTGAATGTGCATACTGTAGTTATGGAAGTGAGGAGTATTAGCTCTTATTGATGCCAAATTACCACCACCATAGCTTTCTCTATTGTTTAAATATGTAGAATTGTGTCGGATATGAATCGTGGCGCCGTGCTTCATAAACTTTCACAGATGGTTATTAAATTCGATTTCCTAGACAATAAAATAAAGTTTTCCCAATTAGCAAATACCCCCCTGGCATTCCAATGGATTATACTAAAAGTTCTGTTATCCAGATGCTTCATTCTGGAAATTAGTTTTAGTCAACTGATGCCACCAGCATGAGATATCCATTAGCCACAGGGGGAACTTGTCAAGGCTAGCTTTAATTGAGTTAATCACGGCATCAATACCTGTGGGGTCCTGGTCACCCCTTATAGTTCTCCATTAGGGCTGTGATAAATATTTTTATCCAATTCGATATTTCTTCATTGCTATTCATTTCTTCTCTACTATTCAATTGAGTTATCTGAAAATTTTCTGTGTTAGCAGCTACTTGTTCGAAGTTGACAGAGCTTGACATGTCTACGTTGAAAGGAGATAGCTGAGTCCAGTTGACTTGCGAAAGCAGAGGGTCATTTCCATTAAATTGTGAGATTTGCTGCATTTGCTGCTGTTCAATAGGGGGAAAGAAGGGGAGGAAGAATCTTCTCTGCGAATCATCGTTTACCACCATCGTGTTTTGGGCGTTTGTAGACTGAGGAAAACGAGAGTCATGGAAGATTTGGTTACCTTGATCTGTCCTTGTTTGTGAACTATTGGGTCTTTGCATGATTGTAGAAAGGTTTGGTTTCCAGAATTTTCGCCTTCTAACTCCATATTGACTAGTTTCTTTGCTTCGTAATAGGATATGTAGAGGGAGATCATCTTACCTCTTAAAAGCGTTTCGTATCTGTAGACAGGGCACCCCTTATAGTAAGATGAATGCCCCTCTGAACAGTTGGCGCAAAAAAGGTTTTCTTCCTTGCAATTGTCTCGCGTGTGGGAGGCGCTAAGGCATTTTGAGCACGTAGTTTTGTTTAAACATTTCAATTTTGTGTGCTTGAATTTATGACAGTTTACGCACTGCATAGGACAGGGAGACGGGCTTGTGATAGAAAAAATCTCATTTTCAAATTTAATCTTACTTGGAGGGGATGGCAGGTTAAAGTATACTAGAATGTTCCCGTATATAGCTTCTGCATACGGAAGAGGGTAATTTTTAATGCCAGTTATGTATTTACCTTAGTCCGAAAAAACTTGAAGGTCCTGAAGTTCAATATCCGCTCTAATGCCAAATATCCAACCTACGGAGGTGGATAAGAATTTTGTATTTCGTACGATAGCTTATAGGAGCCTACAGTGCACCACATAAGTATAGGACCACCCATATTTTCCCTTGTCTGCAAGAAACAAGTAACTAAAACATTGTCATTGTATCAGATTCTCACAACTATTATTTATTGTTTCCAAAGAAAATAATGAAAAACAAACAACAACAAGAATGAGAATTTATAAAAATAGAAATTAAGCTGTCTCATAAGTATAGGACCAGCATTACTTAATGCCCAATAAATCATCCCTTTTTTCAATATTTTTGAAATTCGGTTTGGCATAGTTGTGACCAGGGTTTGCAGATAATCTGAATTAATTTCTTCCAGGCATTCAACACAGCATAGTTTAATTCTTCTATATTGCGGTACTGTTTACCACCTGCATAAACAGATCTGGCTACAGCGCCCCATACATTTTCCACTGGATTGACATCTGGAGATAGGCAGGCCAGTCCATAATTTGCACCCAATTTGCTAATAACCACTCATATGTGCTGTTTGCACGGTGAACTGGGGCATTATCTTGCTGGAAAATCCATCTGGTACCTCCAATCTTCTCCCCAAACGGTAAAAGATGAATATCAAGCAGATCTTGATAATCTGAAGTCTTCATTCTTCCACTAACAATAGCTAAATTGGTTCTACCATTCCATCCGAAGCCAATCCAGACCATAAGTGATCCTCCTCCCTGTTGCCATATGAAATACATTTCTTCTGACCTCCTGATGTCATGCCAGTAATATTGCCAGCTGTCTGGCCCATCTAAATTGAATTTTTTCTCCCCTCTCTTCCAATCTTCTGTCCAGAACATCACTGACTGGGCAAAGGCCAACCGTTTCTGCTTGTGGTGCAGTTGGAGTGCAGGTTGCTGTTTTCTTTTCATGTACACAAGCGATGATGCCTGCTTCACAAACCGTTGCACAGTTGATTTTGAAACTGGAACATCTTCAGAACTGTCCACTGCACGCAAAGATGTTGTGGAGTCTTTCATTTTTTTAATAATCACCCTTTTTTGTCTATTAGTCGTTTTCTGAGGTTTCCCAGGTCTCTTTTTCTGGCCACACTGAGCACCAGCTTTCAAATAATTAAGTACAGCTTTATGTGACCGACTTATAGTCTTTCCTATACCTTGTGCATTCACTCCAGAAGCTTCCAAAGCATCAATTTGACCCCTTTCATAATCTGACAAAGTGGTGTTACGAGGCATTGTGTTTAAGTTGCTTGTGTACAACCACCTGAAAGTTTTAGTGGAGGCAACCCTATTAGGTAATCACTAGTGTCATCTATTGACTGATTAATCACTGCTTTGTTAATTTTTCTGCTCGAAAAACAGCATTAAGTGATGCTGGTCCTATACTTATGGGACAGCGTAATTTCTATTTTTATAAATTCTCATTCTTGTTGTTTGTTTTTCATTATTTTCTTTGGAAACAATAAATAATAGTTGTGAGAATCTGATACAGTGACAATGTTTTAATTATTTTATTTTGTTTTTTGCAGACAAAGGGAAAATAAGGGTGGTCCTATACTTATGGTGCACTGTATGTCCTGAAATTTGAGGCATTTCTCTGCTTGTTGAGTTGACTTGCACTTAAGAAATTTCCCTGACTGGAGTTTAGAAATACCTTGATACTGGCCTATTAATGAGTTAAATAACTTCCGGATAAATTGTAGAAGAATATCCTGCTGTTCTGATTGATTCTTACTTTTCTCTATCGGTGTAATTGAAATTAGAAGCCAAGGACGAGCAGCTATTTTAATTTGTTCATGCCAGTTCTCTTGAAAGGTCTGGTTGTCCATAGTTTCTTTAATTCGGTCTTGACTTACGGTTTTTTTGTTACTTGTATTCGTGGATGTAGCCAAATTATCTTTTATCCATTTAGTTCTTTTAGATTTAGTCTATCAGTATTACTTTCGTATGAAGCAAGTTTTTCATCAATTTTCCTATTGCGTTTGGGGGATTTACTTCGGTTCCTTTTCCCCTCCGAGGGATCTCGATTTGTCGACGACTCCACATCCTCCTTTATAAACTCATCAGTGTGGGGGCAGGGGGATCGTTGTTCCGAGGGGGGGAGGGTCCCCCATCTCGGACGCTCAGGCCGGTTTCCTCGACTCCTCCAGTCACAGGATCCGCCAAAATTACCGGTAAGTGACTTTCTTATTTGCTATATATGTTTTTTATTTTCCCATAAGAAATTAACCTCTTATTGCGTAATAAGAGTTAGAAACCGACGCGATCTCGTAAAGACTTTACCCTTATCGCGAGTCAAAAGAACCGCGTCCAACCTGCTCTCTGCTCCGGAGCTCTCCCACAATGAGATTTCTAACGATAGCTTCACAATAGGGTCAGAAAGATATCTCATTTCTCATTTGAAAGGCAAATAATAAAATAAAATAATGTGAAATAATAAAAAAATAATTTCAATATGAAAGAAAGTGAATTTTTGAATGTGTGTATTGTGACGTCACACTTAGTAAAGTCCCCCCTACCCCCATGTCACGCTGTGTCACACTTTTCATACCCCACCCCCCCAAGAACGTGACGTATTTCTTGAACATCCTCTAAACATCGAATAAAAGTAAGAGTTGGATTTAAAGTTTTATTCAATATAATTTACTGGCAAATTCCAATATAGAATAATTAAGCTTTTAGGAAATATGAGAAGAATGAGAAATAACATCTATAAAAGTGATCAACAAGGAATTAATAAGTACTAACTTTATTATTTTATTTTCAATTTAACCATTAAGTATTTAATTTTTGATTATATAATTTAAAGGGAATATTAATTAAATGAAAATTAATAAACAAGGATATAGATTTATACCTCCACAACTTTACAATAAACAATGTTGAAAATTAGAAAGAAAATATAATGGATTTACTAAAAAATGAGAGTCGTCGCTAGGTGGCCGGGGAGGCAGGTCGCCCATCACATCGCTCTTCATCTATGGCGAGTAGAAATTATTGGTGTGAATTCGTGTGTTGCCAACGCATGCTGCGTTTAACGGAAATTTTGGTTTGACCTCGTACTTCAGAGATAATATTGGCGGTTTCATTAATTTCAACTAACAAGGGAATCCCACATAGCCTATCCGCTTTAACAGTGGAGTCTTTGTATGGTTATGTATGCTCAAATTTTTTCGTTTTCGCTGTTTATTTTGAAGGAAACAAAATGTTGCACTCTCCTATTTTGCAAGCATCTATAGCAGTTTCTGACGAGTAACATATTTCAATATAGTGGAAATCTGTGACATAAATGTTCGAGGGATTCCTTTGTAAGTTGAGAAATCTGTTCCTAAGGCTTAAGCACATGATTGCCTATTGCGAGTGCGGAAGGTTATCGACTAGAATTGCGTTTTGGAATATATGCTCGCATAGTTCCGTTGGTTATTCCTTCAGAATTTCTGGATATTTATTCTTCATATGCTGAACTGAAGCAAAGAATAAACCGTAAGTCTTCTTAGATTTGAACTTCAAAGATAAATAAGATTCCGGCCAATCGTGAATGTGGACTGTTCTATAATAATAATTATGCTAAGCAGACATGTGTAACTAAGATAGTGCTGAGGTTTTGCTTAATTTATACATTAAGAATTATTTTAAGCAGACACGTGCAACCAAGATAGTGTTGGGACTGTTGTTTGTTTTTATTTAATGTCTTTCAGTTGATTATAAAGGAAGAAACCATGATGGGAGATAGAGAGAGGAAAGGAAGCGACGGCACGTTGGACGAGTTTATGAAACAAAAGAGAAGTGGGGAGGAAACGTTTAAAAGCTCAAATTTGACAGTGAGAACGCCGGAAAGGGGACCGAGAGAGAAAAGAAATAGAATGGAAGAAGAAGAAGAGGGAGAAGAGAATAATATAGAAAAAAAAAATAGAAGAGAAATTTTGGATATTGCACGGTCCAATAGAAGAGAAAATGAATTGATCAGAGAAGAAATACAGGAAGTGAAGGAGATGATAAGACTTGATAAAATAGAAAATAAAAAAGAGAGAGAAGTATTGGAACAATTGAATAAGATGAAATTAAATTGAAAATGAAGGAATATGACGGGCAGATGGAAGATTTGGAAAATAAGAGTCGAAGAGAATGTGGTGATTAAAGGCTTAGAAGAGGAAGAGAGAGAAATGGAGAGAAGCTGGAAGAGAAGGTAAATGGAATGATGGAAAAATATTTTGGATGGAAATTAATGTCAACAGAGCATATATACAGAGTAGGAAAAGAAAGAAGATATGGAACAAGGCCAATTGTGATTAAATTAAGAAATAGAAAAGAAAAAGAAACATTTTTTATGGAGAAGAAGAATTTAAAGGGAACTAAGATTTATATCGACGAAGATAGTGCTGTACAAACTAGGATCAGGAAAGAAAAAATGTTAAAAATTAGAGAAAAAAGAAAGGAAGGTAAAAAAGCATATATGAGGTACAACAGGATGGTTATACAGGGTGAATACAAAAGTCTGAACCCCCCCTTTTATTTTTTGAACCGAAGCAGATATGTCAATTTTGATGAATCCAATGAATAGTAAGTTGTGGGTGGCCTATCCCATGGTGCACTTTTCATCATCCCAAATATGCAAATTAGGACGCATTTAAAATTTATCTCAAAAACCGTAAGGGATAGAGAAAAAAACCCAATTGCAAACTTGTTCAGCATTAAAAAACAAACAAAACAAAAATCATCCAAATCGGACCAACCAATCACCCACAATCACATGGTGAACTGTTTGTAGGAAAACTGAATGTTGATATTTCCACCATGTAAAGGATGCAAATAAAAAAATTAACATAAATTACCATACTCACATTCACGTTCATGCAGAAAAGCAAATAAAAGGCATGTTTCAGCACACAGAAGACAGAACAATTCCAGGATGGCAAGCTACACTGTTCCGGAAATGGTCAACATGATCTTCTGATTGTGGGTGATTGGTTGGTCCAATTTGGATGATTTTTTTTTTGTTTGTTTTTTTATGCTGAACAAGTCTGCAATTGGGTTTTTTTTCTCTATCCCTTACGGTTTTTGAGATAAATTTTGAATGTGTCCTAATTTGCATATCTGGGATGATGAAAAGTGCACCATGGGATAGGCCACCCACAACTTCCTATTCATTGGATTCATCAAAATTGACATATCTGCTTCGGTTCAAAAAATAAAAGGGGGGTTCAGACTTTGGTATTCACCCTGTAGAGGGAAGGAAATATGAGTGGAACGATGAAGAGGAAGGAATTAGAGAAACTGGAAAAAAAAACGGGAAAGAGAAGAATGGAATAGAAAGGGACGAATGACAGCAGAAGAACATTTGTTGGAGGTGGATAGAGTGGATAGAGAAGAGAATGAGAAAAAGATGAAAATAGAAAAAGGGGACAAGTGTGGCAAATAATTTCATGAAACATTGCAGGTATAACAAATAAGGATAAAGAATGCTGGAAGTGATAATTTTACAGGAAACTTGGATGACTAAAAAAATGTGGGAAGTAATATAGGAAAAGCTAAGTGGTGATTTTGAATGGTATGTTAGTTATGCAGTAAAGGAAATGAAAAAAGGACGAGCAAAGGGTGGATTGTTAATTGGAATAAGAAAGGAATGTGTACAAGGATTAAGATGTGAAAAGAAAGTTGGAGGTATGATGGTGAAATTAAAGAGATGAAAAATGGTATAATATATATGGTGTCCACAACAATAAATCAATAGGTGAGTTGAAGAAAGAATGGATAGGAGAAAAATATGAAAAAGGTAATTTGTTGTTATTTGGTGACTGGAATGCAAGGATGGGAGAGTTGCAACAAAATGAAGCTGATGAATGTTGGAAGTGTATGCCAGAGAATGTATATAAAAGAAGAAAATCAAAGGATAAGATCGTAAACAAACAAGGAGAAGAGATGAAAAGTTGGTGTGGAGAGGAAGGATGGATCATTGCAAATGGGCGATATGAAGGAGAATATACTTTCATTGGAGGTAAAAGAAAATCGATAATTGATTATGCTTTAATAGATGTAAATGCAATAGAGGAGGTAGCAGATTTTAAAGTAGAACTTCGAGATGAATCCGATCATATGCCTATAATAATGTGCGTAAGAGGAAAGAGAAAAACTACTAGTTACAGAGGAAAAGAAGAAGGAATAAGAGAGATCTACTATAAATGGGACGAAGAATATAAAGAGGAATATAAGAGAGATGTTGAATAAAAAGAAAATGGTGGAAGATAAAGGAAATGTCACAGAACAGTTAAAAGAAATTGAAGAAATATTAAAATTGGCAGGAGTAAAGATGAGAAGAGAGAAAAAGGATACAGATATAGAGAAGAAGGAATGGTTTGATAATGAATGTGTGAAGATGAAAAGAGAAATGAGAAGGTCTCGTAGAAAGGCAAGAAAAAATGACAATGGATGGACGGATTTTATTCAAAAGAGAAGAGACTTTAAGGAGTTGTGTAAAAGGAAAAAGAAAGTATAGAAGTAGGTATATGTTGATTAAATAATTTTGTGGACAAGAGTTGTTAATTTATTTATTAAGAAGAACTGATAATGGATAGAAGTATAGAAGTAGGAGAAATAGATGTGAAAAGATGGTACAATGAAGAGATAATGATGATGGAAATATGGAGAGCGATAAATAAAACTAAAATATCGGAAAGCGGTTGGATTAGATGGTGTTCCAGGAGAGTTTGTGTAGTATGCTGATCCAATAATAATAGCCAGATTAAGTGAGATTTTACAATCGAATCTTTGAGGAAAAGGAATTTCCTGATCAATGGAAGGAGGTGGTGATCTGTCCAATTAAAAAGAAGGGAAGTGCAAATGAGATGACTAATTACAGAGAAGTGAGTATAACTTCTGGTTTATTTAAGGTGTACTCAAGCATTTTAGAAGAAAGACTGAGAAGATGGATAGAAGAGAATGGTATAATGGACCCTGAAGATACACAGGCTGGTTTTAGAAGTGGCTAGAGTGTTCTAGACAACATTTTTATTTTGAATAGTATAATAGAATTAAGGTTGATACAGAAAAGAAAAAAGGTAACAGTATTTTTTATGGATCTGAAAGTTGCCTTTGATTTGGTAAATAGGGAAAAATTGTGGGTAAAATTAAGGAGGATGGGTATAGAGGGTAAGTTATTAGGAAACATATGTATGTATAAAGAGACTAAATGTACAGTTAAAAGTAGAAATGGTGTTACGGAATCTTTTTGGATAACTAAGGGAGTAAAACAAGGATGTGTTTTAAGTCCTCTGCTGTTTATAATTTTTATGAATGATTTGGGAATTTTTTTGAAAAAATGTAGCAGAAAGAAAGAAAATTTTTCAATTGATGTATGCAGATGATGTGGTTTTATTGGCAGAGGATGAAGGAGAAATGGAAAAGATGTTAAAACGTGTAGAGGATTTCCTGAGAAAACATGATTGGGTATTAAATGTTAGTAAATCAAAAATGATGGTGTTTAAAAAGGGTGGGAAAGGTAGCTAAAGAAAAATGGAAATGGGGAAATGAAAAGATTGAAATAGTGAGAGAATATAAATATTTGGGCATGTTGTTTACTCCGAATAATTGTTATAAGAAACAGAAGGAAGCAATTAGTGAAAAGGCAAAAATGGCAATGAAGCAGGTGTGGTCTTTGGTGAAAAGAACAAAGATGAATGATGTTAAAATAATGATAAAGATGTTTGATGTATTAGTAAAAAGTATAGTTGAGTATACAGCAGAAATATGGGGATGGGAAGAAGATGAAAGAATAGAGAGTATACAAAATCAATTTTTTATATGGATTTTTGAATTGAGAAGAAGTACTTCAAATTGGGTAGTCCTGACTGAAATAGGAAGAGTAAAGTTGAAGGTTAATTTGATGAGGAAAGGTTTAAAATATATCGAAAAGATTGAAGACAGGCAAGAGAATAGATTGGTACAGATTTGTTGGGAAGAAGTTAAAAAAAAATGGCTAGAGGTGGTAAGAATTATAGATGGATTGTTAAAATAAAGGAAAATTTACCGGAAGAATATAGAGAGATGTGGTGGGAGGGTAAGGGGGTAAGAAAAATTAGTTTACAAGAATTAAATGAAAAAATAAAGGAGATAATAGTTGCAAAGGAATTGAAGGAAAGGGTGGAAAGAATAAATAATTCTGTATCATGTCGAATATATAAAAAAATTATGATAAATTGGCAAATAGAAAGGTATTTAACAATAGAAAATAATATTGGAGTGAAAATACTATTTTTTAAAATTAGATGTGAAAATATTTTGGTGGGTAATAAAGTGTATGGAAGTGAGGAGGAAAAAAGATGTAGAGGATGTAAAGAAGATTTAGAAACACTGGAACATGTTTTATTTGAATGTAAAATGGTAGATGAAGAGAGAAAAAAACAAGGTTTAGAATGAAAGGAAAATTGGGAAGAAATTTATCTAAATGGAAATCAAATTAATTGGAAAGCAATATGTATTATAAAAGATTTTTGTAGAAAAATAGATGACTGAAAAAGAAAGGATATTTTGTAAAAGAAAATGATAAATTTGAAATATTGAAATAATGTAGTATAAATTTGTAATGATGCTAATTGTTTTGAGACTCCTCTTCCAAATATGTACTCGTATTACAATAAATGGAATAATAATAATAATAATAATACTAAAAAATGAAGGAAATTTGACAACAATACAAACAATCCACAATAATTAAAAAGTAATTATGTAAATATGGAAAATTAAAATTTTGAAGATGAGCCCAGAAACAAGGCTTGAAAACGTTCATTATCATTTATCATTATTTTTCTATTAATTTAAATTATTAAAACTCTAAGAAATAACATCTACAAAGATAATCAACAAGGAATTAAAAACATAACTCTTTTATTTTATACATTTTATTTTTAATATAACCATTAAATATTATTTAATGTATAATTGTATTACTTAAAGAAGAAATAATTAAATGAAAACCATAACAGTGATATGAGAAAGAAGTGAAAAAACAGTGCTTGAGTATCAGATTGCTATAACCTGAGCAGCATCAGTAGCACTGAAAAGGGGGACAAAATGGCTGTCTCAGTTGATTGCCCATACTCTTCCTATCTAGCACTCTAACTAGGGCCGACTGTGACCTGCGATAGAGGTTTTTCATTGAAACTGAAAATAAAAGTAAAATTTCTATCTGCCGATAGGGCGGCGCTGCAGGCGCACTTGGACCGATACATGCAGCACTACTTTTCAATAGTTCCCGCCGTATTGGGAGCTAGAAACTTTAGCTTTCATTTTAACAATGGAGCCTGATGACCAAGTATATCTATAGACCATGGAAAAACAACATCGATGTTTAATCAGCAACCAAACATTGTAATTGTTAAACCATTAAGCATCAACTTTTTGTAATTTCTAAGTCCATATACTATTTGGAAATAATAAATGTCCCAGCATATTTATGTATTCCTTCATTACAATACATTAACATAAACAGTTATTCAATATCAATAGATAATGATTTCAAAAGGGTTTAAGAAAATCGAAATGAAACATCGATGGTGCAAAAGCATCGAAAATTCGATGGCTGAAACTTTTTGATCATCGATACTTTCGGCTACACCATTTCAGCCATGCATTAATAAATCTAATCGAGGCATGCAATTAAAAAATTTCCTAAGAAATTGAGCACGCAAACATGCAACCTTTTTTGGTGTATTTTCTTAAAGGATGCGTGCGCATACCGCATTGAATGAATTAAAATTGTTTTTCTTATCCCAAGATGATGCTCTGGATGATTTGCTAAATTACTTTTATAAATGGAACGATTATGTAAGCAAAAAATTAATTGTTAAGAGTAAACAAACCATGATAACGCAGAATAACAATAAAGATAACTTCTTCTTTCTAAAATTGTCTATTTTTGTCTTTATCTGATATTACGAAAACTCCGATTTTACGAAAAGATTTTTTGTTCCTTAGGATTTCGTATTAAACGGGTTATGGTGTATTATACTCATAAATATTTTTATTACTTACAAAGGCACTTAGGTACATCTCCTGTCCATTTGCCATATGCATTACATACAAGTTCAGGACTTTCAGACAGTCTCCTGTTCCCATCTGATGACCACAGAATATAGCCTGCAAAACATTCAACGGTCACTGATGCTCCCAATGTATGTATTCCTCCCACTGTTTTACCATTTTCAATAGTTGGTGGAGGACCGCAACTAACACCTTAAAAATAAAATAAAAGCAAATGATGTACATAAGGTATGCATTCAATATATTTTAGGTTAATTAAGAATATGGGGTTGGATAAAATTAGGAATAGTACTTTTGATCAAGTTATACAGTTTCTAATAAGATTTTTATGTTACTTTATCTTTCATTAATTCTTTATTTTTATTTTCTTTGTATTGAAAATGATGGTGGGGAATCTAAGTAAAAAATAAGATGGCATAAAGAAAATTTCTCACAAACAGTACTAGAAAACTCATAATCCAGAGAAGAGAGTATCATATCATTTGACAATTCTCCATCAGAGATAAAACAAGAGATAAATGTTTTATTTTAGCAGCAACATTCCACGGTTTTTCAGTAGCGATTCAAACTGGCCATCTAGTTGCAAAGATTTCACGTGAGGATATTCACAAGCACCCAGCTGGCAGAAAGTGTTATAGACCGGAAACTTCAGATAGGGAAACGGGATCAGTTTCTATTAGTTGCATGCTCC
This sequence comes from Rhysida immarginata, assembly GCA_023313115.1. Taxonomy (NCBI): domain Eukaryota; kingdom Metazoa; phylum Arthropoda; class Chilopoda; order Scolopendromorpha; family Scolopendridae; genus Rhysida; species Rhysida immarginata. Next base: position 68,036 of record JAHWFO010088186.1, on the reverse strand, counting down.
GAATGCAGTCACAGAGAACCCAATCTTTCTAGACAAACTTGATGCTAAGTGAGGTCGAAATAACTGGAACACCACTTTCCCACAAAATTATTTAAGTGGCGCTCCAGTTCTTACAAATGCACTTAAAAGGGAAGTACACAAAGGTGTATGAGAGAACTCTGTTTGCACACAAGCATACTTTAGAAGTGATGGCATTGCGCGGCAGCAATAGTGCTCCGGAAGTGAAAAATTCAAAAAGCATGGCGGTAAGAGGGGATGCAAAATTGTCAATAGCGGTTGCCAAAGAACTGCAGTTAGAGCACCATTATTAATAAAAGCTTAATTTTGCTGTATAATTATTCATCTCGAAAAAATTTATAAGATAAGGTAGGCATCCATGAATACCATTTTTACGTAAAAATTAGAAAGCACCGCAATATCTACCCTTCACCAACGCAACGTATCATTCGACAGCCTTGCATGGTGCCAGCCCCGGAAAATTTACGAAGATTACAGAATTAATTAATTAAATAAAATAATATATTAAGGAAACAGCTATTAATTACTATATACATTTTGTTTTTACTGGAATGCAATTAGTTAGCTAATATTTATATGACCTGTTTTTAAAACCTAAGATTAGAAACTTCAGAATCCATTCAGTTGTCATCCGCTGCTACTTTGCTTTCATGCGAAGTGGATTCGTGCTTATTGCTGAGTAGTGGAAGAAAGAAGTTCCGTCAAGTGCATTAATAAAACACACACACACACATATCCTGCTTTATCTATGGCTTTAACAATGGATTCTTTGTGCTCAAATTTTTTGTTTTAACAGTTTATTTTGAAAGAAACCAAATTTTGCAATTTCTTAACCTTTTCCCAGCGGAGGTGGCCGAATCAGGCCACTTGTAGCCATGTCAATTCCATATCACACATTACAAAATTTAAATGCATATAACTGAAATTCTATTACAGATAAATTGCTAATTTTTTTTTTATTTTTTATCAGATGCACATTACTACTAGTATATTCCTTAAAATTTTAAAATTAAATGAGAAAATA
>JAHWFO010088186.1:48169-65840 GCA_023313115.1 Rhysida immarginata | reverse complement strand
ACTAGTCAAAAGCAAATATATTCAAGATCACAAATTTAAAATTTTAAAGCAGTATATTAGTTATTGAATTTTTTAAAAAATATTTTCTATCCCCCTGTAAGAAGAATCATTTTCTCAAGAAAATAGCTGGCTGGGAAAAGGTTAATTTGCAGGCATCAATGGTACTTTAGATGAGTAACATATATCAATTTTGTGTGAATCAGTGAGGTACATGTTCATGTACTTCCCTTGTTAATATAAGTACCCACAGTCTGTATTGCATTTCTTAATTAAAAGTTGATGCTACTCTCAGCAGGAGAGGGAGTGCAGTTTCTGTCATTCAGCAGGAGAGGGAGTGCAGTTTCTGTCATCCTAATGGGCAATTTCTATGTACATGAGGGGCTGATGACCAAATGTGGAAAGGCGTGACTGGGAGAAATGGTGATCCTCATTTAAATGCAAATGGGAGGAGTTTGTTGGATCTCTGTTGTAGCAATGGATTTTCCATCATGAACACCTTCTTCCAGCACAGGACGTCAATTATAGAAGGATGCTTTGGACCAGAAGTCATTGATTGATTTTGTAATCTTATCAGTTGACTTATTCCAGAGAGTGTTGGATACTCATGTGAGGAGAGGGCAGAACTATCAACTAGTCACCACTTTGTCAGCTCTTTGCAGTTCTGATACCTTGTCAACCAAGCTAAAGTAAGCACACTGGATAAAAATTAGTCACTTTGAGAGTTCTATGAAGTTTGAATACAGGGTGTTTCAAAATTATATACAATAAATTTAGTGACATATTCTTCAGGTCAAAAGAAGACGAAAATGTTCTATAGCACTTTGTCTGGAAACGATTTGTTTGCGAGTAATCCAATATCATACAGTAGGGAAGCACGGTAGTTAGCGGACGATATTTTAGCTGTTCCAGCGTTTCGACTCAACACTAGGTTGTGCGGTTTGATCCATTTAAACTTACTTTAGGGTTGTTCCATTAGTTGTGTACGGTTGTTTCCATTACTGTAGTTTCACTACTGTACATCCACTAGAAATATCAATTTCAGAACGTTTGCGTGCTTTGACATAAGCATTACGATTTACGTAAAAAAAAAAAGTCATGTACACGTATTCAAGTGCAGAATACACTGACATGCACCTAATGTATGGTCTTGCAGACGGAAATGCTGTAGAAGCAAGAAGACTCTACCAAGAACGCTTTCCGAATAGACATTTGCCAAATAACCTAACATTTGTATCTGTCGACAGGCATTTGAGGGAGCGTGGTTCCTTTTGCCGTCAAACAGGACAAGGGCGGCCTGTAGCACATTCTCCGGATGAGGAGGATGAGATAATTGACATCATACATGATGAACCACAGACAAGCACCCGTCGTATTTCTTCCATGGTACACATTCCGCACTCATGTGTTTGGCGCATTCTTCACCGTCAGCTTTTGCATCCATACCACCTGCAACTGGTTCAGGCACTGAACCCAACGGACTATCCACACCGACAACGATTTTGCCAATGGATACAACGTCGTCATGCTGCAGACCCTAGTTGTCTCAGCCAGATACTTTTCACGGACGAAGCAACCTTCACCCGGACAGGAATCGTAAATTCTCACAACTAGCACCATTGGGTAGATGCTAACCCGCATGTTAGCAGAGCTCGAGCGCATCAAGAGAGTTTCTCCGTGAACATTTGGTGTGGAATTGTCGGAAAATAACTTAATTGGCCCTTATGTGTTGCCGCCACGATTGACTAGGAGAACGTATCTTTTGTTTCTGCAGAATGCATTGCCAGAATTACTGGAAGATGTTCCTCTTTTGATAAGATCTAACATGTGGTTCATGCATGATGGCGCTCCAGCACATTTCAGCCATGTTGTGCGAGCACACCTTAATGCTGCATACACGAATCGGTGGATAGGTCGAGGTGGACCGGTAGCCTGGCCTGCAAGATCACCCGACCTTAATCCCTTGGACTTTTTTCTGTGGGGTCATGTGAAAACGATCGTCTACAGCACAGAAGTTCCTAACATTATGGATCTGCGACAACGAATTGAAAATGCATGCCAAACCGTTCGTAATGCTGGCGATGAACTCTTCCAGCGGCGATGAACTCATCGGATGAACCGGCTCATGCGATGAACCGGCGATGAACTCATCAGACGGTCGCTCATGCAACGAGCCGAAGCGTGCGTGCGAGCTAGTGGCGGGCACTTTGAACAATTCCTGTAATTTGGAGCCACGGGTTTAGTTGGTTGTATCGTGTAAATAAATCGTTTCCAGACAAAGTGCTATAGAACATTTTCATCTTCTTTTGACCTGAAGAATATGTCACTAAATTTATTGTACATAATTTTGAAACACCCTGTATACAAATGAATGTGCATGAGCGGGTGCTGGCTCTGTGCTGCTGTGGGCAGGTTTTCCATTGAATTTAGCTCCAGGCTCAACCAGCACCTCTATGGTGACATTCTGGATGGACAACTGCTGCCTTCGTGAATCACGTCAGGGATGTCTATGACCTGGACGATGTCTACTATGAAGACGATAACTGCAGGGTTCACAGGGCTAGATCCATGGAGTGGTTCGACGAGCATGATCAGACCATGCAGCATCTCAACTGGTCCAACAAATCCCCAGATCTGAACCCAATATTAAATTTGTGGGACCACCTGGAGCAACGTGTTAAGCGGAAGAATCGCCATCCGACTAACATTGCCGACCAGTGGAATAAATTGTATGTAGCAAGGTTGTAGATAGATAAGGTTATGTAGACACTTGTACAATCAATGCCCAAGTGTATTAAAGCTGTAATTAAAGCAAAGGAATGTGCAACCCACTATTAACAGCAGGCGACTAATTTTTTGTCCAGCGGTTCTGTAATTAAAGTCCAGACAGATCTGGTGCATGAAATGGGAGGCACTGGAAGACATTTCAGATAACATACTTTAAGGTTTCAAGAACATCTTGGCAATTTGAAAAGGAGTGGCAGCTTCAGATATATTGTGCTGTAATCATAAGTAGCTGTGTGTTGCAAGGGAGTGAGAAAAGGACTGCATGTTGGAACTATTAAGACCAAGTGTGACATTACCTGTCAGATATGCGCTGCGCCCGGCAGAAGCAAATTTTTTTGTGTATGTGTTTATGCGTGGGTGGTATGTGTATCAGTTGAGAATGTTTTGGTGAGTGCTAGTGGTGTTGGTCTTATTTTATAAATTCATTTGCTTGTTGCGTTCGTGTGTTTTGGATGTGGAATGAATACGAGGGGGTGATCGAGTGGTTTTGTGTGTGCATTGCGTGGGTTGAATCCAGGTGTGGTGGGTCGAATAATTAGCGTTTTGTTTGTCCGTGTTGTTGTTGTCGTCGTGGTGTTGTGGCCTGTGTTTTATTTCATAGTAGCAAATAAAATGTTATGGTAATAAAAGTTGTGTGAAGTTTTATTTTCTATTATTAAAAACTCTTAATTGCTTGTCCGCTGTCGCTCTTTGCGATCTCTACAGCGATCAAGTATTGTTTAGCAGTCTTTGTTATCGGAGATGTTTTTCCAAGAAGCTGCCAAAGGCATCTTTTTCTTATTGTTTATGACGTTTTCTAATAATTTTGTCTCTCTGCTTAAGTTCTGAGAGGGATTGGACATGTCCTCTGTTTGCTGAACGGGACTTTGTTTTTTTTACCGACTGAAGTTTGGAATGGCCGTCCGCCATGTTGAAAGTGTGGAGTCGGCACTCACCAGTAATTGCAAGATGATAAAATGCAACGGAAAACTATACTAAGCTCCACACCCTCTCATATTATCCATAATTGTGTGACTGTGCGAGTTCTTTTCGATGATTTGAAGCGTCTTTGCCGCTGATCTTATACGTCGTCGCCTGATGAATATCGCCAGTTAGACGCCGGTTGCGAGGAACGTAAGTCGAAACATCAGGTCATGCGACCCGCAGCATGGGTAATTAGATGTCTGTTATGGTGAGTGTACTGTTTTATACTTTTGTCTCCGCGATCAGGATCCCGCATGATAAAGACACTGTGCCGTCACAGTTTACAAGAGTATCCCCGAATGTGTGTGTTGTGCTTCCATTGCTCCGGAGGAGCGTTTAGATGTAACAGCCCGTGTTCTAGACAGTTCGCTGTAACTTTCATGCGCTCTTTAGAATGAATAATGTTTGGTTTTTTTTGCTCTGTTACCTGTAATAGCTCTGTCTGCTTGGTTATTTTCTGCTTAACATAGATGTTAGACAAGTCTAGTAGGATGAATGTAGCATTAAGGGTGTAATGCATAAGAATTGAGGAGGTGCGAAAGCGGTCACGTGTCATAGGCGAATCCGTGTTGTGTAAGAATCAAGGCGCGTAAAGGGACTGAATTCCCAATATCAGCAGCGTGCCTCTCGCAAGAAATGGGAACTGGGGTTCCTGTGTTCCCGCCCAGTCATAGTAAAAGGGTCCACATAGCGCTTGATGGCATTTGCATCGTGGAATATTTGACTCCCGTGTTCTTGTTCAGGGTTCGTTGTCTGCTGGCATTGCTCCTGCCTTGTGGTTGTCATGCACGCATAGAGAGAAACGGAAACTTGTTCCTCGTCACATGATTGGTCGTTTCACCTTCAGGAGTATGGAGCTGTATTTAGCTGCTGCCGCCTGTAATATTATGTCTTGATATTAGTATTAAAAGTTGACTGTAATTAATTAAAGGGGCCCTTATAGCATAGTGAATTTTTAAGCTAGCTGATTTATATGGTATTACTTGGCCACTGTTTAAGCATGTATACATGTATGAGAGTAAGTGCACCTAGAAAATAAAGAGTACTCGTTGAAATTAAACTTGTGTGGGTGGCTGTTTGTTTGTTTTTATTTTCAGCACTTCTAATGTGCTTGCCCTCTGCGGTGCTTCAACCCCTGACAAGTCCCTTCCCGTGACTGTTCCGGTAACCAACTGGGGTGTTTGGTCATAGTAGGGGGGGGAGGGCAACGTCACACAAGAAGTGTCAATGCAAAGAAAGAGGCAAATTTGCTTTGACTAACAAATAAGTCACCTCTAAGCCAAGTGAGTACTCTAACGTGCAAAGAGCAGCAACAAATGCAGCATCAATCAAAAAAACCAATGCCTGGAAGAAGCTTGCGGAGAATTTGGAGACTGACTATGGTTCAGCAAATTTGGTATATTGACAAGGGGTGCGCCACCTCTTAGAAAGAAGTCTCTTTAATCACAAACTATTAAGAGTTCAGATGGGAGGCTTCTGAAAACAGAGGAGAGTGTACTGCACAGGTGGAAAGAGTACTTTGCATTTTTTCTTAATGCATCAACAGCAAAAACTGAAGCATGGGAGAATTGTCACGGTAGTATAACCAAAGCAGAAGTCAGATGGGCAATTAAGTAACTGAAGACTGGCAAAGCTACAGGTGATGATGAAATCCAGTCTCGGACGTTAAATGCCTTGAATCAGAAAGGCATCCAGTGGCCGACTCTGATTGCTTGGATATCCGGCCAGGCCCATAAGCAATGGGAGGCAAAAATTCTGGTCCCTATATTTAAAAAGGGACATCTAAAGGATTGTAACATCTCTTTGCCCAGCATTCCAGGGAAAGTCTATGCAAGTGTCCAAAGAGAAGCCAGGAAATAGTAGACTTCAAACAGTCTAGGGTGCAGTATGGTTTCCAATCTGGCCAAAGCACGATGGATCAGATTCTTTGCTCTAAGGCAAATTTTCGAAAAATTCTGGAAGTATGCAAAATTTGTCTACACTTGCTTTGTGGAACTCGTAAAAACAAATGACAGACTTCCTCGGGAGAGTGTTGCAAGAGTATGAAGTGGATGGGCAATTACTGGTTGGTATCGTTTCTCTGTAGGAAAGCTCTGAGATGTGTGTCCAGATAAATGGCATTAATCCCAGATCATTCACCGGGGCTACATACTGTTGCCCCTCTTGTTCATTATCTTTATGAACTGGATAAACAGGGCAGCCGAGACTATGAGCACCGTTAATGTGTGAACTGCTCTTTGCTGACAATCTTGTCTTCCTTAGGTCTTTTTGCACTAACCTTCGTCATGCACTAGATCAGTTTGCAGCCAAGTGTGAAGAGGCTGGGTTCTGGATCTGAAAATCTGGGTTCTGGATATGAAAATTGATGGCTTAGACTGAGGTTCTGGATCTTACTCATTGTACTGCATTTATGAGTGATGAGGAGCGGGGGGGGCGGCAGAATTGATGTGTCAGATGCGAACTATGGCGATCCATGGTAATGAAATGTGAGCTGGGAAACAAAGCCAAGTTCTCCATTTTCAAATCTATATTCGTCCTTATTGTCACCTACGGTCATGAGTCTTGGATAATGATCGAAAGAATGCGATTGTGGGTGCAAGCAGCCGAAACAAGATTCCTGAGCGTGTTACCCTACTAGATAAGAGTGCATAGCAGCACGTAAGGGAGTGTTTACATGTTGAGCCGCAACTTCTCATTGAGTGGTCTCAGTTGTGGATGTATGGACATGTGATATTGATGTCACAAACTGGGCTTCCTAGGCAGTTGATATTTTCCAAGCTGATGGGTAAAAGACCAAGGGGTCGACCTAGAATCAGGTGGCTAGACTATATGGGAAATTCTGGTTTCAAGTCGCTTGAGTATTAACTTTAAGGAAGGATATGTGCCTAATGGCAGGCGTGTACTGCAGATCATCCACAGGGCTGCTGCCCCCAAGACCGTAAAAGATAAGCAGGTTTGAAAAGTGCTGTATTTATTAGTGTATTTCTGAAAAATGTTGACATAAAAAAGCACCTAAATTGGGGGGAGGGGTTGCATTATACAAGAATACGAAATGTCGAGCTGCAAGCATGATATTGGGGGGGGGGGGTTCAAATTAATTTCGGTCTGATGAATTTCAAATGAAACTAGCAGTACATTATCATCTGAAATGTTTCATTTTCGTTTTGGGCTTATGCCTGTTGAGTAATGCTTCAAGAACATACTGAAATTAATTGATTGATTGATTGATTGATTATACCGTCTATGAAATATGCAGTGTATTGATTCTCTTTTTTCTTAATTTCCCGATCATTTTTCGATCGCCAAAAGCCAATGCGAAAATGATTTTGCAAAAACAAAATGCATCATGACATTATTAATGGAAAGATTGTGTGCTAATTAAAAGATTCTATTGACTTCATATAGACATATGGACTTCATATCAGCTTAAGGAGAAGAGAGGACAAAAGTCTAAAATCAAAGGTGTTCATATTATTTTGTCCAACCCCTTTATAAGGTGCATCCCATAATGATAGAACTATCCTTGATTAGTGCTATTAACGTTAGTACAATTAAAAAACAAAAGTGAACAAATTTTTGTAAGAATGTCCGTTGATTATAATGAACAATAGTCAAAAAATAAAAAAAAAACATCGTGGATTGTTACACACACACACACACACACATACATACACACTAACAAACAAACAAAAAAAAAAATCATTTTTGCACTGTCCCAAAAGGATAGAACCAATTGTCCAAAAATCAAAAAAAAACAGAACAAATAACAAAAATCCTACGCATCCAAAAAAGGTTTCTTAGGACTCTACTGAAACTCCCAATACGATCTCATGTATCGCCCTACTTTGGAAGCTGTAAAATATTAACTATTTTTCAAATATATATCCAACAATTACTAACGTTTACATTTAAAATTATTAATAGACATTTAATCGTTTCTAATCCCCCAACAATACAACATCAGCTAGATTTTTACACTTATTCCACCCGATTTGCTTCCTCAATAAGACGCCCATTAGTCTGTCGAAATTATCAAAACAACTGTGCTTCTGTTGCTGGTGTAAATTGGTGGGGCCGCGTACCTGAGTATCTGCAGCTAGCTCCAAACCCTGCTTCTTTTAAAAGAAATTTAAAGCCCTTTCTTAACACACTCAGCCACTCATCTTCACTCTAATCCCAACCTTAAATAATTTTATTTTTTGCCAATTTATTACAATTGAGTATATATTTTTTCATGATAATTAAATTTATCTAATTTGATGATTTGCAACTTTATAGTTATATTATACATTCATTAATTAAACAATCCTGCTCTTCTAACAACTGACACTAATCCCCTATTTTTTTTTTTTTTTTATGTATTAAATATAAAAATATATTTTATTATGTATCCCTATTTATTTTATATTTTTGAGTATATATATGTATATATATATATTTTAAATTTCACTTTGTACTTATTGCAGTATTTCATCTTTGTAATTTGTATCATGGAACCCCCTAAGACCTAGACAAGCTCCGATGTATTATACCTAATTAATAAATAAATAAATAAATAAATATCCAATAAATCCACCATGCTTGGAAATCACCTTAAATACTCTATTTTTCATTGATTCAATCAACTTATACAGTTAATCATTCTGGACTTCTTCCCATAATTGTACAATCTGACATTTCAAAGCTTCAACACTGCTGAATTGACGACCATCGTGGTACACTTTCCTTGCCAACATGCCCCAAACATTCTCCATTGGATTGAGGTCCAGTGAGCATGCTAGCCAGTTCATAACTTTGACGCCATTTGAAAAAAAACTCTCCCACGTTGACATACCGTTGTGGATAGGGGCATTATCTTGTTGAAATTGGAAGAATGGACCTACCAACTCCTCAGCAAATGGCAGTAGGTCAGTATCCAGCATCGCTTGGTAATCTGCTGCCTTCAATCTGCCAGACACAAATGCCAGGTTGGTTTTGCCAACCCAGCCAAAATCTCCCCACACAATCACACTGCCACCAACTTCTTGTCTCTTAGACATGAAACATTCTTCCTTTCTTAAATCATGCCAGTAAGATGTCCATCCATCTGGCCCATCCAGATTAAACCTTTTCTCATCACTCCACACAATTGCTTGTCTGAACTCATGTGACATTTTGCCCACTGAATTCGCTTTTCCTTGTGACGCTTGTTCAGTGGTGGTGCGGTTTTCATTTTCTTAGATTTTAAGTGCCCGGAGGCTTTCACAACCCTATGAATATGCCAATGCTCGTAGACTCAGTGTAGAATTGCTCATTGTTCTGAAAACCTATCTTTTCTGCCGTTGCGACAGAACTTGCGATCTACCAGTATTAGGCCTTTTCTCGCAACGTTTTTCACCAAACTTGATGAAATTCATAACAACGTGATGAGAACGTTTCAGTTGATGGCCTATTGTTCTGAACGATTGTTTGGCACTGTACAAATCTCTAAGTTGACCTTTCTCGAATTCAGTCAAAGCTTTACCACGTCCCATTTTAAAAGCGACAAAGCAAACTAATCTGCAGCAATAACAAGTGTACAAATGATTCAGAGGAACTTTATTGTGATTTGCATAAAAATAAGTTTGACTCTTTAGTAGTTTAGACGAGTTTATCACATAAGATTGGGGGTGGTTCTATCCTTTTGGGACAGTGCAAAAACGATATTTCCCCTGTGTACAATAATGCGACGTTGTTTATTATTTATTTTTTGTTGATATTGTTTATTATAACCAACGGACATTCTTACAAAAATTTGTTCCCTTTTGTTTTTTAATTGTACTAACATTAACAGCACTAATCAAGGGTGTTTCTATCATTATGGGATGCACCTTATACCAAGAATGAGACTTATTCCCAGTGAAAATCAACTTCCAATCAAATTACAGCAAATACAAGCATAAAAGTTAACAGCATTTGCCATGACAGCTGATAAAAGTCAGAGACAGATTTTTCAAGAAGTTGGCTTATATTTGCCAGAACCAGTGTTCAGTCATGGACAATTATATGTTGCATTCTCACTTTGCATGTCAGCAACAAGCATAAAAGTTATTATTATTATTAACGGAGATAATCAATGGTAGCTTCTAAGTGGAAATTTTTTTACAATAAATATAGTGTTTAAAGAAATACTAAATTGAAATAAAGTTTTCGGGTTTTCTTATTGACATTAAATAAAATTTTCTGACTTTCTTATTGATTCAAATAATTCAAATATAGAATCAAATATGATCTGCAATTTAGCTACTGAGGGTCTTCCTTCGATGTCACACTGTGCAATTTAGCTCCAGAAAATTGTGCCACCATTCCACAATAACATTAGGCTGTGTCATCTGACAGTTGGATTTGTGTTACAGTTTTGTAAACAAGTATGTTTTCTGAATAGGCTAAAGTTGCCAACGCCATATTACCACTCCCCCTCCATCTCTTTCACTTTCGAAATCCAGCCAGAAAAATACAGGTAATTTTCAATTAATTTCCATAACTTTTGGTAACGGGTTATACCCTCATAATTATTACATTATACAGTAGACCTCAAATAATTAAGTAGAACTCTTAATAAGAAAACTTGCTTAACACAAAATATTTTTGTGTCCCAATTCCAAACAACTATTTTTCTTGTTAAATTCCCCTAATATTATGAAAGGATTTTATTTACAAACTTGCTTATTTGGAAATTAAAAAAAAAAAAAAATCACAAAATTAACTTGAAAAAAAAAATTAATATTTTATTTTTCAGTTTTTTCTATTATTCGAAATAATTGTTATCATTCCCTGCAAGAGCAGCGCCAGTTTGAACCCATGGCTGTTCTGAAAACAGGGCCATGTTTAAGTTGTGTTCATCAGCCAGCTGAGGTGATGACGTCATCCCTACTTCTTCCAAGAAACGGGCTGACATGATAAAGGCTAAGGAAAAAAAAGAATTTAAAAAAATGGTCGGCTTTGAATGCCATCATGAATGTATGGCAAAATTTGTTACAAGAAGTCATTAAAAACTGGTTTCAGAAAAGCAGGATTTTCTAGCATTGATGAAATTGAAGACGAACATGACCTTCTGGGATTTGAAGGGTGGGAAGTAATGCGAGGCCACGAAATATATCAGGAAAAACTTGCAAACATAACTTTCGAGGATTTCGTCAATGTTGATGAAGATTTAGTAATGACTGAAACCTTAACAGATGAGACTATAATAGAGCAGTGCAGGAAAAACCAAGATGGCAGAACTGAAGAATTGATGACGAGGCATGTGAAGAATAGGCTATTCTGTCTACAAACCAAAAGACTGTACCAAAAACACAAAACATTACTAACTTAACTGTCTTCATCTATAGACAGTTCCACGAAATTTAACACCAATTTTGTTGTTGCGCCAAATAAAAAAAAAATGTCGTCTGCTGGCCACAAAAAAAGGGCAAAATAATAAGAAGGCCTGATTACAGACACCCATAAACCACTATCTGACAATTTACAGACAGTACCAAAACAATGTCTCAACAATAGACATTTCCATAAAATATAACAGCCACGTTGTTACTGCACCAACTAAAATAAATGACATCTGCAGGTTAACAAAAAAAAGGTACACAAACTAAAGACGTCTGATCGCAGATACCCAGTAGGGTTCATTTGATTACTAGTTTCTCACAACAGAAGAACACATAAGTGTCTTCCTAAGTATTACTCATTAATACAGGGCGTTTCTAAATTATCCCATATTATACATGTTTATTACTCAAAAACAATTACAGAATTTAATGTGATTTTTTTTTTTTTATTCATAAAGAAAAATTCAAAAAGTTTCTTAGTCTCACAGTTGATAATGAAACACGCGGTTGGCGCGTGGTACCGGGATTTTCCGTTAAAAGGCCCACCCAAATACAGACCCAGATGGGCCTGTATTTGGATTTTCTTTCCAAATAGAAGCCCATGGGCCTTTATTCGGGGACAAATTATAATATTTATCAGATTTGCCGGTAGATGTCTTTCCAATTAATATGAACTGCGTGCGCTCGTCTTTATTCCTTGTCAGAACGTTTAACCCTAAAAATGGAATCAAATTGTTCTATTGTTGCAATGTTTAAATAAAATAACTTTTCCTTAATCAAATAAATATTATGTCAAAACAAACCTGTTTCCGTTAAGAAGCCCATGGGCTTCTATTTGGGGCCAACATGAGAACCTTAAAATGCTGAAAACCAAATACAAGCCCATGGGCTTCTTAACGGAAAATCCCGGTACCATTGTTGGCATGTTGTTCCATTTTTCGTGAGAAGCAGTAAACAAAAGAGATACACTCTCGAAATGGCGAGTGTTCAAGAAAAAGCTCAATGCATGTTATGGCTTGCGGAATTTAAGTCAATGAATACAGCTCAGAGAATGTTCAAAACACAAAGTTTAAAAAGGATCCTCCAAATCATAAGTCAATTAAAATATGGAATGAAAAATTTTTAAACACAGGCAGCCTGTTACACAAAAAGGGTGCTGGCAAACCTTCAGCGACACCACAGAGAGTAGAAAAGGTCAGGGAGGCGTTCGATCGTAGTCCCCGTAAATACTTCGCCAAGTGACCCGTCAACTGGATATGCCAATGATATCCGTACATAAAATAGTGAAGCGCCGCCTTCGTCTTATACCCTACAAAATCCAGATGATGCATGAACTGAAGCTAGATGACCGACCGAAGCGCAAGAAGTTTGCTGAGGATATGCTCCAAAAATCGACAATGATCCCACCTTCCTTGAGGACATTTTGTTTTCTGATGAGGCAACATCCCATACTTCCTGAGCAGTAAACCGACACAACTGCCGCATTTGGAGCTCACAAAACCCCCACGTTCTAAGGTGCGGTTTAATGCATGATCGAGTAATCGGACCTTTCTTTTTCTGTGAAGACACCATTACCGCTGCAACCTACCTAGATATGCTGGAGAACTACCTGATTCCACAGGTGGAAGGACTGCAGCCCAACATAGTCTACCAACAAGATGGAGCACCTCCTCACTAGGGCCTGCAAGTTAGGCAGTGCTTTGATAAGAACTTTTCAAGACAATGGATTGGAAGGGATGGGGCAATCCCTTGACCCTCTCGCTCACCCAATACAAACTCTCTGGATGTTTTCTTCTGGGGATATGTGAAAGACAGAGTGTACAAGACCAATGTTGATGACATTGAAACTCTCAAGAACAGAATACTTGAAACAATCACTGCAATCGCCCCTGAAACTTTTTGGGTTTTTCTTTGTGAATAAAAAAAAATCACGTTAAAATCTGTATTAGTTTTTGAGTAATAAACATGTATAATAAGGGAGATAATATAGAGACCCCCTGTATAATAATAATAATACTTAAACACAGGGTGGCAAGACCCAGAAAAAGGCTGACATTTTGGATACGGCTAAAAGTGCTTAAAACCATCATTTAAGTGAATTACTAGGTTAGGAAAAAAATATGCAAAATCCAAACCCTAAACATGACTCTTATACGGGGGGGGAAAGAAGAACCATAATCTTAGGTTATTTAATTTTTAACAGTTACTATTTAATATACAGTGATAGTCCTTTATTAGGAGCTTTAGCTAAAAGCTACTTAAAAGAATGCACATTTGGTCTGTACATTATTCATCTGTCTATCAACACACCGTTTCTACATAGCTTGAAAACAGATTAAATTTTTCAAATTCTGTTTTCGACAATATTAACATCAAGATCTTAGCTTGGCTGCATCAACTTTTCAGGCTTTTTCATGGATCCCTTCAAATTGATTGCACGTGCTAAAAAAGTGACAGTTAAGAATACCAAGATATTATGACATATCATATAAGTATTGTTCGTCGATTAAATAATAATGAATTACCAGTAAACTCCCAGATTTTGGAAAATGTTCTGCTGCCTGTTTCGCATGTTGATTTTTTTTTACGTGGCAATCGCTTTGTCGCTTTCCGGAAGTGACGTCACGAACTTTAAAGCGCTATAACTTTTTAACGGAGCCTCAGATCGAAAAAAGCGACTTTTTTGCTCAAAATTTCACCCTCTACCTGCCTTTTCATTTGGGCACGACCTTTTAGAATCACCCTGACCGATACCGATATTCCTTACCGATACCGAACTTTAAAGCGCTGTAACTTTTTAACGGAGCCACAGATCGAAAAACGCAACTACACTTTTTTGCTCAGAGTTTCATCCTCTACATATCCTTAAATTTGTGAAACGTCGTCCATTTACACCCTGTATATGAACGTTGGTATGTATAAACCTTTTTAGTACTTTCCGAAATAATTGATATGAAGATGTAGATCTAATTTCAAAGGGCAAAGAAGACCATATTTTTAAACCAGTATAGGATACGCAATGTTGAAGGTATCCTACGGTAAACGAATGTCTGAATCAGTTCTGGTTGAATACCTATGGATATCTTGGTTTAGCTTTATGTTGAAGGGGGTTGTTATTAATAAATTAGAGTTTATGATTTTGTATATGAAAGAAGAGATTTGCAGCTTGAATATTTAATTGATTGTTAAGATATGCAATTCACCAAATACGAGGGTTGGGGAATAAGTCATGGCAACTATTTTTTTTCTCATACGTAAGGGATGGTATCACAAAATGTCATATGTCTCGAGGAAACCGTTCATTCGTTGTATATTCCCACAATACCAGATGGCTCTGTGATTTCCTTTAGTTGCACAGAGGACAATGTTAAATCAGTTCTTAGTCAACTGCCGTGCAGGATGGATGTAATCCGTGTTGAACAACGCTCGTATATCAATATTGCCATTCTCCGCTGGCTTTGGTAACAATTGGAGCACCCACTATACTCTCCGGACTTTTCTCCATGTGATTTTGATCTTATACGGACGGAAAGGAACCATTATGTGGTAGACAGCTTCGGACACGAATGGACATTGCAAGTATTGTGCAACAGGAGATGACCAGATTTCCACATGGTCAGAGAAATGGTGAAGAAGATGATATGGGCGCCTGTTACATCGTTGGCAGCGTACTGCGAATGTTCAGGGGACTACTTTGAGGCCCTTTAGAACGGGTATGTGTGCTCTAATGATTCTGGAACATGAAAGTTGTAATGTTATATCAACTACCTTAATAAATATGAAGAGCAAAATATTTCCGTGTTGTTAAATGTCCATATATTTCCTCCATTCCTTGTCCTTTCATCTATATATTTCGCATTTTCCACCAACGGTCATATTCTGATGATAATTCTAGTAAATCAATATTGGGGCAAATGTCCGAGAAAGTATAACTGGGGCAAATGTCCACAATCGAAAACAAGAATAATTTCATATTCTCACAAAAAAAAAAAAAAAAGTTGCCATGACTTATGCCCCAACCCTCGTAGATGCAAGATGGAAGATGATTTCAGCGTATGGGATAAAAATCTCAGAAACCATTTTTGGAGTTTTAAGATAAGTTTTAAATCAAAAGCTGTTGAAGAACCCCAAAAGATTATGCCATAGCATAAGGATGAGTGAATCCATGAATTGTAAAGAAGTAAAAGTATGTTACGAGGTAAATAATGAAGTCTAGAAATTATACCTTGTTTTTTATTAACATTAGATATAAGTTGATCTATATGATGACTCCATGTGAGGTCATGTGAAAGAATTAGACCCAAATATCTAATTGAATTCACTGGTTTTATTAAATTATTATCATATAGAACAAACTTGGCCATTTCATTAGAAGCAAATTCGATTAATTCAAAAGAAGCGGTTTCGACATTTCTCTTAGGAACGAATCTATGTTGATATGGGTTAATAAGATTATTAGAAAAGATAAATTGGGATAACCGAATATAAAATAATTTCTCAAAAATCTTTGCAAAAACTGGGAGTGTGGCAATTGGACGATGAACGGGCTGCGTGCTCCCAGGAAACCGTCCAAGTTGGTGGCATAGGAGCAGAGTTGTGAACAAAAGTTGTGTATAGGCCTTGGGGTCCCCTTTTTTATGAATGGGATAAATTCTTGCCAATTTTAGATTAGAAGGATAAATACCAGAGGATATTGAATAATTAAATATGTAAGAAAGCGGAAAAGCTAACGCTTGTTTAGAAAAAATAATATCTGAACGAATTCCTAGAGGATCGGGTATGTGAGAAGACTTAGTTTGGGAAATAATTTTAGTAACTTCAGTTGGGCTAGTGGGTGTAACAAAAAAAAAGAGGTAGAATTATTAGAAAAGAGTAAGGGTAATTATTATTGATTATCGATGAAGAAACAGAGTCGAACGAAGAAGGAAGAAGAGCTGCAAGAAAATCAGTTAATGTCGAAGGATTGGGTGGGTCGACTGTGAAAAAAAGGGAGTGGTATGATTTAGGAGTTTTAGTTATCTTGATTAATTCGCACCATTTATTTCTACTAGAATATAAGCGCATAAATAAAGATTTGTAGTATTCGCATTTTGAATGGTTAATTTCGCTTTTAACAAAATTAGAGAATAAATAAAGAGAAACTTTTGAATGTTCGTACTGATGAAGACGAAGAACTATGTCGAGTTTTGTGATATAATTCATTTTTCTTCTTGGTCAGTGTCAGTATGTAAGGTGTAATCCAAGGTTTGTGAATGATAATATGACTAGTAGTACTGTGGCAGGGTTTATAAGTGAAGTAACGATTATAACCTAATAAAAATTGCTTTAGGAAAAGAGATGACCTGTATTTTTAGCATTTGAAAATAATAAAGACCAGTCTGTCATTAATAAGAAGGAATCAAAAATAATTAAATATGCAAAAGAAACATGTCGTGATTGAAAAGGTTGACTAATTATAGGGTCTTTGAATGGATTTTTACCAAATGTTGTCAGTAGAGGAAAATGGTCTGATATCGCGAGATCAATTGTACTACTGAATAATATTGTAGATAAGTTAGTAAAGCAAAGATCAATAGCTGAATAAGTAGAATGTTGGGAGGAAAAATGGGAATAGAAGGAAAAGGTTGCTGTTAAACCCGACCGATGTATCGGGTCCAAAAGTAAATTTAAAGACGGAGAGGGCCTACTAAAATTAAGATTAAAATAACCTGCCATAATTAATTTCATACCAGATAATTGTAAATCCATCAGTAAAGAAATAATAAATGAACAAAAAACCTTTAAGTGTCCGTTAGGAGGACAATAAATCGTAATAATTATATATTTATCATTAATACTTGCGGTTAAAATTTCAAAATCATTGGTAACAAAGAATAATGAGAAAAAATCTTAACTTTAAATGTTTTTTTAAAGTAAAGACAAATCCTGCCTCCTTGTTTAGTGGTACGATCAACTGAAATATTATTATAACCTGGAATTGGTGGAATATCATTTTCAGAATAGGCCCAGGTTTCAGTAAAGGTGATGATATTGGGATGTATGTCAATACTGTCTAGGGCAACGAGAGTAGAATTGAAATTAGATCTAATGCTTCTAATATTTAAGTAAAATATAGAGAAATATTGATTTATATATGCTGAATGAATTCCCTTTAAAGCGGAATTCACTGAATCTAGTGATAATGGTAGAAAAAAGCTCATATTCTAGACAGTAAAAAAAAAAGCTTATATTCTAGTAATTTAGTAAAAAAGAGAAAAACAGAGAAAATAATAATATTAATAATAATAATAATAATAATAGATATAAAAATATTAAAAAGATAATAAAAAATAATAATAGTGGAGGATTAATTTGGAGAACAAACTAATAACTAGAGTAATGAATAAAGTAGGTAGAGAAGAAAAGAGAAGAAGAGAGAAGCAAAATTGTAAAATCAGATCAGCAAAAGAAGAAGATACCGTATTTATTCTACTATAATGCGAAAAATTTTAGCCTAAAAAAGCACTGAAATTTGTGGGACCGTATTATACAAGAGTATAATATTAGCGCTGCAACAACTGGAGGGGGGGGGGGGGGGGGGG
>JAHWFO010088186.1:0-48069 GCA_023313115.1 Rhysida immarginata | reverse complement strand
CCCCCCCCCCCCCCCCCCCCCCCCCCCCCCCCCCCCCCCCCCCCAACAAATGAACTTCAGGCTGATGAAGTTCAAATGAAGCTAGCATATAATATGCATCACAGTACATTAATATACAGTATATACAATGTACAGTTCATTATACAGCAAGATAATTGACTTATTATTTTAATTTTCTGTCGCCAAAGGCTAAGAAAATAACTTCAAAACTGCGTCGATCATATAATTTTCCCACTTAAATTTTATTAAATTAATATCTATTTATTATTGTTAACAGTAATCACTTACAAAAAATCTTTGGATATTTGTAAATATCGCTAAATAAAATAAGGAAACTAACTTCGATGGGGATTTAAAATGGCTCACTTCGCATGCCGCCATTTTGAATAAATTAACAAACACTGCCATTCTCACCTTAATTTTCCCACTTAAATTTTATTAAATTAATATCTATTTATTATTGTTAACAGTAATCACTTACAAAAAAATCTTTAGATATTTGTAAATATCACTAAATAAAATACGGAAACTAACTTAGAAGTTAGAAACACGGTTCACTTCGCATGCTGCCATTTTGAATAAATTAACTAACATCTAAACAGAAGGAAAGCCTGTGCCCTGAAAATTCATACATTGTTACATCATGAAAAGGTATTGTTAATTGTATTTCTACCATTAATAAGCCCTAAATTATGACTACCTATAGCCATGTAACAATGTATACCGTACATTTTCAGGGCATAGGCTTTCTTTCTAGGAAGTGTTGTCAGAGACTATCAATAAGCCATTCTCCCTCTTCCCTGCAATGGAACTTTATAAACGTTTTTCACTTTTCTGTAATGAACTCATGATGTTTTCCACTTTTTATGACCTGAAAAGCAGTGACTGGTAATAGAAATAGTAAAATAAAGAGGTTCTTCCCCCCTTTCTTCTTTCTTTTCTGTATATTCTTGCCTATTTTATTTCTCACGACAAGTCAAAAATGGGGACCGCATTATACAAGAAGGATAAAATTTTTACTATTTTTTTGGGCTCTAAAAATGGAATTGCATTATACAAGATGCGCATTATAGTAGAATAAATACGGTAAGTCGAGAATAAGAGTCAAAACAAATATAGATATAGAACTTAATATTCTTTATAATATATACAAATAAAATTGCCTTTGGTAATATTTCTAGTTTATTATAACAACTGCTTATTTGAAACAAATGATTGCAATGTCGCTTATTTTTCAGCAGCGATAGATCACATGACTTAAGATGGGAGTGATGCTATTTTGTTATTATCAAAATAAAAAATCATAGCTTACACTAATTGATCGAAATTTTATTTTAATTTTGCATTTAATATTATAAATTTACTTAGCATGGTGGCTATAATGTTCAATTATCATGAATAAACAACAGCATGATGGGAAAATTTGTAGAATTAGTGCAGAAAAGCGATTATAGTGACTTTTTGACTGAATTGTGTCGCCATCGCGTTTTGGCGAAATCCCTTTCACATTAGCTTATGGTGACGGAAAAGTGGATACGAAATGAGAAAAAAAAGTGAACAAATATACTGTATATTGTGTAGATAGTAATTATAATACTGTTGTAGTATTATAATAATGCTGTTATATACTGTAAATCCTCTACTATAATGCAATTCCACTTTTTTGGCCCAAAAAAACCAGCAAAAATGCTATCCTCTTGTATAATACGATCCCCATTTTTGACTCCTCGCAAGAAATAAAATGTGCAAAATATACAGAAAAAACTCTTTACTTTTTACATTTTTAAATATGCATAATCTGGATCTTTACAATTAAAGAATCACTAAATAAAGATGCTGAAGATCGAATGTAAGAGGATTGATGAATAAGTTGTACTGACTTTAACAAAAAAAAATGTGGATAAATGTGATGTAGAGATAAATAAAAAAAAAACAAAAAACAAACTCTTTTTCCACAACAAAAATAGATTGAAAAGGTTGTATCATTTCAATCTATTTTTGGTGTGGAAAAAGAGTTTTTTATTTATCTTTACATCTACTGACTTTCATTGACATTGCCAGAGTTTATATAGTGCTTGCAGTGATATTTCTAATCAAAACTAACCAATCAACACAAAGTGGTATACTGGGTGGCATTGACCACTGGGCTTAAGAATTTTGTTTACATGTACTGTTTTTATGGTATGACTCACTACATCGTGTCCGTTTGTAACCCAAAATGATTTAAAGGACAAGTACCACTAAAAATCACATACTCTTTTTTATTTAAATTTTGTTAGTTCATGACATTTATAGTACACTTTCATTAATAATTTTCTATAAAAATCATTATATTCCTTAAAAATCTGCGATGAAAACGGCAAAATACGACAGTGAGCGAAAAACGGCGTCCGCCATGATTTTGTTAGCAAGCTGGCGATATGACATCATCGTCCTGCTCCACAATTCAGTAGACGACGTTAGAGAGCTCATCTAATTGCTTGTAATCTTCGACACCGTGATTTTTTTAAGTAAACATAAAAGAAAGAATTTCCAAATATTACCTTGGCCATTTTAATTTATTTAATGACCTCTGTGTAAAGGAAAGCTTATTGAAATGTGTGTAGCTTAGGATAGTAAAGTCACGACTAAATGATTTTAAAAAAGGAGGCGTTATATGAATGACACTGCATGAATTTGGAAACTTCTTTCCAAATTAGCACAGTTTTGCTCACGATTAACATGACATCGATTTGACCATGCCTTATAAACTTCGTTCGGTATTCGTGTGTAACAATTATGCTTCACCCTTTTCTGCTCAAGAAATAAGAAAAAAAGCAACGGATAGATTTTTTCGGACAGATAAATGGAATCCCGGCAAAAGCATCAGCGTCTCTTCTATGTGAATATGAGGTCGATCCAATTATTTACCAAAGGAAAAATAGGAAAAGAAACTATTCAAAACCACCACTTTTACCAAAAAAAAAAAAAAAAAAAATGTTGTATCTATATAGAAAACTCGCTATAATCCATATAAATAAATGAAAATACTGCCTGTTATTAGACAGTTTGCAATTTTTCGTAAGGAAATCAAAAAGATACGAAAACGAAAACTTAATAAGACATTTAAAAATTTTTCATTTTCGTCACCTTTAGGTAACAGAATTTTTTCAAGATTTTTGTAGGGAATTTCGTGTGCAATTTACGTAACGAGTGCGCATTCATCTGCGCATCAGCTCCCCGATTCAATCAGCTCTATCGAAGAAAAAGTTTGAACGTACAGTGCATTTCAACAGCACAAACAACCCTATTAAATAAACATGAATTACCTACTGCAGTAGCTTAAGCAAAATGTTGATAACTAACTTTCGAATCGACTGGAAGAATCCACTTTGAACAGGGCCGAATGCTGCAAGGGAAACAAATTTCGTTTCGAAAAAATGAAAAGTCGGTTTCGTGCGCACAGCGCAACTTGTTTGACGAAAACAAAAAATGATCATGAGCAAATACGAAATTGCCACTTAAATTATGTTGTTTTCGTGTTTTTTTTTATCGTACGAAAAATCCCAAATTATTTATTATTTAAGAAACAGAATCAAAAATGTTTTATTACTGAAAAATTAATCAAAAGCTTTTTTGGTAAGAAAATTCCAATTTTATTGATAAGCAGATAAAGAAAACTAAGCAGAAATAAATAATGAATGAATAGAAACACTGTAGGAATAAATGTAAATATGCTATAAACATGTCTTTAATATCTTCGGTATTTAAACGCACACTACTCCTCAGAGGGAAATTCTTTCCTGATAATGCTCACAACACAATTTGGAAAAACTTTTCTGTTATTTTTCTCAATTCATAAATTGCCGATAACCTAGTATATCTATATTGCCTGTATAAATAATAAAAGTTAATTAGATAACGGTCTAAAAATCATACATGTGATGAATATTAAGTGATGTGGGAGGGGCGTTTTCCCCGTCATGGCAGTTGCCTAGAAGTTCAACTGGCAAATCTTTTTATTTGCGGCTTCAATTGGTATGGTTTAATTTCACGATTTTCAAATAAGTCATAGGATAGTTTTAAAAATCTCCATCGAAATTTTTGTCGCTTGAAGAGAATTCAGAACTGCTATCCGAGCCGCACTTAGCCATATCGTGTACCTCATACAATACTAAAAGTAGCTACAGCTCGCGTTTCAGCAGGACGATGACGTCACGGGGATGATCGCTCCACATCCAAAATGGAGCGCGACGGATTTTACAAAATACATATATAAACGCAGTTTTTATATATTTAGAGAAATTTTTGGCAATTTTTAATATTACTACATTAATTTATTTTCACTCTAGATTATTTAGACAAAAATTAGTTTTTAAGTGGTACTTGTCCTTTAATGGGAGGGGGGGGGGGGAAATAAAATCTTAATTCAATAAATTGATTTTTAGTGATTTATTAACAAGCAAAAAAGAGTTTATATAATTTTGAACCAAGATAAGAATGTTCACTTACATGCATTTTTACATTTCTACATTTATTTGTAAACTTTGGGGATAATACATAATTTAAATTATTATATATGCCATGTAATTACTGGTAATGTATACAAGGCGTGTCCGGAAAGTAAGTACCGTTTTGTAATAAAAACAAAATACTACAGTATATATATTTTTCAAAATTTTTTCTTTACCAGATTCTATGTACCTTTAACTATTTTTCCACATAGTTTCCAAATTTATTTAAGCACTTGTCATAGCGTTCAATGCACTTCCGCTTCATCAGTTTGTAGAAGCTGCCGCCGTTGAAGAAAATCATGCAGTTTTCACTTGTTTATCGTCGCTGAAATGCAGGCTGATGATGATCTCCTTTAGATCCCGCAACAAAAGATCTAATTAGTTGAAAACAACTTGACTACTCGCCTTACAGTCCGGACCTCGCATACAGTGGCTACCACCTGTTCCGGGATCTAAAGGAGTTCATCCGCAGCCTGCATTTCAGCGACAATGAACATGTGAAAACTGCGTGACTTTCTTCACTGGCGGCAGCTTCTACGAACAAATGGTCGGAAGTATAAGGGTCGTACAAATGAAAACGAAAATTTGTGTGGGGGAAAAAAAAATGACGACATGCAGGATCGTAAGTTTTTGTTTTCAACAATTGTGAAATCCCATGTGCAAATTGAACAATAGGTTGCAAGTGTTGCATCACGTGAGAAAGAACAATAGCTCGCGCTTCGAAGCTCTGCGAGCGATCGCTTCGTCCAAACAACAAAATGGAGTCAACGAACAATGAACAGAGAGCAGTAATTCGTTTTTAGACATGTGAAGGAGTTTCAGTTTCTGAACTTCATCGTCGTATGCAGAAGGGGAAATGAATGCCTAACCTTCACTCATGATTGGGCATGGAGCAAGAGTTTTTCGGAGGGACGGTCATCATTGCAAGAGGTTTTCGGAGGGATGGTCATTATTGCAAGATGATCAACGACCTGGACAAGCAAACCGCACCATCACGAATGATTCCAAAGCCAAAATTGACGCTATTTTAAAGGAAAACAGAAGAGTGACAATCGATGTCGTAGTTGCTAAAACTGGCCTTGGTCGATGGTTCACTCCATTATCAGGAACCATCTGCACTACAGAAAAATCTGTGCACAATGGGTCTCACATCATTTGACATCAGAGCAATTTGGAGTTCGAATGACCATGTCCCTGCAACATTTGACTCACTATGAACAGGAAGGAGAGAGTTTCACTATGAATCGTTACAGGGGATGAAACTTGGTGCTTTCATTTCCAGCCTGAAAGCAAACGTCAAAGTCGTCATTGGAAGCAATATGAGTCACCACCCCCGAAAAAATAATAAGCAATTGCAAACAGCATGGGGAAGGTGATGTTGACCATGTTTTTTGATCGTAAAAGCCCGATTTTACTGGATGTTCTTGTAAAAGGCACCACAGTTAACACAGCACGATATGGGGAAACATTGAAGGCACTGCGCGTGGCCATCAAATGCAAGCGTTCTGGACTTCTTACAGAAGGAGTGCTTCTCCTCCACGACAACGCGCGTCCTCACACCTCGAAAGCAACAGCAGACCTCATCAAAAAGTTCAACTGGGAAGCAATGCAGCATCCACCTTGCAGCCTTGACTTATCCCCATGTGACTTTCACGTGTTTGGGGATCTCAAGAATCATCTGAAAGGCTGCAGGTTTCAGTCGGACGATGAAGTGAAGGAAGAGGTTTTGGAATGGTTCCACAAGCAACCGAAAGACTTCTTCCATAAAGGAATTACATGCCTTGTTACACAGCGGGATAAATGCCTTAATGCATTTGGAGAGTATTTTAAATTCCTTGTATACACTTTGGATAAAATAAATAATTTTCGTTTTCATTTGTACGACCCTTATACATTGAGCGCATGACAAGTGCTTAAATAAATTTGGAAACTATGTGGAAAAATAGTTAAAGGTACAAGAACCTGGTAAAGAAAAAATTTTGAAAATATATACACTGAAGAGCCAAAGCATAGATAACACGATGCACCACCTTTGGCCTGCAAAACAGCAGCAACTCGCATTGGCATGGATGCCACAAGGTTTTGATAGATGACTGGAGACAGGTTGTACCAAATGTCTAAGCAGCGGTCACACAATGTCGAGATATTCCGACATGGTGATGTTTGAGGTTTGAGCTGCCGGTCCATGACATCCCAAATGTGCTTTATCGGATTAAGATGGCGAGTTAGGCGGCCAGAACATTAATTGGAATTCATCTTTATGCTTCTCGAACCACTCCAACACAATTCGAGCCTTGTGACATGGGGCGTTGTCCTGCTGGAAGATTCCATTTCCAGTTAGGAAGACAGGCGTCATGTAAGGGTGCAACTGGTCTGCAATGATGTTCAGATAGTCCGTAGCTTTCATGTTCCGTCCTAACACAACTATGGCTCCCAGAGCCGCCCATGAGAACGTCCCCAATGCATAATACTGCCACCACCAGTCTGTGTATGGGGCAGCTGTTCGCCTGGAAATTGGCGTACCCTGACACGACCATCAACGTGATGAATAAGAAATCATGATTCTTCCGACCAGGCAACTCTCTTCCACTTATTCATGGTCCAGTCTCGATGTTCCCGGATCCACTGTAAGCGTAGTTGATAATGACGCTTGGTCAACAGAGGTACACAAATGGGACGTCTGCTGTACTGTCCTATATCCAACAGTGTCCGCTGAACTGTGTGTTCCGAAACACTTACACTTGGACCTGCATTATATTGAGCTGTCAGGTTAGCCACTGTCTGGCACCAATCTTGCTTTACCAAGCGTGACAGTCTCCAACGTCCTTTTTCTTTGATGATGCGTGGGCGTCCAACACCTTGGCGTCTACTGCTGGTTTCACCGTCATTAATCCACTCTGCATAAATACTAACAACGGCAGATCGTGAACAACCTACCAGTCGTGCAGTTTCGGAGATACTTCCGAGTCTTCAGGCCATTACAATCTTCCCTCCATCAAATTGGCTTAGATCAGCAGCCTTTCCCATCACTCGCAAAATTAAGCGCAAGACTGATTCCTTACCTTCTCCAGCAGCAGTTAAATACCATTCCCACATAATTAAGTGCCCACGATGCGATCCAGACGAGTTCATTCACAATGTGGTGATGGTCATAATGTTTTGTCTCTTCAGTGTATAGTTTTGTTTTTATTACAAAACGGTACATACTTTCCTGGCATGCCTCGTATTATGAGGCAATTTCGTCTGAATTTCATCAGGACAGAATGCAACTTCGTTAGTTCGTATTAGCTTTTGGCGACGAGAAATTCATATAAAAAGTGAATTAATGTGCAGGGTACGGCAGGTATTTGAGGACAAAACGACGTCCGCAGGTAAAAAGAACAGACACTTAAATAACACAGAGCCTTTAATACAATTTCAGAGCTGCCAACCTCAAGGAAGTCACTGGCGGGAGATTCGATTTTCCAAAAGGAGTTATGCAAATCACACTTGATATTAAAATTTGCATAGTATCAAATTATCTACATAGAATTATTATTACAGAAGAATAATATTAATTAAATCTGTAGTGAATTAAAATGCTTAAATAAATTTAACCTATATTTTTATTATATAGTATTTATTTAACATCAGTATAAATAAACTAGAAGACAACCTCATTAAATTCTAATTTTATTAATAGAAGAATTTTAACAGTGATGATATAACTCATATTATTGATTGTGTATTTTTTTTATTTGCATCGTAGTGTAGAAATAAATTTTCGTGTTCAATGAAAAGACGATCCAGTAAAGACGGTAGTGCCCTTGTGACGATCCAGAAAAGATAGTAGCGCTCTTGTGACGTAATTTCAATATAGCGAATCATGGCAAAGATAAATGGCGGATATTTTTCAACTAAACTTTAAAGTTCTAAAAGAGAATCTTAAAATCGAATTTTTTATTTTACAACTTCAATTAACTTTCGGGATATTTATTAATAATTGACATTTTCGTATCGGGAGGCGGGAAATGGTAGATATATCGTGAGTTTCCCGCCATTATCGGGAGAGTTGGCAGCTCTGCAATTTACATTTTTGTACAAAGGACTACAAAATACATATTGTTATTCAATAAAACCACCTTCCACTGCAATGACAGCCTCCACATGCTGTTGGAATCGCTGGCAGGCAGTAACGAGGTGGGTCTTCTGGATTTCTGCCATTACTTCTACAATAGCTGGTCTGAGAGCTTCAACGGTGTTGTGTGGATGCTTGTTGGGCTCCCTCTCAAAGATCCCCCAGACATAATAGTTCAAAGGATTGAGATCAGGGGAGCTGTGGGGGCCACATGTTGAGAGGGATATGGTTCCTCCGGATGCTTCACCTTGTTGAGGAGGTGCTTGGCCCTGTCCAGGAGATACTTTTTGGTTGTATACTTCTTGATACGGTCCGAGCGCCGCCAATGTCGTTTCCTCTGTGAAACGGTTGGCACATCTCCCTGAACTTTGAACACGAACGAATGGGCGACTTTCAGGAATGCAGGAATCTCGGAGTTGGAGTGTCCTGAAGCCAAGGAGACGATGACAGCAGGTCGCTTCATTTGCTGGGTTATCTTTAGATCCGCCATGTTTATCTGCCTCGTTTTGGAATTGTTAAATAATATAACGTATTGAGCATTACGTCATACTCACATGTTCTCAAATACCTGCCGCACCCTGTATAATACACGATAATTTCATGTGAATTTCATCAGGACAGACCAACTTCATTAGTTCTTATCGGTGGCTACGATTTGAGGCAGTTTGTAAGTAGCGATCTTTGGAAGAAGTTACTGAATTTTCTTAGTAGCTGTTGGTGACAAGAAATTCAAATAAAATAACACTACTGAAATTAATTTTCTTAGTAGCTGAATAAATTTATTGTCTAATGAACTAGACACTGTATAATTAACGTATAATACAAGGTAATTACATGTGAATTTCATTGGGACAGGCAGCAACTTTGTTAGTTCGAGGCAGTTTGGAAGTAGCGATCTTTGGTGAGAAGTTATTTTCTAATTAGCTGTAGTTGGCGACCCAGGCAATAAAAAATGAATTTATTGTATAACGAACTGGACACTGTATATGCAGTATAACTAATGTATAATGCACAGCAATTTCGTGTATATAATAAATGTATAAACGGTAATTTCGTGTGAACTTTATCAGACAAAATGCAACTGACAGCCTGCATCTCCCCTTCAGGAGACTAGCTGTTTGGGATGAAAGGATGATGATGAAATAAACAAACACAAACATCCATGTCCTCGGCGGGATTCGAACCCGCGACTCGCTGGTTACAAGAACGGAAAGATCTGCGCCTCAACGCTCTCGGCCACCGAGCCGGCCTACTTTGAACTTTTACCTTACCAAATAATATATGGACCTAAAAATTACAAAAAAATTGATGTTTTACTGTTTAACAATTACGTTTGTTTGATGATTAAAGCTACGGACCATAACATCGATTAAACAGCGATGTTAGTTTTTCTGACATCGCCTATCAAAATTTCTACTTTATTAAATCAAAAAAAATATCACTGTAAATTGCCTGATTTTTAAAAGCAAATCATCCATATTTGTCGCTCTTGTAAAGAGTTTCACAGTGTGAAATTCACACGATCTCTTCAAGTTTTTGGCCAATCACATGGTTTTAAAGGGCTGTAACTGGCCCGACGCCATAGTTAGCAATGGCTTCTGGGATAGCAATGGTAGTGGAAGTTCTTAAAAAGTTAATTCCTGCATAATTTCTTACTTTAATAAACAATGTTGAACTGTAATATTAAAAATATTCTTTTAAAAATAAAGAGTGTGATCATTTTTACATGTTTATTATGGAAAATTGCTGGTCTTGTACTTAGGCTTAAACCGGGTAGGTTTTTAACGGCCGCTCTTCTATCGAGAAGAGGGGAGAGCGGAAATTAAATTTTTTCCCACATCTGAGATTATGATTATAAGATGACCCCCACTTTTTGACATCTTATTTTTGCGAAAAAAAAGACCTCTTCTTATATTCAGGGCAATACGGTAATATGATCCCATCAATTTAGGTACTTTTTTAGGCCAAAATTATTTGCATGATAGCAGAGGAAATAGTTTTGTTTGCAGTTCGTCAGACCGAAGTTGGTTTGGACAGTTGCCTGGTCAATACCCATTTCTGTTGCCAACTCCTGTAGAGACCATTGTCTCTCATTCTCTAAGCATTGTGCAATCATGGCAGAAGCAACATCGGTACAAACAATCGTGGGGCCTCCTGTTTGTAGCATGTCATTACTTGCTACTCGTCCATGTTGGAAATTACTACCCACCTTGCAACAGTTCTGTATGGGAGTGCACGATCTCCAACAGCTTTTATGAGTTGTGCGTGGCCCCATACATGGCAATGGTTGAAAACCAACTGACTTTCGCGCATCCTTGAACATCTACACCATCTAGTGGCATCAATAAGTCCCATAAGTTTCAATGTCATTACTGCATATCGTAAAATGTGGATATCTAGAATTCTGCTGAAAAAAATGGTTGCCACAGCTTTGTAGGTGACCTTTATAGATTTCAAAAAAAAAAAAATGGTGAAATAATGTTAGACCAAGAAGGGTGATGAAAAAAGTGACGTGTAAACGTACCGTAATTTTTGGATATAATAGGCATTTAATGCGAAAAGAAGTTAAAAAATCATTACTGCGTATAATAGGCAGATAATAAAACCTTGAGAAGATGACGTTGGGGAGGGGTGCGTCAAAAGAACTTCAGGCTGACGAACTTTATACAACCTTTGGTTTTTATTATGTATAGTAAATACAATATACATTATACTTATTCACTTTATATCCCACATATAAATATATTTCACTTATATTAATTGCAAAAGATAATTAGGTGGCTCTCTTCAATTTTCCGTTCATAAAACCAGGGATACCAGGTTTTCTCAGCAGCTTTTCAAGATGGCCACCAAGCTGATGTTCAAAAAGTAAAGCAAATTACTTAGCCATTAACTAAAGCTGACACAGTACTTGAATGCAACCAGTCTTGATGATATCAGTCAAAGAATTTAGGGGACACTATTCTACAGTTTTACCAAGTTTGCTACTAATCAATCTTTATAAAGATGTGGAGACAAGACGTTTGAATTATATCAGTCTATCAAATGGATATACCGGTATTTTGCATGGCAGAGAGTACAAGAAAATACAATTTGAATGCTTTTGCGAAAGCAGGAATTACCCCTCCTATGGATGATTCAATCATGAGAATCGAAGACTATAGGAAGAAGAAACGATAATTAGGCCTAACAAAAACCTCCGACACAGATGATTCCGATTTTGAAGGACTTTAAATAAATTTATTTCTGTAATTTTAAATGTAATGAATAAACTCCGTTAGACAGTAGAACCTCCGTATGGCGAAATGCAAGGGACCTGCAAAATCATTTCGCTATATAGATACTAAGTTGCATGGTGGTGATGTTAAAATTTGCCTAATTTTGATGAAAAAATTGCTGAAAATTTTGATACATTTATATATTTATTTATTTATTTTAAATTTAGTATTTATACATGAAAATTCAGTACTTTACATTAATTTGAATGCTTCTTAACATTAAAAACAAAACTTTTTTGATACGTGACATCGTTGCCTATCTAAAAGTTATACAGATCGCAACTGCTGAAAATTTTGTTTGGATCATGGTTAATTTTTCTGAAAAAATTAAAATTTGAAAGCAGAACGGACCAAAGTATTACTGTAATATGTATTTTACGGAAAAATACTGACAGAACATGTTCATAAGCATGTATATTAATTTCAAGTGGTTTTTCGTCAGTCTCGGTTAAAGTAGCATTTCACAAAAATTTTTATGGATTTAAACTTTCAATAAAATAAATTTGTAAATTTGAACAAATATTAACGATTTTAATCTAAAAAATTCTTCCGAGTTAGACAGCTTTTACAGTCGCTCTCATGTAGATTCTCAAAAAAAATAAAATCCGCGATAATTTTGTTTGTTTGCTGTCTGGTCGTGCAAGTGCATGAATCAAATTTCATAATAAAGAGCTAAAATATCAGGGTGACTTTCTGAAAGTCAATTTAGTGACTTTTTGGGGACTTCTTAAAAAATTTCCTGACCTAATTTAATTATTTTTAACACCAAAAAAAAAAATAAACAAACATTTTAAGCATTTTTCCTGGACTGGAGTGACCAGAATTTTTACGTGACCAAATTTTAATTCCACAACTCTTAATTTTTGTGACCCTTTTTTCAATTTCGCTACTTTTTCGTGATTTTCGTGCCCATTTTCTAATTTTGCTACTTTTTCGGGACTTTCGTGACCTGTAGACACCCTGAATATACCTTAAAATTTATCGTCTGAACCATAAATCCTTTCGTTATAGGGATAATTACACTACATGTATAAAGATTTTGCTCTATGGAGGTTGAAAAGCATTAAATCAACAGGATTTTTGTTGGGACCACAGAAGAATTTAGTTATAGAGATAATTTCACTATATCGTCGTTCGTTATACAGAGTCGCTAATGTATGGAAGTATAAAAAAGTCTAAAGCCTTAAAAATCAGCCTGTTTCTGTTGGCCGTAATAATTAAATGTGGGGGTGGAATATGTTTCTATCTCTCCTGCTCTCTCTTTTTTCACACAATTACTGACTATTGCCATGTTACTCCAAACAAAGAGGTTTTAACTATAACCATTAAGACAGGTTAATTGTACTTTCAGTCTATCGCCCACCTTCTGGCGATTTTTCTACTTTTTGTTAGGTTTTAGCTTCAACATTATTAGTGCTTCAATCCACAGGTAAAACCCTTATTATATTAGGCGATTTTAACATTGACTTTAGTAAGCCCTCTCCTTCTTTAAACCTTCTCATGGACCCTATTTTTCGTTCCGAGCTTTTACCTACTACTAATTCTTATTCTCATTTCTCCCTTCACCACAATACTTATTCTGCTATTGATTCCTGTTTCTCTAACTCATTCTATTCTTGTCAGTTCCTTCCTCTATACAGGTTGTACCTGAATCTAGTGTACAAGCTTGGAGGGGAGATAGTATGGGTGATTCTAAGCAAAAAAGTTCATATGAACGTGGGTCCGAATTCGAAGGATAACTGATAACTGAAGGATAAACCTTGGATTTCTTCTAGCATTCTGTTAGTAATAAAAAAGAAAAACTCTTATTATAGGAAGTTCTGTCATAACCCATCTCTCAATATACTTTTTAAATTTAAATCTTTTTCTAACCATGTGAAAATAACAATTAATAATTCTAAAAAGCTATACTACAACTCTCTATTTACTTGTTTACACTCCAGCAAAGAAAAGTGGCATGTCTTAGCAAATTCAACTCACAGCCTAAACCTTCTTATTCTCCATTCTTACAACCTGAGGCTTTTCTTCTTCTTCTTTAACCAATATTTTACATGCTCTTCTGTCCCATTCTTCTAACTCTTTCTCCAACAATTACTGATTACCCTTATCTTGCCCCTAATTCCCCCACTAGTTTTTTCATTACCCCAACAACCACGGAGGAGGTTTGTCAAGTTCTTAGTCGCCAGTTTCGATCCGACATAAATATAACTATAAAACAATTTATTGCTTATCCTTTAGCTATTATCTTTAATTATTCCATTGATAAGGGTGTTTATCCTCAAATAATTAAAATATTCCGAGTTGTTCCCGTTTTTAAGATGGGCAACCCCAAGCAATTTAAGAACTATCGCCCTATATCGGCTTTACCTATTTTCTCTAAAATATTCGAGAAACTCTTTTTTTATCCGATTTTCTCATTTCATTTATAGCCATAATTTTCTTACTCATTGTCAACTCGGTTTTACACCTAACTGTGGTGTTGAAACTGCCTGTTATGATCTTCTGGAATTTATATCTTCCGAAACGGCCCAGAACAAATTTGTTGCCTCTGTTTTCATTGACTTTTCCAAGGCTATTGACACGTACCTGTTACTTTTTAAATTCTGTAATTTCCACGATATCCATGAGTTATCTCTTTCCTGGATTTCTAATCTACTCTCTGAAATGCTCATCCACGCTTACTAGGAATCTTGGAGTTCCACAGGGGTCGATTCTCTTCCTCCTGTTATTTAACCTGTTTGTGAATGACTTGCCCTCTATTTTTACTATTCCCAAACCTATACTATATGCCGATGATCTGTCCCTCTTATTGTCAAATGTGAATATCTCTACATTCAGCCCTTAATTTACCACTTGACAATTTAAGACTCTGGAGTAGTGTCAACTCTTTGGTAGTTAATATAGATAAAAGGATGTTAATGTTCTTCCATCAATGTAATAAACAGAATATACCTCTATCACTGGCAATTTACTATGGGAATTCTCCCATATCCACCACAACGACTTTTACCAATCTTGGAATTACCCTCTCACCTGATTTGTCCTGGAGCGCCCATATCGACGCATTAATAACTAAACTTAACAAAAAAACAAGGTATTATCTCCAGACTCTATTATTTACCCCCTAAGATCCTTCTCTTTCTCTATTTTTCGTGGATACATTTTGCATTATGTTATGGTGTCTTGTTCTGAGGTTTTACAACGACATTTAATCTTACTTGTATTCTCAAATTACAGAAATGGTTCCTCCGGACTCTCCAATTTCTCGTTCTTCCTCTGTGCACCATTGTTTCTCTTTATTACGTATACCAACTATTTATCAAATTTACTTTTCCTCTTTATGCTCATTTGTTAATAAATCTTCCAATTCTCTTCCTTTTATTATCTACTCCACTTAATATCCGGCATAATTTACATTATAATAGCTTTAATACCTGCTCTGCCAATGAAGTAAGCCCCCCTTGTTTGTTTGACTAAGTTTTGAAATATCTTAAAAATAAACATAAGAAAACGCTTAGAATTAATACAGTAAAAATTCTTAATAAAAATTCTAAAAAAAAAATTTTAAAAGGCTCACAATGGATGGATCTCTCCTAGTAACAAAATAATTTCTTAGTCAAGTAATCTTACTTTAGATGTACACTTTATGTTGTTGCAATTCCCACTCTTCTCTCGACGTCTTGGAGCAAAACTTGACCATTCATCACTTTGTGTAGTCTAGCAGTCGCCAATTCTTCTATTGACATGCTTACCATTTGTTCAATAACGCACGGAGCTAAAGGAGTGTTTCCTCTGTCGTCTTTAAACTCTTTCTCAATAGTCTGCTAACTCTCCATTATCTCCAGAGTTAGAACTCTATGCATTGTTACAAATTGAACCTTATTTATATTGCACTGTTCTCCCCAGAAAATTTTATCAGGTGGGTGAAAGGATAAAATAGCTGAGTGGACAAAAATTAGAAACAAATAAAATATGCCCAGTTTTTCGTGTATTCAGCCGGGTGGTGCACCAGTTCAAAAGAACCTGGGGAGAACCCTGTATTAATTCATTGTTGGTCTTGAGATATATATTGTTGATCCCTACATAGTGTTGGTGCATTGCGTGTTGATATTGTTGATACCTATTGTTGCACAAACTTTTCCTTGCATTGTTGGCCATGAGATATATATTTTTGGTTCGTGCAGAGTGTTTGTGAATTGCGTGTTGATACCAATGTTGATAACTATTGTTGCACAAACTTAGCCTTGCACTGTTGGCCATGAGATATTTCTCATTAATATGCCTTGCCATCATAATGCATATCGATTTATTATCGATAATTATTATCAATAATTATTATTTTTTCGAAATCTGAGGTAGACAGTGACCTTCCTCATGCTTTGAAGGTCAAGTATGCAAAATTTCATCAAGATCGGAATAAAACTGTAGATTTGTATAAAATACAAACCCACCCACCCAACCACAAACATTCTTCTTTATATATATATACAGGTATTGGACATTGAAACTGAAACACCTGGTAGAAATCCAAAATCTTTATTTAATAAGGTGTTGGGGCACTGTGGGCAGCCAGCACAGCAGCAACACGTCTTGGGAAGGATCGGTAGAGGTCCTGCACAGTTTGCACCCCAGACCATTACTGATCCACCTCCGTGTTTGACTGTGGGTGCCAAGCAGTCTGGGTTGTAGGCATCAGAGGGGCTCCTCCAGATGAATACCCTCCCTGTTTTTTGGAAGACAGTGTAGCTGGACTCATCCGAGAATATGACGCGTTTGAGGTCATCCAACGTCCACGTTTTATGCGTCCGGCACCACTGAACCCGCTTGGAGGCATTTGTACTACTGATGAAAGGCTTCGGTATAGCAACCCTGCCATGGATGTTGGATTTATGCAGGTAACGACGGATTGTCTTCGTGCACACAGGTTCCTGGAGGTGTGTATTCATTTCTGCGGTGATTTCTGCTGCGGTGGTTTTCCGCTTTCGTGCAACAATCCTGGTCAATGTCCTGACGTCTCTTTCCGACAACTTCAGTTTTCCCTTGCAGTTGCTCCTCCTGGACGTGGTTCGTCCTTCCTGTTCATATGCACACATCACCCTGGATACTGTAGCACGTGAGACATCACAAAGTGTGGCAGTTTTGGACACAGATGCACCTGCTAGACGCGCCCCAACAATCTGCCCTCTTTTGAAGTCGGATATGTCTCCCATTATAGCGCTCTGCACAGACAATTTGAAGCTTACTATCGAACTTTTCTACTGGAGTGACTACCAAGACCTCTGACACGTGATTCATTGATATGCATACGATTAATTACCTAGCAGAAGGTTCTATTCAGTCCTGGGGGTAACCAGTGCTATTTGCGAAGGTGTTTCAGTTTCAATGTCCAATACCTGTAGATTGATTCACAACTTTTGTTTACACCATCTGCCTTTAAATTTGAAAGTTCATTAGAATCGCCCTTCTCCTGATGTAGTTCTCCCTTACTGCCGTATACTGCTACTACATTGCAATTTACTCATGTCATTACCCTATATGGTTTGTACTTTTCTCTATAGAACATG
The DNA here is from genome assembly GCA_023313115.1 of Rhysida immarginata. NCBI lineage: Eukaryota > Metazoa > Arthropoda > Chilopoda > Scolopendromorpha > Scolopendridae > Rhysida > Rhysida immarginata. The sequence goes on along the minus strand of JAHWFO010088186.1, from coordinate 30,617 downwards.
CCCTTTTTAGGTTTCTGCTATTTTTCCCTGATACTAAGTAATTTTCTTAAAATTCTGTTCCAAATTTTATCATATAGGCCACTGTGGTTAGTTTTCCTTAGTTTGATTGTTTTCTGTATTAACATTTTTCTGTATTGTTGTTTAATTATTAATTTTAGTTAACCTACATGAATTTTCTAATTTGTTTTACTCAGTGCCCACTTGGCCTAACTTGTTGGTTTATTACCATACCAGCCTCATTGGGCATTATTGTAACCGGTTTTTACTAACTCGAAAATTAAATAAATAAATAAAGAAAGAAATAAACACTGGAATTTCACACCTCACAAACAACATGCTGTGTACAACACAACGAAGCTTGAGGGTGAAGTTTTGCAGCACTGTGCCTTGAATCTCATTGTCAACTAGTGCACAAGATTCGGCAATTGCCTGACAGACCTCTTCCATAGTGCAAGGGCATTATGCTGAACACCTTCTCCTTAAGGAACCCCCCACAGAAAGAAGTCACAGGGGTTTAGGTCAGGACTGGTCGGTGGCCAGCTGAATCAGTGGTTGAAGAGGTTTGGAAAACGGTTGGAGATGACCTTGTTGTTGAATTGATGGGCCAATTGCTGCATAACAAGCATCTTATAGGGAAACATCAGCAGAGCTTTGTGCAGTATTCTCCACAGTGTTGCGTAGGGTATGTAAGTCTCTACAGAGAGTCTGCAGACCGATTTTCTCGTTGGTGACTCGACTACGCTCGCACGAACCTGCTCTACATTCTGATGTGTGCAAGCACGTAGCTTGCTTGTTCCCTCCTTTCTTCTTACCTTCAACATGTCCAGTGGATTGAAATTGCTTCACGAATCTTGTTATCTCGCTGCTGGGTGGTATTTCTTAGTTTTAAACACTCTTTGAATCATTCACTTCATTTTCAAAATTGATTTCAGCTCGAAAAACCATTCCACTAAGAGTGTTTTCTGATCAATGCTCAGGATAGGTGCCATTTAGGAATGAATTATTCATACGCAGTGTAGCCACCTGTTAAGTGAAATTCCAATGTGTAACGTATATTATAAGATTTATATGACATTCCTATGTATATTAGTTCCTGAGTAATAAACCATTAGAATCGTACTTAACTGACTGAGTCACCCTGTATATTGCGTATAATACATGGAGAATTAAAAAAAAAAAAACAAAATAAAAACATGGGTATGTATTATGCACGTGACGTATTATACCCCAAAAATTACAGCAATTTAAAAAGGAAGAAAAAATGAAAGTATAATTCTCATTATTTGCAAAATATAATAATTTGTTTACTTACGTTGACAATCTAGATCTGGAGGGGTCCACTCCCCTGTTTGGCAAACAGATTTTCCAGAGCCAGACTTTGACACATAACCACTATCACACTGATAAATAACTATGGTTTCTTCTGCAAACATCGGGTCTTCTGTACCATTCTTTGGTTGCATATTAGGTAGATCACCAGGCTTAGGGCAGTCACCTTTAAAAAATTAATGGTTAAATAAGAAAGAAAATGAATTAGGGTACTTTTATTTTTATTATCATTATACAATTTACATTTGCTTTGAACAATATCATTAAAAAATAATATACAAAATTCACAAAAAGCATTCTTTATAGACGATGTGACGGTCGACGTCATGCATGATATCATAGGGACGTCAGCAGCCTGCGCGCGCATCACTGTAGTCAAAGCCAAGTCAAGATATACACAATCTCTTCGGTTCGCTTCATGATCTTGCGTTCATTATGGCTTATTTTAGTAGCTTAACTCTCGAAGACAAGGAGCATTATTTGAAAAAGTTAAGTTTAATTTCCGAAGAATGCTTACCTGATTCATATAATTTATCTGAATAGAAAAATTTGAATCCGATATTTATAATTACCTGATCAATTCGCCAAGCGTATTTACAAATCAAAATTTAAAAGCTTAAAAATCATTGGAAGCATTCACGTATTTTTACTGTGGCCATGTCCAGTCAGTTGAATATCACGAAATTAATAAGAAATGTAAATTTGCCTTTTTAAAAGCTTTTGTGCCTCCTAGTCAGAGACAATGGGGAAAAAAACAAAATGTATGAGGCTTAGATGTGCATGCAGTCAAAAAATCAGTCAGATGAAACGAATCCCCGCCACCAAAAAGCCAGGAAAGAGACTACAGAAACTAGTGTTGAGCATACTCAATTGAAGTACTCGATACTTGATATCATCAATACACATGTGGTATCGTCAAAACCAATTACCAATACTCAATACCAATAAAAAAAGAAAAAAAGACATTACTTTTACATTTTTATTTGTCCTTATTCATTTTATACATTGAATTTATGAATGCAGATTTATCTACATTTTTTGGGTTTAATCTTGACCTCTTTTTTAAGATGAACTCTCCAGCTTTACTAAATGTGAATTCAGATGGCACAGACATTGCACTAACACAAATATTTTAGTGCTAGCTGTGATATAATAGCCTATTTTCTTCATGAACCTGCTAATATTTTAAAGGATTTTCAGTTCTTTTAACATATGCATCTGCAATGTAATCCTGAATAACATTTTCTATATTCAAAATTTTAATTTTGTTATCAGTTGCCATTTCAAATCTCTCTATCTAATTCAACCTAATATTATCATTCACAGGAAAATAATTTTCATTAAGACATTCGTTGATGTTGGTGTCTAAATTACTATTAGGAAGTAAATTTGATAACTCATTTTTTAACATATTTCTAGCTCTATCACTGCTTTGTTTTGTTTTAAATCCAGAAATTTTAAATCTTGGATCAACGATAGTTAAAATTGCCAAAATACTGTTGTTGGCATAATTTATGGAACAATGGAATTTATGCTACGGGATGTTAGATCGCTGGTTGAACGCTTTGTTTCTTACATGCCTCCACTGTTCGAATGACTACATATATGCGTGCGCACACAGAAGTGATGACGTCAGCTTCAGCTTGCTTACAAACAGCACATTGTCCATACAAGTCTACGTTTACAAGAGGGGCGGTATATACGAAAATGAAACTTATTTTAGAAGCTTAAATGGAAAATTTCTATTTTTGGGAATATTCCCTTCATGGCCGTAACTTCCCATGGGTTGCATCATACGTGAAATAGATGGAGGTCAGGTTGACCACATTTGAATAGAAGGTGAAAATATCAGGAGTGGTAGCAACTCTGGTGAGCTTCGGAGGCTGGCGTAGGACGTTGAGTTTTTTTGCACATAGTAGCATACTTGTGTTCTTTGAACGACTGAACTGGTTTCATCCTCATCAATCAGAGGCACAAGGATGTTTGACAGGACGATGGCGGCGACCTGCAGATGCAGGTCGTACAGCTGTGCATTGAGGCGTTCTTTCATCTTGAGGGTGGTCCGTGGCTTTTGTCACCCATACGCGGATGGCAGCAGCTTTGGAACATGATGTGCGAACAAGAAAATAATAATAATAACAAGTATGAACAATTGCCAATAAAATACATGGTAAAATTACAGAGAACTAAATAATACAAAGAGCAAAGGAATTAATAAATACTACCTCCGTTCAGAAATGATTGTCCGTTTTGATACTTTTGTTAAACATAAGAACATTAATTATTCACTTGTCCTTTTTTTGACTTTATTTCAATTATTATGATCATAGCAAGCTGTGCATTGATTTATATGTTCTTAAGTCACGTTTTCTTTGCATAATATGGTCGTAAAATTTCAAATTTTGAAAATCATCAAATATTTGTTCTTAGTTGGTTTGAGGTAATTGTGAAAAGATGGAATCATCTCAACGAAAGAAAAAAAACCTGTCTGATGATCAGAGAAATGGTATCCTACAATCTCTGTTAAGACGATCCAAAAACAATAAACTATCAAAAGGTGACATTAAGGCAGTTGCTGAAGAATTTAACAGATGCAATAAAACAATTTCGCGTATCTGGTTCAGAGCTAAAGAATGTACCGATCAAGGAAAGAATGTTGCCGATGTTCACTCAAAGATTAAGAGCAATTTTGGTCGCAAGAAATTATGCCAAGAAACACTTAAACACAAAATTTTAGCTCTTCCGCTACAACAAAGAACCACAATGAGATCAATAGCAGGGCGAACATCAATCCCATTGGGAACACTATCAAATCTAAAGAAAGAAGGCGCATTAAAACGACACACCAATTCACTTAAGCCATCGTTAACTGCAGACAACAAAAAAGAACGCTTACGCTTTGCATTATCACTGGTGAATACAAATGAAAAGAAGTTCAAGTCAATGTATAATATGGTGCATGTGGATGAAAAATGGTTTTATTTGGCAAAGAATAAAATGAATTTCTATCTGATACCCGATGAAGATGAACCACATTACCATGTGCAAAGTAAACGCTTTATTTCAAAAGTAATGTTTCTTGCTGTGGTGGCACAGCCATGTTGGGACTTTCGTCGGAAAAGAAAATTTGATGGAAAGATTGGCATTTGGCCAATTGTAGAATATGTTCCTGCAGAACGTAGCTCAAAGAATCGCCCAAAAGGGACAATCGTTACAAAGTCAATTGAAGTAAAATAGAGAGGTTTACACGAAACTTATAACTGAAAAAGTGATTCCTGCAATCAAAAGCAAATGGCCAAAGAACAACAAATCTATGCAAATAAAAATTCAACAAGACAATGCTCGTTCTCATGCGAAAGTTGATGATACGAAAATTCAAGAAGCCAGCCACGGAGATGGATGGAATATTTCCTTAATGTGTCAACCTCCTAATAGTCCTGATTTTAATGTACTGGATTTGGGATATTTCAATTCAATTCAATCTCTTCAATACCAACACTCTCCAAAGAACATCGATGAGCTCATTGATATAGTTCAACGTTCCTGGGAAGAGCAACCAGTGGAAAAAATTGAGAATATATTTTTGTCTTTCCAAACAGCATTAGAATCTTCAATGTTAGTCGAAGGAGGCAATAATTATAAATTACAGCACATTGGCAAAGATGCGAACGTTGGACGACTTCCTGTAATGTTAAACTGCAGCCCAGAGGCAATCGAAAAATTGCCCAAAATTGTTTAAATACAAATTAATTAACCTACCATTGTAAATATAATTAAATTAAAAGTATTTGCAAAATAATTTTTCGCTCAAATTGTTTATTTTCTCATTTTTGAACAAACATTTTGATCAAAACGGACAATCATTTCTGAACTGAGATAGTATAAAATTATACATGGTAAAATACGGGGGGGGAGGCCGTGGCCTGGTGGGCTTTCACTGAACACAACTGTGAAGTTAAGCTACATCAGGCACGGCTAGTCACCGGATGGGCGGCCATCAGTGATACATGTAGACCATCTTCACCCCCCCCCCCCCGGCTGCTGCGAAACATCATACAGGCAGTCGTGTATCCAGGTCCATCCCGGGACCCAACTCGTCGGCCTCTAGCCATACAGGTCTGGATGGATGTATTGGATCCCGATTCATAAAAATTAAAAAAGCACTCAAGTGTAACAATAAAAATAGTTAAATCAAGTTGGCAATGGGCAACAGCATGGAATGGATGTCGAATATTGTTTGAGAATTGATAGTCTATCTGGTGAATCACGCTTGGCTTGGTAGATTTCTACTGCTTCTAAAACAGCAGTCTTGAAGGGGTCATTAGAACGGTTCCATAACATCACAACCATTTAATCAACTTTGTTTAGCAACTTTCCTTATTTTGTATCCATCCATCAATGAATTTGTATCCAACCAATCTATGATTTTGTATGCACCAATCAATGACTGTTTACACCAACACTAGCAGAGCACCCGGCGTTGCCCGAGATAATTACAGTTGTAGGTTAAACAGAACAACCTCATAAAGTTAAATAATAAATTTGTTTTCAGTAATTCTACAATTTCAGTCTATAGACGAAGCAATTGTTCAGATGTTTCTGATGCCCGGATCACTTTTTGTCATCTCTGCCCAATATTCATTTATTTCTTCACTGGCATTTCGATAGATATGAATTATTCTTATAATCCTTCGAAAGATTATTATAGGACATAACACCATATGGTTGTTGGGTTCAAGAATTGAGTTCATGTATGCTTTGTTATCGGTTATGTCATCAAGTATAGCTCGAAAGAAGGGACCGCATCCTCAATCATCTTTTACTCTTTCTCAATAGTCTACTAACTCTCCATTATCTCCAGTTACTGATCATTATTAAATATTTCTAAGAAAATGTTAACTTATAAGAAAAGCCCAAACAACAGGAATTCTACGTATTGTTACAAATTCAATTTTGTTTTATAATTTTCAGAGGTGGGATGGAACCATCATTCTTAATGAACTTACTTATACTGCACACTTTGCCCGAGACTTTACTTACCCTCTTGTTGTTGTCTCGGATTAAAATGTTATCTTCACCCCCAGGGAGCATCACTGGATACTTTACACACCTATCTTTTAAAATTTCCCTTGCCCTTGACGTAGAAGCTCTTATACCCTCCTGCTCTAGCGGAGCTTCCGTTGTTCAAATGTTTCCAATGCCTGGATAGCTTTTTATCTTTGTTGCAAATTTCACTGATCAATACTAGTTCTTTCTCTTTCTCTTTTTCCCTTTTCCCCCTTTAGGGGTTGAATTTCGAAAAACCCCTTCTTAGGCTCGTATTCAGAATGAACGCTCTTGCTCTTGCTTCAAGACCATTGTTGAATACAAACTCCGTATTCAGAACGAGCGCTAATGCTCACACTCTTACTCTAAGCGTTTGCTTACGCTAGTGAGAGTGTAAGCAAGAGCAAGAGCATGAGCAAGAGCAGTAGTAAGAGCGGTTGCTCCTCTTTTGAGAGTAAGCTTGGGGGATTCGCTCAATGCTCAATTTGATGACGCCATTAAGCTTCACACCATGGATGTACTGTATAGATTACAGTCTTTAGAAGGAGTGGAGAGAATTGAATAATTATTAAGCCCACAGCGAAGCTCCGTTCAGGATCGCTCCATACCTTTACTCATGCTACTACTCAACACTCCTTGCATTTGCTCATGCTACTACTCAACGCTCAAAGGAGTGATTGTTGAAGTAAGCATACTGAATAAGGAGAGGAGCAAATGCTCTTACTATTGCTCTTGCTTACACTCATGCAAGTAAGAGCAAGAGTGTGAGCATTAGTGCTCATTCTTAATACGTGCTAAAATATTTTGGGTTAAAAGCGAGGGCAATAAACGGGGGATAAAAAGTCTATTAAAGAGGTGGGGATAAGAATGGGGTAAAAAGTATCCCCCTCAACATTTTAACCACTTTCATGCCCCCTTTTAATCTCTTATATACAGGGTGGTCGAGTTAAGTGAAGACCGTGTAAAATCTCAAAAGCTATGCATCGGATAAAAAAAAATTTGGAATGAAATTTGTTTGTCCTTAAAAAAATGGGGGGGGGGGTCCTTTTTAATATTTCTTTGTAACCCCTACCTACTCCTAGGAGGTGTGGGGTCATTTCTGGTATCATTGGATAGGATCCTTCGAAACAAACAAATTTCATTCCAAACTTATTTAGATCCGATGCGTAGTTTTCGAGATATTTCAATGTCTTCATTTAAATCGACCACCCAATATAGTAGCACAATTCTCGCTTACTCAATTAAATTTGAAAGTTCCGCAAGCTGCTTTTTATATGTCACAAAAAACATTTTTTTATTTTGCAAGTGTCTTTTTAATTCAACATATTTCATTTCATAACTTATATTTTTTATTAAAAAAAAATACATTTTAGCATTCGCAAAAACCTGTAACTGTTCATTTCTTACTTCTCTCTAACGAGTGTATCCATCAAATACACGACGTGAAGCTTAATGGCATCGACAAATTGAGCATTGAGAGAACCCCCCAACCTCACTCTTCACTCATACTCAATTGTTCTCAAAAGAGGAGTGATCGCTCATGCTAAATCTTTGAAGCACGCATTCTGAATTAGAGGACGCTCTTACTTACGCTCATGCTCTTGCTCTTGCTCACACTCCTGCTCTTGCTTTATATTTCTTTAGCAGCATTTTATATTTTGCAAAATACATTTTAGTTCTGTAAAATATACTTTTATTTCCGCAAAAGACTATTTTGTTTTGACAAAATGCATTTTTAATCCTGCCAATTTCTTTTTTATTTTGAAAAATGCATTTTAACATTCGCAAAATGGCAAATTATCGTTCAAAATAATTCATTATTACATGCTTCTAAACACGAAGCGTGATGAAAGTCCAGGAAACTTATTACTAGCAGAGGAACTGTTAACATGGAATCAAACCTGTGTATCAGACACTTTTGCCAGGATTGCTTTTCAAGAACGATTGCTCTTTGCTCCATGCCTTTGCTCGTGCTACTGCTCAATGCTCAAAGGATTCAACAATGGTCTTGGAGCAAGAGCAAGAGTAAGAGCAAATGCTCTTGCTTACACTCATGCAAGTAAGAGCAAAAGTGTGAGCAAGAGCGTTCATTCTGAATACGGGCATTAGTGCTCACTTACAATTTGTAAAGAACCTCTGTACAAAATTTCAAGTTTCTAAGCCTTATGATTTGAGCTGTGTGTTGATTTTCTGTATACAAAAAGGCATCTTGCATGCCTCTTCATTTGTATCCTTGATAATGTCAGGAATAAAAGGCGAAACCGGTCGGAATTTGATGCTTTATTTAACTGTTAAGTACAAATAAAGCAACTTAAATCTAACATTTCCATGGCAATCAGTATTCTTGAAACAATTATCAAAATGGTTTCTGGAATTAAAGATACAAATAAGGTTTTTTTGCTGATGTTGTGACAACCCCCCCCCTGCTACTAATACTTCTAAGCGTTAAGAACTACCTGCAACCTTCTCCAGGGGAAGGCCTATCAACAGTTCGGGACTTGTCATAAGGCACTTCCACCGAACCTGTAAACAAACTTACTACTACTGGAAAGAACGCAATTTCACTACATGCATTAAAATTCAAATAATTCACTTTTAATGCTCCATACACTTACACAAATATGAGGAACATTTACTTGGTGCAGCAACCAAATTGACATGCCATATGCATAACTACACAATCCAATAAACTATAAAAGCTTTGTATCCCAATTGATACGCCTAAAGGGGCCCCTCAGACTAGCCTCTAAGAAAACTTAGAACTACTACATCGGTCTGCCATGAGTGGATCACACCCATCAGCAACTTGAGGTATGCGGCATCTGTGGCTCGACCAGGAAATCCCAAAAGGGACGGTCCCTCTCCCTACTGTTGCATGGGCTCCCGTTCTGCCTCAGCTAACCAGTCTAATATGACCGAGCGGCCAACCGCCAGCTGGATCGCTCCTCCTCAACGCAGGCTTTCAAATATTCCCAATTTTGACGCAACCAGCATCACGTGACCCTTTTACTCAACAACAGGGGAGGGTCACCGAAACCACTGTGAGCCTGGTACTGGGTCAGATATGTTTCGACGCCGGCCGTTTCAGTGCAGAACCATATGTATCTGACGACCAACATATGTATCTTCAAACCAGTTAAATAAATCTTGAAGTTCTGATGGCAATACATTCGCTAGAGCATCCACATATTCGTCTATCTTATTCATAGGCACAAAGGTAGGGTAATAATCATTTTAGCTTTTAACGCGTATTCTGGATTAGTATTATACATGCTACTGAAACCTAACCCAGCTAGATGTTTTCACATATTTTGGGTAAAATGAAAGACACATCCTCTTATTTGAACATCAAGGAATACATCCCTCAAAGCACTATGCGTAGCTTGTTCAAAATCACAGCTTATTGAAGTGGGCCTAAATGTGGGTTCCTTTTCTTTTAATAACTAAACATTCTCTTGTATATGGCGTGTTGCTTATTGGGCAAGAGAGCATAGACGATTGGGTGAATTCCTCTGTGTTTCTTTGCTAAAATTACATACACCTGGGGAATAGGTTGGGAGCAATGCTAAAAGTGCCATTGACAAACAATATATCACTTGCCACCAAATGTTGGAGCCAGCTTGCTCTTCCGAATATTAAAATCCTATCGAGATTTGGACCACTGTCACATAATAAAAAGTTTTCCTCCACTCCTGGTTGAAGAACACATATTATGTAGCACTCTGGCAACAATAATTATTATAAATCTGTTGGCAAGGCAGGGGCATTCATTATTAAATTACGCTTTCTATGTATTATTTTTCTTAAAGAAGGCATATTAGGAAGAGTGGCCAGACAAACCTGTGAAATCTGGGTCAAACACTCATTAACAACTTTTAATATTAGTTTTCAGAAGTTCAATCTATATTTCTGTAGCAGAAGCTTCATGAGAATGATTGTTCAGCTCCTTAACTACTTCTCCAGCTCTAGTATGTAGCTTTGCTTCACATTGATCTTTCTGTTCACAATGCCAAAATTTCAAGTCACCATCAACATGGCTTACCTTAACATATATATATAAACAAAACAAAAAAAAAAAAAAAAAGCAAAAAAAAAAAAAAAAAATAAAAAAAACTTAAAGACACAAATGAAATTTATATATAGGGCGACCCATTTTAAAGTTTCCCCTGGAAGATCTCGAAAACAACACTTAGGACCGAAAAAAGTTCCAAATAAAATTTGTTTACGTCGGAGGGAGCAGTCGAATGGTACTAAATAGGCCCCCCTCCCCCATCCCCTGGGATGGGGTGGGAGACAACTTTGAAAGCTTAAATAGGAGCGCCCATTTTTTATTGCATATTGACCCATTATATGCAAATTTATCTTTACCATATTTTGTTGATACATCATGAAAATATATGGTAAGAGACGAAACACGTCTTCTCGGGTGTATCGTATTTTGGAAGAATGTTAGTAGACAATAGCAATGAAGGTCATGGGTCAATCATAAAAAGGGTGATGCAATTGCTGAGAAAGGGGGATTACGCACTAGATGAGAAATCTTCTGTTTTGGGTGACTTGCATTTCCCCTTGGAATTACTCCTCCCTCCCCCATCTAGTTTGAATTGGTCCTGCATGGAAACCATTTCAAAACTGGGGTTTTGATCCGGCGCCGAAATGGTCTCGTGCTGAAACGCCCGCGCCGAAACGTCCCATTCCGCAGTCCAGGTGAGGAGCGCTCAACCCTGGAAGCTTATACCTGAGAATAAGCAGACGTTTGCCACCACAGTACTGCCCAATGGGTTGCAAGGCACACGTCCCAGGGAACAGACGAGACCACGCTAGCAACAGTGTCTACTTCCCGCCCACTAGGCCAAACTGCATACCCCACATAAAATCCAGGGGGGAGCATTATTTGCTGGATTAGACATTTACCAAGACACCTTTATGTGGTATAAAAACTACAAGGTTAAAAAAAAAATGCAAATTGTTCTCACACTACAAACAACAACACAATGAAGCACCTGGTGACGCCCCTTCTTCACCAATATACACAAGAGTGTTTTGAGCTCTCGTCGTTCACTCAAACTAGCTTTTCAATGGTCCTGGGGATGGCCACTGTAGAACATCAGGAAGTTCTCCGAACATGAGGAAAATAGTAAGAAATGAGGCACTCACCAGACAGTCTGTCGGAATGCAGGGGCTGAGAAGGGGCTTCCCTGCCCAGCCTTTACCTGGATTGATGCTGCCGATCTTGAAACTGTCTTCGCAATTGACATTCTAGCGCACCTCCTCCTTCTCGATTCAACAAGGACAGCACGCTCCTTCCAACAACATTGACAAACTTTTCTGCTTAAAACCTGTAATCGTCCCCTCGGAATCCAAAAAGCATAGGTAACCTTAGACACTTTAAATGATTACCGACGGTTCACGGGCTAACATGGCCGCCGATATTCAAACAAGGAAGACAAACTCTTAGCCTTCAGCATATGTCTTTCCTCCTCGGAACTTTTTTTTAGAAGAAAAAAAAAAAAAAAACAAAAAAAAAACTCATTTTTAACAATCGCACAAGAGGCTGCTATTATCTTCTCAGAAAACCTCAGAGATGACAATAACAGCCCAACAATGCTTGATCGGCGCTGCTTTCTTTTAAAGCAACAATGGCCACGCAAAAAAAAAACAAAAAAAAAAACCTTACATTATGCAAACTTCATAATCTAACAGTTGAAATACCCACATATAAAGGAGAAAAAAAAATAATTTAAGAAAAATAAATAACTCAAAAAAACTCTGAGACCCATTGCTCATTGTGCCAAACGGAAAACAAGTAAACGCACACAACCAGCAAACCAAAACACAACAACAGTGGTCTCCCCAGAAAATTTATTCAGGTGGGTGGAAAGATAAAATCACTGGGCGGGCAAATAAAATATTATGCAGTGGTGTGCAGTTTTTCGTATATTCAGCTGGGCGGTTACCAGAATCAGCCGGGCGGCCCGCCCGTTCAAAAGGGCCTGGGGAGAACCCTGCAACAACATGCACTCAACCACTGCACCTGTAATAATCAAAACGGGCTGCCACACAAACACCACCCCCACACCAAGGCAAACACAACAATTAAAAACTAAAACAATACCACAAAATCCACAAACTACTTCGACCAAACTCCATAACGAAACGAACCTACTCGGACACACCTATATCCCTTATAACAGAAGGCACATTTTTGTATAGATTCAGAGAAATACATTTAATGTTTGACATTATCAAGAAAAATCTCTTCCTCGAGGAAGTCTTAAAATAAATAGTTAAACTCAGTTGTAGTATATTTCTGGTGACAAGTAGAAATTGAATTAGCCCGAACTAAGATCCAGATTGGATAGCTTCACGTTAACACTGTTATAACGTAGTTTAAACTCACGATTTTTCATTTACAGTAGCTTTCATGTAGATGACTGGTAATACGTCAGCTGAAGAGCCAGCTTTACTGGTAATTGGCTAGGATTGAAATGTTTCCAGATTCCTAATTGATTGCATTTGGAAGTTTGTGATTGAGTGGGCTAAAGCCTATTTAGTGACTGCTGAAACCTAAGTGACATTACTGAAGCAATTGCAAAAGAACAGCCGCTGACGTTGATTTACAAAAAATGTTCGATAAGTTCTGCAAAGCCTAACAGATTGTATGACCAATACATAATGAGGCCATTTTCAGTTTCTGGCAAGTCCTGGATATCAAACAGAGATTCATTCAGATAATATTAGTGATAACTGGGTTCAATTTTGCAACAATGTTAATTTTATTATTAAAATGTGTTTCGGTTTTCAAACCATCGTCAGTTATATTACAAGATTTAAAATTTTGAGCAATTTATATAAGGAGGATGGGTTAGGCTCCACGTCATTTCCCGGTTGGTAATTGTGCCCTTTACCAGGTGCTAATTGTGCCCATATAGGCCTTCTATCACCCCAGTCAATTAAGTACAATCCGAAGAAATCAAATTATGCAGAACACATCGTGAATAATAAACCAGTGTGGAAAGATAGAGATGATAATGGAAATTTTACATAAGAATAGGGAACCAAGAAAATAGAAATAATGGAAAATTTAGAAATACAGTTAGCCAAAACCATCGAAGAGCAGAGGCTGATTAACATACAAATGAACTATGACATGGAACCATTAATGCTTGGACTAAAGAAAAAACTTATACAAAATGGACCACATTAATTAGAATGCTTGACTAATTAATGTAGTTTTGATACTGTGATTTTGGTTTTGTGATACTAAACTACCGTAACCTTTTTTATTATTTACTTATGTATTTACTTATTTTAATATTTTATTTATTCACTTCCCATCTCATTGTACTCCGCCCCTCTCTCTCTCTCCACACACTCACACACACACACACACACACACACACACAGCTATTATATTAAATTATTTATTCATTTAATTACAGCAAATATAGTGTTACTAATAATAAACTAGTTAGAAACAGAGAAAAAAACACTAAAAATCGGAAAAAAGATCATAAACAAACAAACAGAGATGCACACAAAATTAAACGAAAGATTTAAAATTAAAAAATCAAAAATTAAAAAATAAAAGAAATTAAGAAGAAAAAAATGTAGGGGAGAAAATACAAGTCAGAAAATTACAGCACGGAAAAAATAGACAATTTAAAATTATAGTAAAGGCAACTGTAACAAACAAAGATGATATATAGTCGGTTATAATGGGACCTGGAACTATGAGGTGTAACACAGAACATAACGTTTTAAAATCTTTAAAGAAAACTCAAAAATCTGATAATGAATGCAATGCATAAGGAAGAGAAGACCAACATTTCGCACCTATGTAAGTTAGACAACGGCGCCGATAGTTGTGACTAGCAAAAGGAGGAATTAATAGCCCTGATGATCTAGTGGAGTAATGATGCTTACAGTTGTTGTTGGTTGTTATTATGGGAGGCAAGGCACGTAATAAGGAATTAGAAACAAAGGTACAAACACATGAAATATAATTGATAAACTGTCGGAATACCTAATTAAAAAAAAAAGAGGCGCTACAGATGAGTGTTTAGGAAGATCAAACCATTTCTGCAATTAAAAAATTCTCAAAAGATTATGAGAAATAGATGATCCCCAAAAAATTATATTAAAGCATAGGCTATGGCTACGTCCATGGCTACCGTGAAGGCGTAACGGCTCACGACAGTAACATAGCCGACGAGAAAGACAGGCCATGGCACTGAAAAGTCACCTGACCATAGTGGTCTGAGAAACAATCAAACTTTCATTGTCTCCATCTCTAATTTCAACAATCAGTGTTTATTCGTTTGTTAGAAACAATGAAGGTTGGATTATTATTCGGACAATTATGATTAGGTGATTAGATAGTGCCCGGGGCCTATCTTTTTCGTCGGCTACGCGACAGTAAGGAATGACGTCATTTTTATGAGAAGCGGCATCACAGTTGTTGCCCAGAGTTGGAAAGAAAAAAACACGGAAAAATATTTTGTAGGGGGGAGGAGGAAATGTAAACCTTTATAACTGAAAACTGGCTCATCAAAAGCAAACAAGTTATTTACAAAAAAAAAAAATTGTCTTATTATGAGGAGTCCGTCCATGTCGAATTTATTGAGTTTGGTTCATTGGTATAGACGCTACAGCCATATCTTCATTTTTAGAAAAAAAAATTAATATCACCAAACAGGTTAAGCAATTGTCATAAAAATACGTCAAGGCACAGTATAAAGTACTCGCAAACATTAATTTGGTTCTGCTTTTTGCAGTTTCGGAGGAGATAGTTGCACAAAACTGGTCACATGGACGGATTTTCTTTTATTTTTTTTTAATTTCAACATATATTCTAGAATCATGAGTTTTTAAGTCAATTTCGGAAAAAAAAAATTGAGTTGGGGAAACGAACACTCTTAGTGAGTGGTAGGCCAACAAGGGGTGAAACAGTCATGATAATAAACTTTACAAAAACAAAGTAATATACAGTGTTATTATCATCCCCATGCTTACTTATGAATTTACCTCCCCCCTCCTGTCCACCCACTAAGATATTTGTACTCTAATAAGTTTGTGTATTTGAAAATTAAATACTATAACTCTTGGAAAAATTATGACCCCATTATTTATTATTTATATAATTTACCAAACAGAATGCGATTTCCAAATATATTTGATTGCTGTTCATTTATAAAACTCTCCAACTCTTGATAAGACTTGAAACTTTTTCCTATGAACATATTTTTCCAGATGAACATTTTCACAACATGTTCGTTCACCGCTACGGCCTTCCGCAGCACAAAAAGTGCCGCGAAACAACTCCCGTCAATAATGCATGACGTCACTCAATGTCGTGAGCCGTTATGGCTTCACGGTAGCTGTGAACGTAGGCACTGTGTAAAGCATAAACTAGATTGTATCCAGGCATAGTAAAATTGAAGGATAATATCACGGGAAGATAACGTAAACGAGAAATATTGCCTTGCCTTCTGTTAATTTTAGACAATAAGGAATCAATATGCAAATCCCAGGAAAGATAATGGGAAATTAAAATCCCTAAATAGACAAAGGACGAAACGGTTGATAACAGACTAAACAATTACAATTACAATTAAACAATTATTTATTTTTTGATTGTAATCCAATACGTCCATCCATGGCCTGTATGGCCTGAGGCCGACGAGTTGGGTCCCTGGATGGACCTGGATTAACGACTGCTGTAAGATGGTCGCAGCAGCCGGGGGGGTGAAGATCGTATCTCACTGATGGTCGCCCACCCAGTGGCCTAGCCGTGCCTGGTGTTGCTTAACTTCCCTGAAGTTGTGTGTTCAGTGGAGCCCACCAGGCCACGGCCTCCCCGAGTATAGGGAGAGAGAGCTAAGGACATTCCGCTTATTACATTGATAAACAATCATGGATTTAGTTTTTTCAATAGTGACAGATAGACAATTTTTCCTAGTCGTTAAGAGCTACAGTGAGTAATGATTCAACTTGGAACAATTCTCTACATGCGGCTAAAAACGCAACGTCATCAGCATACTAGATAATTTTCAAAGATGAGTTGGAGCTAACAGATAATGGAAGGCCATTAATGTATAGACAAAATAATAAAGGGAAAGGGTAGATCCTTGGGGTTCTCCAATGTTGCGCTTTATTGCAGAAGAGGTTTTTCCAAAAAGAGGTAAGAAGTAAGCACGGTCAAATAAAAAAGTACCTTGAATACCAAACTGTTTATGTAATTTATTCAGAAGAGGGTAATAGGAACAAGGTCGAATGCCTTGGAAAAATCGACAAATATAGCAACAGCATGATTATTGGAGGCCATTTTTGTTGACACATATTCAATAAACGCATAGCATGCGGTTTCTAAGTTTTTTCCTGGAATAAATCTATGCTGATGTGTAATAAAATTATTAGTATAAATGAAATTGGAGATGCGGATATTGTAAAGTTTCTCAAAAATCTTGGCTAAAAACGGCAAAAAAGAAATAGGGCGATAATTTGAGTAGATTAAAGGGTCACCCTTTTTAAAGATTGGTGTAACACACGCCTGTTTCAAAACAGTAGGAAAAACTCCCGAGGCCAGAGAATGATCAAATAGTAATGCTAAAGGAAAGGATAAGGAATGACTTAATTGTATTAAAACTTTAGGGGAAAGCCCACGGGGATCGAGAGAATCTGAAGAATTCAAACTGCCCATAATGTCACCGACCTCTTCTACTGATGTAGGGAATGCAAAAAAACCTAAATTTATTATTTAAATGGACAGTATCATAATCACAAACTGAATCTAACGAAAGGTCAATTGAGGGGGCAAAAGTATTCAAAGAAATGCTGTTAATGAGTCACTGATGACATTAGATGAGTTACTACAAGGTGATATAGAACCTTTTGTGTCTGAAATTAATTTTTTTATTAATTTCCACTTGTCTTTGTTTGAATATAATCGTAAAAAAAGTTTATCAAAATAATCCCTTTTGGCTCTATTAATTCTTTTGGAAACTAAGTTAGAAAAATCTTTAAAACATTTAATATTCGCTTCCAGTGGAGCCTGGCGTGATTTCAGATATTTATTTATTTTTGAGCTTTATGTCCACCAAAAGACACAGAGTTACCCAAGGATTTTTAGGTGGATGATTTAAGACTTTTTTTCATAAGAAACACGGTGGAAAGGTAAATAGCGATCGAAACCATGATGAACGTGGCATAAAAAAATATCAAATAAAGAATCGGTATCTATCTCCGTAGGCAGAAGATTAGACCAATCTGTCAGAGTAAAATAGGATTCAAGAGATATTATCCTATGGTCAGAAATTAGACTTTTATTAACAAAATTGCTGTTAGCAGATTGAGATTGAGCTAAATCAAATATAACTAAAAGGGGAAAATGATCTTTGATTGCAGAGTCTACGGATTTACTATAAACAGGGGTTAATGTGGCAAAACATGAGTCTATTGCTGTAAATTTATGATAAAAGGATGAGAAATGAGTGTATGCCATAATTGACATCTTAAGACCGGCTAACGTAATTGGATCAAAACTGTGATTGCAATTAAAAGTAGGTAAACTAAAGTCTAGAAGAGAAATAGTAAAAAGGACATCACAAAGGGAATAAACAATACGAGGCCTTTCGGTCATTTTATTTTCAAAGACCTTCCTCAGGTATAAAAAATCTTTTTGAAAGTTATAACTGAAAATCTTCTCTCAGTAAAAGATAAGAATATAAGTTTAAATACATTGTTGAGAGGTATTATTTCATCAGTTGATTGTTTACATCATTAGTTGATCATTTCAAATTGTTACAATCAGAGAATATTTGTACATTGTTATTTATAATTGATTAAAGGTATATTTACATATTTTTATATTAAACTGATTATGATTGATTATGATTGAAAAAAATTGTTTAATTATATTCCTTTTTTTATATTTTGTAAATATAATCATAATCAGTTTAATATAAAAATATGTAAATATACCTTTAATCAATTATAAATAACAATTGACTTCTCTAGTCTCTCCTGAGATTGACTGGGGTGAAAGAAGGCCCATATGGGCACAATTACCACCTTCAGCATGAAATGATATGGAGCCTAACCCACTCTACTAATATAAATTGCTCTAAATATTAAATCTTGTAACATAAGTGACGATGGTTTAAAAACCGAAACACGTTTTAATAATAAAATTAACGTTGTTGCAAAATTAAACCCAGTTATCATTAATATTATTTCATAGTGCAACATGGAACAATTCAATCTAAATGGATTCATTCAGATAGATCTATTATTCTGTGTTTGGTATTCATTTGAATTAATCAAATATGATTTGTGAAAAAAGCATAAGAAAGAATTTTCTGTAGTGATTAAACAATATTTTTGAAAGGCAAAATGGACCAAGAAATTAAAGTTAGGCCTGTGAAACATTTTGAGGAGTCTGCACTTTCGAATAAAACTAACGGT
This sequence comes from Rhysida immarginata, assembly GCA_023313115.1. Taxonomy (NCBI): domain Eukaryota; kingdom Metazoa; phylum Arthropoda; class Chilopoda; order Scolopendromorpha; family Scolopendridae; genus Rhysida; species Rhysida immarginata. The sequence goes on along the minus strand of JAHWFO010088186.1, from coordinate 11,777 downwards.
ACTATAATTTTCAGTTTATAATACGCACATTATGGAAAATACCAATTCAAAAAATTATTACTGCATATAAACAGTCCAGTCACATTAATGTGATCTATCCCTACATTCAACATCGGAGCAAAATTGTTACATCCAGAAGGTACGTACCAGTATCAGAGGTGGGGGGTTATAGGAAGGGCAGGGTTGTCGTTAACGCTAAATTCAGCGTAAATTATGCTAATATTTATCATGTGGATGCCATTTTGAAATTTTTAAGCGTCCCGGAAGACACTAAATTTATTTTGATGGGTTCTTGTCTGATCAAGTTAGATTGTAAAATTCCCTATGATTGGTGCGAATTTTAACAGTTAATTGGCTTTAAAAATGAGATTTTGTACAAATTCACTTTATAAAACTTTGCATAAATTTATCTGTAAATAAAATATAACAATAAATTCATTTCATAAATATATTTTTTGTTTTATGAATTTTTTTGATAGAGGACACTAAATAAATAAGAGAGGGCTGCATAAAGGAAATACATCGGGTCCCTGGGACTCAATAATTAATCGTCCTAAAGCAAACTCTGGGAAGGGTGCCAGAGGGAAGCGGGAAACATTGCAATTGTTGGAGTCATGGCGAAATGTAGTGATTTATCTGACCTCCAAAAGGGCATGATCATCGGCTTCCGAGCCGAGGGCGGCAGTATTTCCGAAATGGCTGGTTTTGTGAACTGTTTCCGTGCCACTGTGGTGAAATTGTACCTTGCATGGCAAAATGGCAATACCCAAAATCGACGATGTGCCAAATGTGGGGCACCACGGGCCATAGATGACAGAGTTGAACGACGGCTACGCGGAGATGCAGCAAGCGAACAGACGTACAACCGTGGACCAACTGACTCCCAGATGAACCAGGGGGGCTACCAAACGTGTGCCCTCAATGACAGTTCAGCAAATGCTGCTGCGTATGGGGCTCCGCAGCAGATGGCTGGTTCGTGCACCAATGCTGAGGGCTGTTCACCGGTGACAAAGACTGACATTTACACGCCAATACCGCAACTGGACAGAAACGAAGCGGCGAAAGGTGCTTTTTCCGATGAATCACGCTTTATGCTCCATTCAGCATCAGAAAACAAACATCTTGCAACACGTGCCACAAGGGTCCAGACCGGAGGAGGCAGCGCTAAATTCTGGGGAATGTTTTCATGGCATTCCTTGGGTGTACTCATCATTGTGGGGATCAATGGAAGTACGCATCTGTCTTTTCTGACCATATCCACTCCTACATGCAGATTGTGTTTCCTCAGCGTGATGGCCTCTTCCAGCAGGACAATGCGACATGCCATACAGCGCGCAGTGTCCGTGTGTGGTTCGAAGAGCACGAGGATGCGTTTACGGTATTCCCCTGGCCCCCAAACTCCCCAGATTTAAACCCCATAGAGCAAATGTGGGACCAACTTGTTCAGGTTGTTCGCACCATGGATCCTCCACCGCACAACCTACGGCAGCTCGCCATATTGACTGGCTACCCATCCCTGTCAACACCTTCCAGAACCTTATTGACCCTTCCTGCCAGTCTCGCAGCTTGTCCACGCTGCGAAAGGTGGTTATTCTGGCTACTAACAGGTGGTCATATTAATATATATATTCAAAATTTCATGTAATAATCCAATAATAATTCAATTAATAAAAAGCGGGACACATTTTAATTTGTATCTGCAAAGCCTAACAACCAGTCAGGTTTTCTTAGTATTAATTCAAAATGGCCGTGAGTTTAGCAACATTTTTCCACATGAAATCCATAATAAATAAGTTTAAAAGGTAAGGCATATTTCTTACTTATTAATTAGAGCCAACACTATAATAAATGCAGAGCACAAACTCGACCAGTCTTAAAGATATCAGCCAAGGAAGTTAGAAAATAAATCATTCTACACTTTTACTGATGTTGGATGTTAACAGATCTTTTTAAGATAAAACATTTGAATTTTCTTTCAAATGGGTACATTCTGCATGCCAAAGAGTAAAGGAAAATACAATGCGGAAGTTGCATGAAATTAAAAAAAATTTTTTTTTCGATAGCTTAGATCACTAATATACTAAAATGGGTATTCTTTTTTCTAATTGTGCATGTTTTTTTCAAAAGAACTATTAAAGCGGACACTCTCAGAAAACACTATGTCATAGCTCAATAGTGAGGTGATGTCACATGCCATGAAACTGGAAACCTTGCTGCCATTTCATTCTGTAATAATAAACATGCATGCTTACAAATATTACTTCATTCCCATGTATACTGACATCTAATAAAGCATTCATAAAGGCACCAAAACATCATGAAAGAAGGAAATAAATACGGGAATCTATCTACACTGCTCGACCAGTACTATTGCATTGCGACCAGCACAAATTCCTCAAATTGTTAAGTTGAATAGGAATTATATGGTAGTTTTGAGGTATCAATAAAGTTTTAAAAATAATAGTTTTTTAAATATTTCTAATTAAATTTTTTTATTTATTTATTTATTTATTTATTTTTTTAAATTCATGGTTCCCCTCTTTCTTGGTTGTCCGATCTACTGACTAAGAAATTATGCTAAATCGCCTATATTACCTGTCTCTTTACGGCAAATCATCATCAATTCTGGATAGAGATTTAGGTGTTCCCAGAGATCTATCATATAATTTACGCGTTCCTAGAGATTTAGGTGTTTCCCCTTTACTTTTTAATTTCTTTATAAACGATTTACCTATAATTCTATCTTCTACTCCATTAATATCATATGCTGATGATGTTACATTCTTATTTTCTAACTCAAACATTTCACAACTTATCAAAACAGTAAATCAAGTTTTGTCAAATTAAATCAGTTGAATCTTACTAACTCTGTATCAATCAATGTTAACAAAACCAAATTTATATTCTTTTATCAGCGTAATAAACACAACATTCCTGACAATCCACCGATTTACTTTAATTCTCAACTATTTACTACTACCAAATCATTCAAATATTTAGAGATATATATACCCGTCTCATGACTTGTCTTGGGATTTGCACGTTAATACTTTGCTCACCAAACTTAACAATAACAAAGGGGTGATCTCCAGACTACAATTTCTTCCTATCCACGTACTATTGCTCTTGTACTACAGGTTGATCCACCCCTCATTTCTTATAACCTCACCAGACTGCTCAAATTGCAAATATGGTTCTTATGTACACTTTTGAAACCAAGCAAGTCCCAATCAGTTTCCCCACTACTTTTCTCCTTTGGGAATTCTTTTGGTTACACAAATTTATTTTATCCAGCTGTTTGCTTATCTACACGTCATTCAACACCAGCTCTATCTATCTTCCTCTACTGCAATTTACCACCACAATGAGATGCACATTCAACACACAAGTTCTGCAACCTCCATCAGGCTTCCTGCTGCTAAGAGTAATTACCAGTGTAGATGTATTTCTTACCTAAGTATTAAACGATGGTCTTAACCACCTGACTTTGTCTGCTCTTGCCTACTAACAATTTATTTAAAAATATTATTAAATCCTCTTTACTAACCAATAATTTGTACTTTTATAATAATAACTAATTTATATCAAAAAATTAATTTTTTTTCCATTAGAACTACTGTAAATCCACTACTATAATGCGACTCCACTTTTTTGACCCAAATAAAAATCAGCAAAAATCCTATCCTCTTGTATAATGTGGTTCCCATTTTTGATTCCTCGCAAGAAAGAAAATGTGCAAAATTACACAGAAAAAAAATCTTTATTTTTAAATTTTTAAATAATCTGGATCTTTACAATTCAAAAACCTTCAAAATCTGATTCATCTGTGTCTTCGAGTTTGGAAGTAGGCCTATTTGGAAGTAGCGATCTTTGGGAGGAGTTATCTTTGTATTAGCTGTTGACGACGAGAAATTCGAATAAAAATTGAATTAATTTATTGTATAATGAACTGGACACTGAATATGCAATGTAATTAATGTATAATACACAGCAAATTCGTGTGAATGTCATCGGCACAGAAAGCAACTTCGACAAAAGCAGCTGCCTCAACTTCGTCGAGGCAGTTTGGAAGTTTATAGCCCTATATTGATAGGGAAAGCTTTCCTACGCGCACATCGACTATATATCAATTTTCTTAATAAAAAAAACAAGTATTCTTTATTCAGTTTAATATTTTCACTGCATAAGCTTTCTTGTAGGCTTTGGTTCGAGGGAGTTTGGAAGCAGGCCTATTTCGAAGTAGCGATCTTTGGGAGGAGATATCTTTGTATTAGATATTAGCGACGAGAAATTCGAATAAAAAGTGAATTAATTTATTGTATAATGAACTGGACATTGTATATGCAACGTAATTAATGTATATTATACGGTAATTTCCCATCGAAGTACTAACCAGGCTCAACGTTGCTTAACTTCGCCGTTCGAAAAGTTTTGAGCGGTGTTTTCAACGTAGTATGGCCGTGAGCTAATGGTAGGGCTGCATACGGGTTCTACTCATAACTAGGGGATGATCCTCTAATTGTCTTCAAGGACTTAAAGGAATCAACTAGGAGTAGAAGCCTAATGTCCAATCCGTACCTTCCAGTTGGGGCAGCCTTGTTAGTAATCATGCTTTGTGCATGGTGAACGGACACGGACGGGCTTCCTCCAACATGCACTGGGCCAGCACGGAGGATCTTGGCCCACTACTCTCTAAACACTTCAAAATCAGCCATGACTACTTCTCAAAATCGGCCATGGCCTTCAGTTCCCGGCAGCCAGATTGTCCCTGGTTACGTGGCAACCAGCAAGACATGAAGGGAGAGGGTGCTAAAAATATCCGGTTCGGACCTGGCCACAACAAGACACTGACCCTGGCTACCTATAACGGACGTTCCCTTTCCTCAGAGTCGTCTGCAAGAACTAGAAGAAGAATTGGATAGGATCAACTGGGATATCATTGGACTCTGCGAAGTAAGAAGAAAAAGTGAAGATAAAATTGAGTTGAACAGTAGGCACGTACTACACTGGTGGCCAAAACTTTGGACCAACCAGCAATGTCAAGAAAAACTGAATTTATACGAAAACTGTTTTACACCTACAATTCTAAGTAAATATGAAACAATATTCAGGGAAGAAACAAATTTCTTTCTGTGTTGTTGGTTTCTTATTACCTAAAATCAAAATAAGACTGGCCAAAAGTTTGGATCACATTTGTATAACATAAAGGGAAAAACGTATTACATCATTAACTAATGAATTATTTTGATATTTGAGATCATTTTGACTCTACAATATTTGACAAAGGACCTGAAACGGAATTAAATAAGCTTTCAATAACATTTGGCTTAACAGCTTTCTGAATGGCTGCTATTTGTTGTTCTCGAGATTTGTACTAAATGTTTTGGTAAATTTTGTTCCGTGAGATGCTACACATTCTCACTAATATTGAGATCTCGATTTCGAGCAGCCCAAGCAAAAGCGGAAATGTTATTGCTCTCAAAATAGGCTTTCACAACTCGTGCAGTATAGATTGCAGGACTGTCCTGCTGCTAAATCCATGATTTTTGCTTAAACTAGACTTTGCACAAAGGGATGAACACATTGTGAAGATCATCTTTATATTGAGCTGTTTTCCAAAGTTCATCTATAATGTGAATCTTCAACTTTTCGTTGCTTCCAATGGCACCCAGAATCATCACTCCACTACCACTCATTTGGTGCTTAATTTGCAGTGGAACAAGTGTTTCTTTATCACGATGCTCTTCATAAGAAGCTATATTATCAGGACCATCCAAACCGATTCGTTTTTCATCAGAAAAAACAACCAATTGAAAGTCTGTGATTTCACGCAGATGTGTCTTAGCAAACTCCAGTCTATCCTGCGTTTGTTTCTGTGTTAGTGGCAACTTTTTGGGTATAATTTCATAGGCAAAGTTCTGAGCACGTAGTTCGCTGCGAAATGTTCTTCTTGAGGCAGCAAGTTGCAGATTAAGTCTGTGACTTGTGTGGTGTTGACTACATGCCCAGATTTAATATCATGTCTAACATATCTCTTAATTCTTGATTTGTCTCTTCGCGTCAGTGCACAAGGTCGTCCTATTTCCGTCCTATTTCCAATTAACATTTTTAACAATTCCTGATAAAGATTTGTACTCACATGGGAGATTTCAGCAACTTTTTTGAAGTTTGTAAATTGCTAGTTAAAATTTCTAATTCACTCTCGTTGGCCTTCAGTTAACATTATACAATACATAATATGGTTTTAGTGCTCACCACGCAACACGATGACTTGTAATATGCAAATTATTTGCATGTTTGTGATGTTGGTCCAAACTTTTGGCCAGTCTTATTTTGATTTAAGGTAATAAAAAAGCAACGACACAGAAATAAATTTGTTTCTTCCCTGAATATTGTTTCGTATTTACTAGAGTTGTAGGTGTAAAATACTTTTAGTATAAATTCATTTTTTATTGATTTTCTGGTTGGTCCAAACTTTTGGCCACCAGTGTATACCACAGAGGAACAACCGACGGAAGAGTTAGTGGTGTTGGATTCCTTATTCATAAGAAATAGAAGAATCAAATCATTGAGCTTGATAGTGCCTCCGACAGAACTGCAAGATTGGTCATCCAATTGTCGAGAAGATACAAGATACAGATCATACAGGCCTATGCGCCAACCACAAGCTACTCTGATGAAGAAGTCGATGACTTTTATGAGGAAGTTAGCAAGATGAATCAAACAGGAAACTATTATCTTAAAGTCGTTATGGGCGACTTTAACGCCAGTGTCAGAGAAATAAAGAAACGAGAAAATTTTCTTGGTAGTCATGGTTTATGGCACAAGAAATGAAAGAGGAAACAAACTGGTGGAATTTGCAGAGTACGAACAACTGTACGTCATGAACTCCTTTTTCAAGAAGAAACCCCAGCGTAAATGGACTTGGAAAAGCCCAATTAGAGCAACTAGTGAAATAGATTACATTCTGGCAAATATGAAGCACTTGATCCAAGACTGCACTGTTCTCAACGACTTCAACACAGGAAGCGACCACAGACTGGTAAGATGCAAGCTTGTTCTAAACACGAAAACAGAAAGACGAAAGCTTTTCAGGAACACAAAGAAGATCATCAACATTGCACGCCTGCAAGAACGCAGAACGGAATTCCAGCTAGAACTGCGAAATCGCTTTGAAATCTTACAGAGCGGCATCCAGGAAAATGACATCACAGATACTAACAGGACACTAACTAAACACTTAAAAGAAGCAGCGGGAGTAGTAGCTAGAGAACAAGTTTCCAAACCACAGACAAAACTCACAAAAGAAACAAGGAAATTAATGAAGAAACGAAGAGAAATGAAGACAAAAAGAGAAGATACAAGATCAGTAATAGAATATGCGGAGCTTTGCAAGACAGTACGGAAACACATCACAGAAGATGTTCGGAAGTTCAACTGTAATCTTGTCAAAATGGCGGTTGAAGATAACAACAGTTTGAAAATTGCGAAGAGAAAGCTCTGCATTGGAAGAAGAGGAATATTTGCACTCAAGAGAGCAAATGGCACAATCACGAAGAATGGAAGTGAAATCATCGAAATTGTGGAGGTCTTCTACAATAAACTTTACAAATGTGAAGATGATAATGACGTAAGAAGAGCAGACCAACTGAAAGGAAAAGATGAAGTGCCACCAGTTATGAAAGGAAAGTCCCCCAGAGAAGATGGAATTACAATGCCTTGAGATGTCAGACGTACCAGATGATTGGAATAATGCAATGATGGTTCTATTTTTCAAAAAAGGAGACCGAGAAAATATCCAGAACTCTCGCCCTATCAGCCTTTGGTCAGTTGTTTATAAGATCTTCAGTAAAGTCCTGACAAACAGACTTGATTCAGCACTAGACTCGGCACAACCAAGAGAACAAGTGGGCTTTCAAAGCAGATATAGCACGATCGACCACATTCAAGTTATTAGAGAACTTATCGAACGCCACAATGAATATGAAGTGCCACTCTGCTTTGCCTTCATGGACTTTGAGAAGGCTTTCGACTCGGTGTTCACACATGCTGTAGTGAAAGCTCTGGAAAGAATGGGAATAGCTGGAAGCTATATTGGTATTCTCCAGAAGATATTTAGTAAAGCAACTGCTACCATTCGTTGGGATAAAGGAAAAGCAAGGATCAACGTTGGAAAAGGAGTAAGACAAGGAGACGTCACCTCACCAAAACTCTTCACAGCAGTTTTAGAGGAAGTCTTCAAGGAAACGGTGAATTCCTTAACCACCTTCGTTTTGCCGATGACATCGTTCTCACCAGTAATAGTCCTTCTGAATTGGAGGAAATGTTACAAGAACTAGCAGAGGCTAGCTGGCGTGTAGGACTGAAACTGAACACAAGACAAATGTTATGTTCAATGCATTTGCTCCAAAACAGAAGGTCATGGCAGGCAGTATTGTGATTGAAGAAGTACAGAGCTACATTTACCTGGGACAAGAAATCACTATGGATGGCAACATTCTGAATGAAGTTAACAGACGAATTAGAACAGCATGGCGTGCTTTTGGCATTATCTTGAAGAGCAGCATTGAAACGAAACGTTTTCAACCAGTGTGTTTTACCAGCACTCACCTATGGAGCTGAAACATGGACTTTATTAAGAAGGACAACACAAAGAGATGTATACAGGCAACACAGAGATGTATGCTAGTAATTACAAGAAGAGATAAAAAATGCAACAGCTGGATAAGAAGTCAAACGAAGGTGGTTGACGTCATCGAACGGATCAAATATTCTAAATGGCAATGGGCTGGTCACATCGCTAAAAGACAAGACATGAGATGGACCACAGTCATTCTGGATTGGTACCCTCGAGACTTTAAACACCCAAGAGGACAACCCCTTGCAAGGTGGCTCGACGAAATAAGGAAGGTGGCTGGTGTCAACTGGAAATCCAAAGCTTCAAACAGAGAAGAATGGAAGCATTTAGAGAAGACCTTCATCCAGCAGTGGATTGCAAAGGGCTGACCGTGATGATGATGATGATGATGATACGGTAATTTCATCAGGACAAAACCTCCTCCGGCTGCATCGTCGGAGGGCTGATTTTTATCCTTTTGTATAATGCGATCCAGCAAATTTAGGTGCCTTTTTAGGCCAAAATTATTCGCATTATAGTAGAGGATTTACGGTTTGTATTTTGTGTGTTTTGTATTCTGCAACGTATGGTCACCTGTCGGGAACCCGAATTATTGGCCTGCCAGGCCATCCGGGGTCCGATAGGTGTATTTGTAACTCTAATAAAAAATAAATAAATAAATAAAATAAAATAAAATAAATAAAATTTTAAAAAAATAATAAAAAATAAAAAAATATTTCAAACACTGCAGCTGACCACCATTTTTATTGTAACACTTGTACATAAATGTGTTATTTTTCTCTGAAAAATTAACCAGTACACAGCAACTTCTATCTAGAACCTTGAAATAGAAGAAAGCATAGAAGAGTATTACCTCATGCTTGGTTGGTTACCGTGACCTCAAAATCGCATGTCAATGTTCGATTTTGAATTGACTGATGAAGGAATGGGCAAAAACTCAGCCTAGACCTTAATCTACTTTTCAACACAATTGCCACCTATATTATGGCACTTATCGTATCATACGACTAGCTTCTGAATTCCTTCCTCTTAGAGGAAGAAAAAGAAAAAGTCTTGTATTAAGGAAAGTCCAGGGCTAACTGATGGTCAATGATTAGGTTTAAAATATATTTATGAAAGTAAGGTGGTTGTCAGCAAATAACTTGGGAAAGTTTAAGTATTTCTCACAAGTAAAAACACAGAAACAAACAAGAGATTATTATGGGAGTAGTCAGGTTTCTAATATCAAATGATGAAACTAGTCGTTTTCGTTAAAGTATCTATCATGTGTTGGTGTTTTCCACTGGGCAGAAGAACTCATTCCAGCTCTCTGCAACATGAAGCCTTCATAGTGAAGCAAGGGAAATCATCTTTAATGTTTTTCAATGGGTTCGTCAACATTTTCGAGCGAAATGCAAGACAATACAAACGAGCAAGGTTGCAGTCCAGACGTAGGTTGGGGTCAGCAATAAGTTTGTTCTGATTGGCCAACGCAGATATGCCCAGAAGTCTTTTGCTGGACAGAGTATAGAAACTAGAAGCTCATAAAGTATATCTCATCTAGAAACAGCAGTTCATCTAATATGGATATTGGTAATTATAAGTCATCTGAATACAAGCGGCATTTAATATTCTCCCCTACTATCCTATCGGAACATAAAAATGGTTGATCATACCTCCTCGCAATGAAAACTTTTTTTTTTTTTCTCACAATATTATAAACATGCACTGCAAAAATTGTATCATATAGCCGTAGCGGTTAATGTTCACTATCTGCACACTGCGCGATGACTGATCATGCGACCAAGGTAAGTGAAAATTGGTAAATTTCTACTATCCGACCAAAAGCGCAAGCTGCTCGTTTTGCGTTTTTTACCACTCTAGGCACTTTGAGCCTCACATTATGTTTTTTTTTTTTACCACTGTCAGCCCTGCGGGTCCTCACTGGTCACTGTTTTCTGTCTACGACGTTCCCCTCTGGGGGTTACTGAATATACATACCTATTTGGTCATAAGGGGCAGCTGGTTTCCCCCAGGCCGATTACAGTTGGTTAGACAGTAGAAAAAAGCAAAACGAACAGCTTACGATTTTGGTCAGATAGGCCGTGTTCGTAAACTGAGCCAAAATAAACTACGCTCACTAAGTTCGGGAGCGCTCTCGAAGAGCAAGATTTTTACCAACGTCGGGATACAGGAGGCGGGAAATTTACGAACGCATTTGGAGTGAGCGTCCTTTGAGCACTCATTGAGCGCTCAATTTACGAACACGGTCATAGTAAAAATTAGCCTGAAAATTTTACTAATTTAACCATCCCTGCTTAGCCTTGTATCTACTGTGGCTAAATAGAAAAGGGGGGTATATATCAGTTCATTAGAGGGGGGGGGGGGTCTGGCGGGCCCAGCTCCCCAGTCTTTAACAAATAAATTTATTTACCTTGGTCGCATGATCAGTCATCGCGCGATGTGCAGATAGTGAACATTAACCCTTTTTGTTTACTGTTGTTAAAATGTTAGTTGGCATTAACTGGAAAATGTATGCACAATTATTTCATCAATCGATCTATGCAATATTCCCCGAGTTAACATATTTTATGACTGCTGACGAAGTAAACTAACTTTCCCGTATCCCCCCTCACTTCTGTAAAACTTGCTTACACTCACCGTTCACTAATAGAAATAGTGTAGGCATCATTGTCATCAATAAAGTCTTCAGCGATAAAGTAAATACACATGATGCGCACAATGGGTAGGCAGATTTTTTCATTTTAAATTAAAATACCCACAGTTACAAATAATATAAATGTTGTAATATAAATCCGGCCCAGGAACTAGTCGAAACACATTGCTCTACATCCGCCAATCCGAAGGCGGGGCTAGAAAATACACTACAGCGAAAGGGGAAAACCTTTCGTGGCGTCGTAGTTCTCATTTAAGCAATTTTTTTTGTTTAGTAGTTGAAGAATCAGTTTTCATTTTGTCATCTCATAGTCTTATCTCAAGAATAACTTATTTTCATTTATCACGTGAAAAGCTACATTAAAGTTTCATTTTTATTTTCAGTTTCGGTTTCGTTTATGCCAGAAGCAAGGTTAGTAGAAGTGTAGAGGTAGAGGGACAACAACCTACGAAAAGCGGATACAAATAATGATACTTCCGCTAG
>JAHWFO010088185.1:0-31921 GCA_023313115.1 Rhysida immarginata | reverse complement strand
TCAGCTCAATAGAGGCGACGTCGCCTGAAAACCAGTTTTTTTCCGTCGCCGCGACCAAGGGCAAAAACGAGGTCACGCTCGGGCGACAAGGAGCGACGCCGACGCCGACGCATGCGCAGTGCCCATGGCGCGACCCATGTCGCCGCGACGAAGCGTATTTGCGGCAGGCCTTAGAAGGAAAGCATGGATAAGAAATATTCTGCGATCGGCTCGTTTGTTGACTGCGAAACATTATTTTTATTTATTTTATTTATTTATTTATTTATTTATTTATTTATTTATTTATTTAAAATTGTAAGCAACAGGCTGAGTGCCCAGTAACAGCTTACAGCTGAACAATTAAATTGAAAGAAAAAAAATTAAAGTACAGTAAATTTGTAGATAATAAAAAAATGAAAATATTATTACGAAAAAAAAAATTGTAATGAAAGAAAAATAATTAAGAATTACAGAATGAGAGAAATATTTTCTATAACATTTTTTTTGAAATGGTTATAACTCATTGCATTGATATCAATCAGATTGGATATAATATTACATAATTTAAACATTCTATAGAAGGGTAAATTATTAACAATTGTTTTTTTTAGTACAGGTAAATAAAAAATTTCATTGCTTCGGGAATTGAGCTTAGGTACGCGTAATTGGACATAATTAAGAAATTTAGAAGAGTAAATGATATTATGATAAAGCTTAAATAAATAGCAAATATCAAATATAAGCCTTCTTTTAGATAATTTGTCACATGTAAAATATTTTAAAAGATAAGTATTAGTTATATACATATTATTATTATTATTATTATTTAAAAATGTAGGATGAAATAGTATGAAAAGACTACGCAAGAAATTTGTTTGTACTTTTTCTGAATCTAATTGCAATGTAACATGAGATGGAGACCAAATGATGGAGGCATATTCTAATATTGGTCTGACCAAAACATTAAAAAGAAACACTGAAAAGTTAATATTACTAAAGCTTAGAGAATTTCTAATGATAAAATATGTAGTTTGGTAAGCTTTAGTAACAATAAAATTAATATGGTCATTGAAAGATAGTTTTGAGCTGAATGTGACTCCTAGATCTTTAGTATTTGATTTTCGTTGTAGAAGCGTGTTATTTAAAATATAATCATAAGTATGAACAGTTTTTTTAAGCGAATAAGTAATATAGTGGCATTTATCATTAACTGACATTCTATTTACGCTACACCATGATACAATCAATTGAAGATCAAGTTGTAATTCTTGAGAGTCAATAGAAGTACTAATAATTTTGCCTATTTTAATATCATCTGCAAAAAGGAATAATTGAGAATATTTTACTGATTCTGGGACATCATTGATAAATGTAATAAAAAGTAGAGGTCCTAGTATTGATCCTTGAGGAACACCTGAGGAGGAGATAAAACTAGACGAATAGATATTATAATGTTCGTGAACTTCAGTTTCAAGCCACTTTTCTCTCATGAAATACATGTAGTAGTAAAAGCCTTGATATTATTCGTTCATAAAAGATTACATTGCGTGATCCATGACCATCGCAGCATCTATGAAAGCTGAAGTCTGAAAACACCTCATCGGGTGGTTCTTCTCGAGCAGAATCGTGCTAAACATAACAAACCAAACAGTGCTGGAATGTTCATGTTTGGCATTTATTAATCAAAAATTGTCCTGATCATACGTATACAAAATGCCTTTTTATCACGCTCTCAATCGCTTCTCTCTCTCTCTCCCTCTCTCTCTCTTCTAAGCTTTGCAACGTGACTTTTTTCGTTCGCCCCGAGGGAGAGGGGAGGGAGAGACGATTTCCCGTCCTCTGCTGTCATTTTATTTTCCTTAAATAAAATACTTATTCACTATATTAACGGATGAACTTACAACTAGCGAACTAGAATTATCTGTATAAGAACTTAAATGTCGATTTGTAGGATAACGGTATAATTAAATCCGTTTACATAAAATATTATCAATTTATTGTCATTTGCCTCGGTGGCTCAGTGGTTGCGTGATCGCCTCTGATGCCCGAGGGCGTAGGTTCGATCCCGGCAGAGGACGATGAAGATTTTTCAGAGGAAATCCTGAGATCACCCACTTCCTTCAGAAAGGAAGTAAAGCACTTGATCCCGTGTAGTCGTTTGCCGGCTACACGTTAAAGAACTCTTGCGAGGCAAAGTTTGTGGTCCTTATAACGTTGTCCTGATATGATCATAGTAGCTGAACAGTACATTAATACCACCCGATCAATTTATTGTGACATTTCTCCAGAATATCATAAAACGATGATTTAAGATGATTAAATTAAACTCCACTATTATTAACTAAACTTCATATAATTTAAGCAATGATTGGAGATCTTAACTACATAATATAAAAATTGTTTTTAATCGTTGTTTCATGATAACAATTAAAATTAATTATTTATTAAAGTTTAAAATGTTGAGGCGAAAATCAAATATAGAAATCATTCAAATTGAAATTATTTCAGCGCTTCTTATTACCAATCCTATTGGATGAATCAGAAATCTACCCACTACACAGTCCTTTACGCCATCTGTTGAGCAAAGAAAAAAACAGGACCAAACTTTGCTCGAGGCCAACGAGAGACAGGCCAGGGCATTCAAAAGTCACACGACCATCGAGGTCCGAGCAACAATCCATCTTTCATTGTCTCCATCTTGGATTTTGACAATCAGTGTTTTTTCGTTTGTTGGAAACAATGAAGGATGGATTGTTGCTCGGACCCCAATGGTCAGGTGACTTTTGAGTGCCTGGCCTGTCTCTCGTTGGCCTCGACTTTGCTATATTGACGTCACGCGATTATCTAACCTGTAGTAGAAAAAGCCTTGCTCTGAGCCATGATGCTAGCATTCTGATCACGTGATCACATGACGCGGAGCATGACTGTGAGCGAATAAGTGAACTCACTCTATACTCTATCCAACGAAAGTTTGAATAGGCGTGTCCAATTAAATTTCCAATTTCAATTGTTAGACATTGTTAATTTTATTTTGCAGCAATACCTAAATAATTGAAAGCAGAAATTTAACTGGACGTGCCCCGTCAAATTTTCGTTGGACAGAGTATAGGTGGAAGCGGAAATATCACCTGACCATTGGGGTGATAGCAACAATCCAACCTACATTGTTTCCAACAAAAGGAAAAAACACTGATTGTTGACATCCAAGATGGAGACAATGAAAGTTGAGTATTGCTAGCACTCCGACGGTTAGCTGACTTTTCCGCTTCTAGGCCTTGTTATTTCTTAGGTCTCGATCTCTTTATTGTGATGTCACATAATCAGTAAATAGAATAAAAGATGACATAATTTTTTATACGCTTATTATTTCGGTTTATAAAAGTAGTTATTATACGAATATAACGAAGAATTATTTCAATTAAACTTATTTCCATGATTCAACGGCGAGTTGTCAATAAAAGCCGGAATTCTGCTGACTCTACCTTTCAAAATCCAAAATCTTGCGCACTGGCGAAAACCGGCGGTGGAAAAATTAAACACGCACCATTTGTCACGATGCTGTAAGTGCAAATTCTAATGAAAGCATCTGTGCATAAATTTGTTCGTGTTACATATTACTCTCGTTCAACATTCCAATTAATTCCACTGTTAATTCTACTGAGAATGTAACATTTCGTTTTCACTCAGATAGCTGAAGCTACCAAATGAACGATTTGACTTTAACGGCTTTTTAACCGACTTCAAACAAGATTAAACAGAGTATAAAACAAGAATGATTTTACCGCCAAAGCGGATAAAGAGAGCACTTTTTCATGTTATAGCATCATACATGGATATATTGAATTAATCAACATTTTAAAACACTTAAGAGAAAATAAATAAATATGAAAACTAAATTGTAAATTACTATTTAAGTAAGCTAATGTATAGAGAGAATTTAAACGAATAAACTTGAAGAACTGAAAGGTAAATGGAGAGGGGGTTATTCCTCATACATTTAAAAAAATAAAAATTTGTAAGAATTCCCACATAATGTTAAACGAGGTGAGCCTCAATTGCTGAAGCGTTGTGTGTAAGCATATATTATTTTTTCATATTAAGTTACTAAAGTGTTTCTACGTTATCGTCTACTATTGAAGCAAGCGATTAACTACTATTAATAAGCAATATGTGTAACAGTAGAGAGTTTCAGATAGCATTAAGCCTAACAGCATTATGCTCTTGATACAGATAAGCTATGGATAACAATAGATCTAACAACTCGTAATGAGTTGGTTGATATATCACACGCCATATCTTAGCATTGAAAGTTCTAACAATACTATATCGTACCATTAGGGCACATGCAACCAATTCCCACTATCATTATTTTCTCGTTGTATTCACTCATTACAATTTGTTACGAGGTGTTTGATATATTACATGCAATATATAAGAATTGAAAGTTCCAATGGTACCATATGGTATAATATGGCACCATTAGAGCACGTGCTACTAAATCAATAACCACAACCATTATTTACTCGTTATATTCACTCATGACACGTTGTTACGAGTTGTTTGATATATTACATGCCATATCTTAGCATTGAAAGTTACAGTGGTACCATATGGTATCAAATGACACCATTAGAGCACGTACTACTAAATCAATAACCACGATCATTATTTACTCGTTATATTCATTCATGACACGTTGTTACGAGTTGTTTGATATATTACATGCCATATCTTAGCATTGAAAGTTCCAATGGTACCATATGGTATAATCTGGCACCATTAGAGCACGTGCTACTAAATCAATAACCACTATCATTATTTATTCGTTATATTCACTCATGGCACGTTGTTACGAGTTGTTTGATATATTACACGCCATATGTTAACATTGAAAGTTCCAATGCTACCATATGGATCATATGGCACCATTAGGGCACGTGCTACTAAACCAATAACCATTATCATTATTTACTCGTTATATTCATTCATGACACGTTGTTACGAGTTGTTTGATATATCACATACCATATCTAAGCATTGAAAGTTCCATTTGGTACCATTAAAGCACGTACTACTAAACATTTCACACAAACATTGTTTACGCGTTATATTCATTCATGAGACATCCTTGCACGTACACATGCCATTAGACCAATACCTGCTATCACTAGTTACTCTTATATATTCGTTCATTGTCATATCACCAGATGGAACTGAATGGCAAAAGTCCATCTGATGACATAACAGGTGGTATTAGGTTATTCAATAGCTCTTTAGAAAGAAAAAGTAAGGTGTTGGGTCAAAGATGGAGGCAGAGGATAAAAACGCTGTTGATTGCTTAACATCTAAAGCCAGGTCGCAGGTGGCCAAGGCGTTAAGAAGAGCAAGCGTCGTAGTAGTTTGTTACCTGCGATTGATAAGGGAGCAGGCCAGAACCGCAGAAAGCGCGTCGGCGCACGTCCATTGGCAGCGGATAATTGCATAGGTAATGAACCAATTGAGAACAAATATAAGGCGACATCTGAGACACGAGAGGAGAGAAAGTGTTCGGATTCCAGCATTGACCTAATGGTTAAGAAGGAGACGAAGGATGGACGAATACCGATATCTGCAGAGGAGGAGAATAAAGGTAATCGCAGGAGTTCTAATGTGTTGGGCAGACTGAATCTTTTGGAGGAGAGGCGCTTGAGTTGGAGCTGTCGGATTACTTCTTAGAAAATCATCGGTGTTGGTGAGAAATTAGTTGCTAACTAGGAATTAAAAACGTGCAGGCCATAGGGAGTAGGGTGTCTTTAGGAAAGTTGTCTATTAGTAAATAGCGGTAGTAGTGGCAATGGCAGTTAATAAGCAGAAATTAAGAAATTGGCTGAATAAACAGCATTATAGTGAAGATGGCATACAGCCATTAAAAGATTATAATGAGATATTTCTAAAATTATTAAATACAATTGATGATTTAAGTAACGAGGAAAGAATATCCATTTATATAAATTCATTTTCGAGTAGTATGCAAAGTAAATTAAAGAAAGAGAAGTTTGTTAGTTTGGAATTTGCGATGAAATGGGCAGTAGCTAATATAGGAAACGTTAGTGAGGGGAAAGGTCTGACATAAATTAATGGAAAGTTAGCGCAAAAGCCAGATCTTAACCCATTGGCAAATAATTCAAAATAGCGAAAGAAGCGGAGGAAAAATAAAAAGGTCGCTCCAGTCATAACTTTCGGAAGTAGAAAAAGACGAGAATGAACTTATAGATAATAATCTAGAAATGGAAGTAAAGATCGATACTTTGAGTGCTGATAATACAGTAAGAAGGGGATTAATCGAAAACTACAAAAGAATAATAAAAGAAGCTAGGTTGAAACAGCTGTTCGAACAATCGGTAGCTTTATCAGTAGCATGTGCCATGGATTGTATAGATGAACAAGCTTTATGCGATTGTCTAGCGGAGGTAGTAAATTTTATGCCAAAAGTCAAGTATGCGGAATAAGAAATAGTATTTCAGAATTTAGAGGTAGATTTAGTGATCGAATTAATGAACTGATCATGAAAAACTCTTTTCCGAGAAGGTGTAGGAAAGATATTGAATTAGATAATTTAAATATTGAGGAGAGCTTTAGGTTAGGAAGTTTAGACAAGCCTGAGCTGTTATTAGAAGGGTTGCTAAATAAGTAAGAGGCAGCCATTTTAAAGGTAAAGCAAAAACCTTCGAAAATAAGAAAAGAAATTAAGCTTCGAGAGACAGAAGAAATTTCGGGTCTGGGTAGGGAATTAGAGAAGGCGGTTATGAATACAAACATAATGTTAGAAAAACCGTTAGATTATTCAGTAGGTACAGGTCTTGCAATAAAGGCAGATATAACTGTGAATAAGTCGGTAAATCTAATTCTTTCTTCGGGAGATAAATTATGGATACGAAGATTAGAGCTAATACAAAAATTAGTAGCAAATAAGGAAATGGAACCGGAGCTCTTTGAAACTGTGATAAAGGACTGGGCTCAACGAATCTTAAAAGATAGCGAGGGGAGCAATAATACAGATCCATCACAGGAGCTAAAAATTACTTATGAAAATTTACAAAAAGCTTTGTCCAAAGGGTTCGTGTTCCTACCAGGTAAATGGTTTAAATATATAGTTCCAAGAGCGATTGGTGATTTTATCAATTTAAAGGGCATAATTGACAAATGCAGGAGCTATGAATCCAATGCGACTGAAGAGTCGATTCGGTGAGGATATTGCATGAGTCTAATAGTAGTGGAGAAACTCTCTCATTAAAACGTGAAATAACTAAAGAAATAGAGAGATGGCCTCAGATTTCTATAAAGGAGAATCAGGAAGCAAAGAGTGGCCATATATTAGAGAAATTATCGCTAAAAATGAGCCGAAACTCACTAGATATTAGTATCGGAGAGAGTGAGATATTAAATGAGAAAAAGGTTATACACGAAATGGGTGTTTACTATGAAAAAGAAAATAATTACCAGGAATTACTGAGAATTAATGAGGAGCAGGTAATTAAAATCGACAAGTTAAGAAAAACTATCGAGGAGCAAAAACAAAATTTTAATGCAATGTTCGAGATAATTAACTTGTTACAGAATACAATAGAAAAATTAGAGGGCAAGATTGAGATCAGCAACAAGAATAGAATTAAAGCAGATCAGGTCAATTTTGCAAGAAAGGTTAAACTTAAGGATTTTAATCAGAGGGATAGGCCTAAAATCGATAAGGAAATCGGTTCAGAGAAAGAAAGTAGGAATCAAATAGGGTCTAAAGTAGATTATAAAGAGGTTAAGAATCCTAGTAGTAAGACTAACAGTTCTTCTGCTTCTGAGAATGTTAAGAAAAAGCATGAGAAAAACAAATTTATTCCGGAAAAGTTGCTACGAGGCAAAAATAGAGAAAAACGGAATATTAGTAACAGTTTGGAACAGTAGGTACCTGAGAAAGAGGGCGAGTAATGTAAACAATAGAAGGAGTGAAAATAGAATTGTTTATGATAATTATGAAGCCAAAGAGAATGCTAAAAATAGAGTAGGAGAAAATAACCATGGCGCAGTTTTCAGACAAAAGGGCCCGCAGGTGCGAAATTGTAGTAATTTCCAGCCGCAAACGAAAGCTGAAGCTTGTCGTTGCGGTTTTAGGGGGGGGGATCATGTCATATCACTAGATGGAGCTGAATGGCAAAAGTCCTGCTGATGACATAACAGGCGGTATTAGGTTATTGAATAGCTCTTTAGAAAGAAAAAGTAAGGTGTTGGGTCAACAGATGGAGCCAGATGATAAAAACGCTTTTGATTGCATAACATCCAAAGCCAGGTCGGCAGGTGGCCAAGGCGGTAAGAAGAGCAAGCGTCGTATAGCTTGTTACCTGCGATTGATAAGGGAGCAGGCCAGAACTGCAGAAAGCGCGTCAGAGCGCGTCCATTGGCAGCGGATAATTGCATAGGTAATGAACCAATTGAGAGCAAATATAAGGCGACATCTGAGACACGAGAGGAGAGAAAGTGTTCGGATTCCAGCATTGACCTAATGGTTAAGAAGGAGGACTTCTAGCAGTAGTTAATAGTGCGTTCGATTTTGTGAGTGTTATTTTTATTTTTGGACTTAGAATTTTTTCACGCAGCAACCAACCAACCAACGCTTGCGTGAAAAACTCTTTTGTGACTTTGAGTGACCCTCCCCCCGGCAACCCCGGGGGGGGGTTCACCCCCCTCCCCAAACTTTCTACTTAAGCCATGGAGAACATGGTGTTAATGGTTGCCGATGGACCAATAGCCGTCGGCATGTTTATGAAAGAACTTTACTTGAAGACGGGAATCCCGCCCGTGTTGCCGTCTGGTGATCCTGCAGTTTCTGTCGTGCAGAGACTTTCTTCTAATGAATGGAGGATGCTCTGTCGACAGCGAAACATAGCAGACCGCGTCGTGTCTGCGGATTTCGTCAAGGTCGGACAAACCACCGTCCGCCTGGTTTATGCTGAGCCCGGATATCTACCCATCTTTATCCGGGGCGCCTCGCCGCTGATGGTAGAAGATTACCTAAAGCGTTACATGTCCGACTATGGGCAGGTGAAGAAAGTAGCCTACCCAACTCACCCGGATTCTCCCCTGCAGAAGACTGGTGACATTATAGTGGACATGAACCTTCAGAGGGACATTCCAGAGAACCTTGTAATGCACGGCAACAAAGTTCGCGTGTCCTACAAGGGTCAAAGGCAGTGCTGCTGGTACTGCAAGAAAACGTCTCATGTCAGGAAAGACTGCCCTCTCCTCAAGAATTGCGATGCATGTAAACGCATCGTAAGCAAATATGGGTGTTTGTCAGTGCCCGGAGAGGGTGTTTGCAGTGCCAGCAGATATTCCATCATCGCCTAAGGGAATGTCGTCCCAGCAGCAAGACGATGCTATCACCGGCCAAGTCTCCAGCGCCAACCAAAGCTTCGTCGCCGTCATCACCATCGCGAAAGAGCCAAGTTATGCCGGCTCTTTCGACTCTTCCCCAGGTGCAGAAGGAAATGATGCCCCCACCACCTCGTCCATCTTCGCATCCAACTCAATCTTTGGAGCCTATGGGGGAGCGGCCATCGTCACCTCCTTCCACGCTCCCAGAGATCACACCTCTTCCGCAGCCAGCTTTCGATGTATCGATGGGTGAAGACGAAGCTTCTGGAGATGACGACGTTGACGTTTCAGCAGGTGCAGAATCCACCTTTTCGGTGGAGGACTTTCCAGCGCTTCCTCCACCAGCGCAATCAACAACATCACAGCCTGCACGGACCAGTGAAACGTCGTCGCTCTCCAGGATGACATCTTCTGCTGGGAATAAGCATCCATCAGCGTAGAAACACCAGGATCTTCTTGTGAGGACGAGGAGTCCCCACAAGAAAAAATCCAGACGGGATCGTGGCAAAAGGGACGAGAGAAGAGCTACTTCTTCCTCCAAGAGAACAGCCGTGCGAGCCATCAGCGCAGCACTTCTTCCTCATCAGGTCGTCTGCGATCTCCGATGAGAAGAACAACGGAGCCTCCTGTAACATCTGGGAAGCCCAAGTCTCAACCGGATACAGGTCAGCAGGTACGCCATTAAACATCCTCAATGAAGGTTATCTCCCTGAACGTGCGTTCTCTTGGTTCCTCTTTTAAGCAATCGGTGTTGTTATCGTTCATTGCCCTGTACAGGCCGGACATCTTGTTACTTCAAGAAGTAAAACTCGCCACTTCACATCAGTGCTATGACCTTCCGCGCCTTCGCAGTCAATACACCAACGGACAATTCTTTATCAACTCTTCGTCACCAAATGGGAAAGGGGTTGCCTCCATCATCTTCAACCCCTCCGTTCTGGTGTCGAACTGTGTGTATGACTGCGAGTGCAGGGTAATCTCTTTGGACATTTCAACATCTGGTGTCAATTTCTGATTGCTTAATGTATATGCACCGTGTAGAACAGCAGAGAAACCAACGTTTTTCAGTGACTTAAATAACTTTTTGTGTTCATCGTTGCCTGTGGTGATTGCTGGAGATTTGAACTGCCATCCAGACGACAACAACGTCTTCTCGTCTGATCATGTGTATCGTTTGTGCCAGCAAAATGCATTGTTCGACCTATGGACACACAATTTACAGAGTAGTCAGCTTGGGTCTACTTTCCATCAAGGGCCCACTACATCAAGATTAGACCTTTTTCTCGTCGACAATGCTTTTGCTGGTTCGCCGGGTAAAATGGAGGTAATTCTATGTTCATTCTCCGACCACAGTGCCATCATGTGGTCATGGAATCCTCCATTTCCAGCATCATCTACAGGCTCTGCAGTCCATCGCAATTGGTTTCTGAATGTTTCTCTGCTCGATGAAGAGGAATACAAGGGAATGTTCGCTCAGTTCGTTGAAAAACACCTTCGTAATGTGCCTCCTACGCTTGCTTCGTGGTTAGAACTGAAAACCAAGATCAAACGGTTCTTTCGGAAGATTGGGTTAGATGGTGCTCGTCGTCGACGTCGTCAGCTCCTCATGTTACAAGAGATCCTCCGGCTCCTCCAAGCATCCACCCCAAAGGAGGAGTTCGAGATGGAGATTCGTCAGGTGAAGAGTGAGATCAACGCTCTAATGATCCGGAAGGCGGCTGGCGCAGCGCTCAGAGCCAAGCTTTCCTGGGCAACTGACGTCAGGAATTTATCACCAGCAGCATTCGCCGAGGAGAGACGATGTTGCCAACAAAAAACGTTGCCATCGGTTGGTGGTGGAAAATGGGGAAGTGAATTCTGACCACGACATCTTGTCAGCTTTTCACACCCATTTCTCATCCTTTTTCGATAACCCAATCATTCCGTCAGACGAAACGAAGCAGTGGATTGAGGCGCTAAGACCTTTTTCTGAGGATGCTGACCTGTCTATCTCTCGTCCCTTGACCGAAGACAAAATCAAGAAGTTCCTGTCAGCGGACGGCCGTCACCAGTCCAGCCCGGGTATGGATGGCATACCATACTCTTTTTACAATGCGACATGGAATCTTCTTGGGCCTTTTCTGGTGCAAGTGTTTAATTCGATCATCGAAGACCCGTCTTCCATCACACCGGACTTCACCATAGGGAAAATTATCCTACTGCCCAAAGTGCCGAATCCAGAGTTGGTTACCCAGTGGAGGCCAATAACCCTTCTCAACACCGACTACAAGGTCTTCACTGGTGTATTTCAACAAAGACTGAAAGTTTTCGCCGAAGATTTTATCACCCCGGACAATCCTGCTCCATTCCATCACGCAGGATGTCCGATAATCTAATTACGATTCGGTGTGTGATGGAAGAAGCGTGTGCTCGTCAGCAAACTCTTGCCGTTTTAAGCCTTGACCAGGAAAAGGCTTTCGACAAAGTGAACCATGTGTTTCTCTTTGAAGTATTTCGACACCTTCGTCTTCGGACTTTTGCCACGATCATTTCCGCACTGTATGTTTCGGCCGCATCATGTGTGGCGATCAATGGTTTCATATCTGCTACCTTCGATCTGTGTAAGGGTGTCAGGCAAGGGTGCCCTCTTTCCCCCCTGCTATACATCTTTTATTTGGAACCATTATTGCAATACTTAAATCGCCACAAAGATGTTCGAGGATACGATCTGCCAACTGCATCCATAAACATCAGGACTTTGGGTTATGCAGACGACGTAGTGCTATTTGCGTCTGATCCGTATTCCTTGAGCATCTTTAAAGAGACCTTTGACCGCTTTAGTACTTCGACGGGGAGTTCCATCAACCTCGTCAAGTCTAAAGGTATTGCTATCGGGAAATGGACTGTGGACTATCTCAAATCTTTCCCGATAACATGGTGCGACCGAATTACAGTGTTAGGATACGTTTTTTCTTTTCTACCGACTATGGACTCTATGCACTGGCAACAAGTGATCGAGAAGTGCATTACTCGCCTTGACAGAAACCTTCGTTTTCCAACTTCAATGTTTGTCAAGGTGAGGTTCATAAAAACGCATGTCCTTCCAGTATTAACATCTAAATGCCTATTCACCTTGCCTTCGTTCCAAAACCTTCAGAGACTACGTAGTGCGATTGTGAACTGCGTGTGGGGAACTTCTATGCAAAGGCGTCATCCATTTCGTGCAGCGTACCTGTTCGCTCCATATGAGAGAGGAGGATTAGGTTTACCGAACATCAAGCTCTATCTTATTGCAGCCAGATTGGCTGCGATGATTAGGGTATTCCTTTTACCGCCTCCCATATGGCCAAACTTTGTGTTTAGTCATCTTCGGTTCTTTTTCAAGGTGAATAAGGCTACCATTACCACCCTTGTTGCCAGTGACAATAAATTTTCATCAACCAAAAGTATATGTGACATTTACGACCGATATTGTGAATTTTCTTCCCATGCTACGTCGCATTGATCCACAAGAATGGGGGCATCTTCGTCTTGCATGGTTTTTTCAGCAGTCCGACCCAGGGGAGATCACTGACATCTTACGACTCTATCCTGATCATCCGTGGGCAGCAGTCCTAAAGCTATTAAAATCCTTGGCTTTTGAACGAACTTTGTTTAATTATCAGTGGCGACTGTTGCATCACGGATTTTACTCCCTCCAACGTCTCCACCAGTGGAGGGTGGTCGATTCTGCTGGATGTTTATATTGCGGCGTAGCCGAGACCGTCAGCCATATTTTTTACGAGTGCCCGTTCGCGAAGTCGATCTGGGATCGTTTGACACAGCATTACGGGCTGGTACATTTCTCCTGTCAGTCCGTGCGCTTCCTCTTAAACGATTCCACTGGCGAGGTATTTAAAACGGACCTAGCTATTGCGATCGCCTTCATCAATAAAGAACTTTGGCTGGCCCGTTGGAATCGATCGCAGGGTCAGCCTCCAACACTCTCGACTGTATGGAGGAAAGTGGCAGATCAACTTCGATCCTTTCTGCTCCTTGAATGGCCACGGCTAGGTCCGTTTACGTTTAAAAAACGCTACACATCATTTAAGTGTTTATGCGAGGTCATCAGAGGAGACCAGACCTTCCTTTTCACCTTTCCGATGGCCTTCTGATACCTCGTCAGATGTGAACGGGCCTCGTTTTTGAGGCGTTTGGATAAGTCACGCAGCCCCGTATGGGCTGCCTGCCACTCACAGTATGTGCGCCTGGACGCCTAGATTTTAAGACCTTATGATTAGGCGTCCGCTGAGGCAACACCATCAGCCTCAGCTCCAACAGCGGTTAAGAAGGAGACGAAGGATGGACGAATACCGATGTCTGCAGAGGAGGAGAATAAAGGTAATCGCAGGAGTTCTAATGTGTTTTTAGAATCAAGTTTTTCCAGTGTGGAACGTAGTCGTCGTCGGGAGAAACGTACCCCAGTTCGACAGTGCGATTCGATTTCAACCTGCAGATACCGGCCATCAAGAACGAAGCCAGCAACGGTGAAGGGAGCTATTCTGTTTTAGTGGCCCATGAACTTTGTACGTCGAGTGTACGAGGTGCGTACGAAGGTCTCAACGTAAACCTCCACCGACCATTAGAGCCCAGACCCGAGTAGACATCGAGAGGAACAGAGGGGATTCCACACACATTTTCCCCTAAAAGATTTTCTCCGGGACGGTTCAGCGTCGCCACAGTCGTACCACGTATGTCCAGCAAGTGAAGGGACCGCGACCAATTGCAGTTTGTGGATTCCCCGCTTGGCTCGGCTTTCGGCTGTGGGAGGTAGGCCTATCGTGTCTCTCGTTAGATTAAGTATTCTTAACTTAGTCAAAAATTAAATGTCACAACAATTGCCTTGCTCTCAATTTGTTCTTACCTATGTGTCCGCTAATATTTTGATATCTAATGTCATTATTCTTTTCCATGTCGTTAGGCTGGGCCGGACCGTGATTTACCTTTTATGGTTGCCGCGTCCGAATTAAGCGATGCCAGGTTTCCTCATCTGTTCCTCTCAGCTTCACAGGCCAGCGGTTGAAGGTAGCAGCATCGAACCACGCTGTCCATAAAGAACTCTATTTAGCCGTGTGCACTCTGTATCCGATACTTTACATTTGTAATATCAAATTACAGATTTCATATGTATTTGTCTTGATTTTTCCAACCTATTAAAGGTATTCAATATAAGTTGAATGGTTTCCGTCCTTCCCGTCACTATCATGACTTAGCTAACTCTGGGTGATAAAGTTAATTAGTAATTTATTAATTAGTGGTCATAAGAACGTGACATTCATGATATGTTGTGACGATTTGTTTGATATATTACATGCCATATCTGGTTATGGGAAGTTTTTAATGGGGTATCATAATTGAACAATTAAAGCACGTGCCATTATAGTACGTACTTATTCCGGCTATCTCACGTTCGTACTTGTTCGTGCTCTGTCCCATATTAATGGATTGGCGAAAACAGACTTTGAAAAAGTTAATTCGTTTTCAAGTTATGGTAATAAATACTAAGCTCCTAGGAATAAAAAAATTCTCTTGATTTAGATACCGAACTGCCCTTTCAATAATCGTCAAACACGTGCATCCTGCACGCTCACCATCTCATTAACGTTTAGAGCACGCGCAGAGGAACCCGTGTATGTTTTCAACACGCGTTTTTCCGAATGCGAGGAAAATTCGTCTCTTCCAGCAATTCAATACATGCACTCATTCTATTGCAACGCAATGAATTATGGGAATTGTGTCTACAGACAGAATGACGGACGGGCAGAAAATGCGCTAGAAAACCGACTTTAATGAAACTTTAACTATCGCCTAGCTATATTAGTCCATATCTTGAAAACTACTGAACCGATTTTGATAAAACTTAGATTTATCCCTAAGTTGAAAGATACTTAATTCAATAAAAAAGAATTATTGCAATTCGACTTCTAGTTTCTGAGAAATACATGGACAAACATATGCATACATACACTATATGATCAAAAATATCCGGACACCCCTCACAGATCATCGATTGGCCCATTGTCACATGATAATGACTTGCACATCATTTAAATAGCTTCCCACACCTTCAGACACAACTCTGCTTGGACATTGGCAAGAATGGGTCGTTCGGCAGAGCTCAGTGAGTTCCAACGTGGAACTATCGTTGGATGTCACCTATGTGGCAAGTCCGTGCGTGACATTTCCAGCCTTCTTCAGATACCCAAGTCAACAGTAGGCGATGTCATTATGAAATGGAAGACCCGGGGATCAACATACGATAGTCAACAACGAACCGGTAGACCCAAGAAACTAACGGACAGAGACCATCGAGTGCTTCGTCGTGTCACCCGCAGCAACCGGAAGTCCTCGGCGGAAAAAATTGCCACAGTTTCGAAACGCCTCTGCAAATGATGCCAGTACCATGACAATTCGTCGGGAACTGCACACGATGGGATTCCATGGCCGTGCTGCTGCCCACAAGCCCCACATCAGCAGGGTCAACGCCAAGCGACGTCTGGAGTGGTGCAAAGCCCACAGAAACTGGACAATGGACCAATGGAAACGTGTAATGTGGACAGACGAATCTCGCTACACACTCTGGCAATCCGATGGACGAGTTTGGGTTGGCGCAAACCTGGAGAACGCTTCT
This sequence comes from Rhysida immarginata, assembly GCA_023313115.1. Lineage (NCBI taxonomy): Eukaryota > Metazoa > Arthropoda > Chilopoda > Scolopendromorpha > Scolopendridae > Rhysida > Rhysida immarginata. The sequence goes on along the minus strand of JAHWFO010088185.1, from coordinate 15,891 downwards.
TACCTGAGTGCACAGAGCCCATAGTCAAGTTCGGAGGAGGAGGAGTCATGGTGTGGGGCTCATTTTCATGGTACGGACTGGGCCAGCTCGTTCCTGTGCAAGGAATCATGAACTCCGACCGTTATCTGAATGTTTTGGACAACTGTGCACTTCCAACGTTGTGGCAATTTTTCGGAAACGGGCCATTTCTCTACCAACACGACAATGCTCCGTGCCACAAAGCGAGGCGTGTACAGCAGTGGTTTGCGGACTCAGGGGTCGAAGAAATGGGTTGGCCGGCACAAAGTCCCGACCTCAATCCTATAGAGAGTCTGTGGGATGAATTGGAAAGACGCTTGCGGGCCAGATCACATCGGCCAACTTCTGTACCTGAACTGATTCTCGCTCTTCGGGAGGAATGGAGGAACATTCCGGAAAGTACCTACCAACATTTGGTGGAAAGTCTTCCCCGAAGGGTGGAAGCTGTGATTCGGGCAAAGGGATGTGCAACGCCCTATTGATTTCCATGAAATCGTGGCTAGAGCGCAAACGTGCATGTGTCCGGATATTTGTGATCATATAGTGTACATACATACATACATACATATTTTAACGCCCCAAGTTTTTTAAGCGGAATCTTGTCCCTGAATTAAAGGTTCACGGGGTTCGATATAGTTGGTAAAAATTTTATGAAAACGAGTATGTCGGGTTTGGTTCCTTAATTTGTGGTAATGGCTTTAGGTAATAAGTTACAGTCTGTTTAGATTTTTGCTTTATCAAAATTTCACTAGCAGGAGAGAAGTCAAATTAGATACTTTAAGCTCTTGTTCTTTATTAATTTTTTCTCACGGAATTTTGTCATTTATTTTTTTGTAATTTAATATAATTTTATTTATGTCGCAGTTTGTTTTTTTCCATCTGATAAGTCATTTTGATGTATTAATTTTAGTTTTGATCTATATGTTTTGAGTTTTGTTATCTGTATTTTTGTATTTAAGCCTTAATCGGTTATTTTTGATTAATTTTTATTTATTTTTTTCGAAGCCGTTCACGAACCGCGTGCATTTATTTTATTATCTGACGTTAATTTTTGTTAACAATGTTTCTACCGTAACTGATTTAGTCAATTACTTTGTTGAAAGCCGTGCTAGATTGAGCGTGAGTCGTGGCACGCTTTGCGTGAGGCTAAAGGTATTGTTTACCAAACTGAGTTGGTGAGGAAAGAGAGCGAGAAAGAGGCAGTTAAGTCGGCGATCCCGCCGAGGCAACAACTCCTCCAGATCTAAGCCTTGGAGTCCGGCTTGGAACCTATCACAGATGTTTTCTACCTCCATGCCGGAGCCAAGCAAGGTTGCTAGCGGGATTTAAGTGACTTCAACCAGCTTGGGGAAGATGAAAGGATGATAGGACTGATGGATGACTCCGCTTTACTTCTTGAAGAAAATCCGTGGAACGATGAAAGGATCACCTCCGACCTGCTCCGCTGAGTGCTCCGACCCTGATGACTGATTGATCATATGGAATATGGACCATTATTAGCTACTGCAGAGGACATAGTTTACTTATGTTCAATAATGACCCGAAGACTCCTCGAAGACTATGACCAGTTCCTGAGACTAAAGCTGTAGTGCGGAAAATCGTCACTTTGACTTGTACCATTTAGAAATCGGGTCAGCGAACTGCTCCTTATTGTGAATCCAAGAGGGGAATGTAGAAGAAATATTTGTTTGCCTTGTGTATTTATCTTATTGATTTCGGCAACTCGTATATTGTAATATTTGTCCTGATTGATTTTTATTTGTAAATCTATCTTCGCCAGACAAGGGCTAAACGTATTTGCTGTGCTACTTATTCTTGTTTTATTTTAGAATTTTAGTATTCATTTTTTTTGGGATACAGTTTCCCATCTTTTATTTAAGTAAGCATTTAATTGGGGATTTATTTTGATAAAACTTTCTCGCTTAGTTTGAAGTAATTTTGTTGTTTTTGCTACGTCCCAGCCTGTTTATTAGTTATCTAAAAGGGGGGACCGTTATAATATATACATACATACACACACTTATGAAATTTGGCATACTTGTTTAGAAGCCCACATAGACTAACATATATGAATATTGTGCAATTCCAACAATATTACATGCATACGCATCGAATTGATAACCTCCTTTTTTTGAAGTCGGTTAAAAACTGATTTTGGTTTATGACCGATACGCGTATCGTAGCTTACTATTTAAGTTTTACTGTTGCAATCAAGACCCTTGTTTCTGTTGGTTTCGAAATTCAACATGGACACACGCATCACCTATGTTCAAAGTGTCATGTTTTTAAATGTCTTCATGAAAGGGTAAGTGTCTGCGCAGTGCCTCATGCTCAAGGAAGTTATTAGTAAAATGCCAAACCACTCCAACATTCCCTTATATTGAATATAGATTGAAAAATGAGCCAATTTCGTAAAATATATCTAAAATACCTAAATTTCAACTTAATACGTATTTTTTTTCATTCCAGGTATAGCTGTCATCAGCGTGAGTTTTATTAACATGTTTTTGTTGGCCGTCTTGGCAATGGGAATTCCGTGGTCCCTCGCCTTCATTCCGAACCTTCTCCTGCTGATAATGGGAATGCATACTGTCTACGCTGGATATAATGTTAAGACCCGAGAACAGACAATTGTCAGCGTCATGATAATAGCCATTGTTGCTTCGCTCATCGCAATCCCACTATCAATTACGGGCTTCGTGGTTGTCGGTTTCACGAGTTCTGAACATTTTCCGCAGGCTTTAGTCGGAGTTGCTTGTTTTTTCCTGCTTGTCACGTCCATTCTCGCTATCGTCATTGCCTCTATCACGTGTTGCAAAGTTTGTCCGTGTTGTCAAAGAAGTTGTTGCAATTGGCACACCAGTCAAACAATGAATACGTACAGCCTGGAAAACGCACAGACTATGGTACAAAATAATGACGTCATTTAAGAGTCGTCATGTGATATACCACATTTTCAGTATTTTAAAATATTATGAATGTAATTTGTAAGAAAGGAGTTCAATATTGCTGAAAAGGAAAATCTATCTAAATTCACTATACTGTATCTAATAAAGAAAGAATATTTAAGGCTTGATATTTAAGGCTGTTGATATTTAAAGCTGTTAAGAAGCTGAAGTGTCCATGTTAGGTGTATACCAAAATAATCTAGCTAAGTTCTGTATTTTAACACCTTGAATTAAATATAAGGAAATTGATTAACATCAACGAAACTGTGGATAATGCTAGTATAAATGGAGGGTTGTAGAGACCACTAATCCACAAAATATATTGCACGTATATATATTGTACCCTTCAGGACAAAAGTTAGGAAATTTTTAATTATTACAACTATTTGTATTTAAAAAAGTAAAGTAATAGATAACTGGCTAAAAAAAGGAAAACAAGATTAAACAGAGTATACAAAAACCAACTTTAATGAAACTTTCACTATCGCCTAGCTATGTCATTCCATATCTTGAAAACTACTGAATCTATTTTGATGAAACTTGGATTTATCCCTAATTTGAAAGATACTTAATCTAATAAAAAAAGAATTATTGCAATTCGATTTCTAGTTTCTGAGAAATATGTGGATAAACATACATACATACATACATACATACATACATACATACATACATACACACACTTATGAAATTTGGCATACCTGTTTAGAAGCCCACATAGATTAACATATATGAATATTGTGCAATTCCAAGAACATTACCGAATTGATAACCTTCTTTTTTTGAAGTCTGTTAAAAAGTGGAAAGATAATGAAAAGAAAGTGGAAATAGCTAGATGTTTGCATTTAACACCAAGTGCAGTCAACAAAATCATTGAAAAATATAAAGAACTTACGTAGAACGACCAATTTTTTGCCTCGCTCTGGAAGAAAACGCGTTACAATTGCAAAGGTAAGCATCTCAGGGCTTTGATGCGAAAAAATTAAAAAACAACGATTAAACAAGTGACTGAACAATGGAATCGTATCACGAGAAAAGATGGATCTGCAAAAAACAGCAGCAAGAAGATTAAGATCAACTGCATATACATAATTGGATATACATCTTACGTTGCAGTAAAGAAGCCACTGTTGACAAAAGCAATGAAGGCAAAACGCTATCAATAGGATTATGACCGTCAATTTTGGACAATTGATGAATGGAAAAATGTCGCCAAGATTTAGTGACGAATCGAAATTTTCACTATTTAATGATGGCCAAGAAAGAATCATTCTGAAGAAAGACCAAAAGTATCACCCAGCCTGCATTGCTTAAAGAGTCAAATTTCCTCCAAGTGCTATAATGTATGGTAGTCTTTGCTTTCATGGGCTTGGAAGTCTCTGCTTCATCAAGGGAAGTGTCAACTGTGCTTACTACAACTAAATCAAATAACGTATAAGGATAAGAAGTAAAGGCTCGCGTAGACGTAAGTGGCGCCACTCAAGTCTGGCGGGAAATGTGTGTTGCAGAGAAGCCTCCGTACGATGATCGGGCAGCTTTTATCACGTGATATAAACACGGCCTTTACTTGTTATCCTTGTATGTTTTTTGATTGTTTGTGCTGTTATAACAATGCATTTCAGCGCGGCCTCAGCTTATCATATATCCTTTTATTATTTTGCTTGCGCGTGCGTTGCTAAGGGTTAAACAATTGCTGAGCAATAAAACATCAATGCTACAAAATAACTTACGGCCACAAATGTTATTTTATCCTGGTCAGTAGGAAACTATGAAAAGGGTAATGATGAACTTTTATTTCAAACTTGAAATGTCGCAAGAAACATCCAAGAAATTCGAAGCAGTTGCAAAGTCTTCTTTTGACTCAAAAATTAACTCAGATCCAGTACTCTAGACATTGAAAATCCAAATGAATTTGAAACAAATTCGGCTGCATACGTTGCAGGCTTTTAAGCCAAAAAGTCTTGAAAAAAAATGAATGCATTGACTATAAGCATATTTTAGTTGGTGATAAAAGTTTATCGGATTCTAATTTTTCAATGGTTATAAAAAATGGAATAAAATAACAAACAGTTTCAATAAATAAATTAGAAAATTAATGAACAATAATTTAATTTAGTATTTTAAAACTAAATAAAAAAAATTTAATGAATGCAGGTATAGCAAAGCATTTGCTGCCCACTTTAACATAAGCGAGAGCTTCTCTGCATACCACTTTCCCACCAGACTGTGGCGGCGCTAGGATCTACAGAACTTATATTAAATCAAGTAGAGCTTTCCTTCTTTTCCTTAACGTTCTTTGCCTAAATAATGGCAGATCATCTGATTTCTACTACTCAATTTTTTATTAGCAAGATGGGACCCCTTGCCATACTTCTAAATATTCAATGTCCTGGCTATTCAGGTGCTAAAGTGGCCTGGGAATAGCGAATGGAACATCATGAAGAAGAAAATTTCAAGTTTGAAGCAACCAACATCAATGAGCTTCAAACTACTGTCCAAGACGTTTGGTGTAAAATTACAAAAGAAGAATGCCAAAACCTAATTGAATATAAGCCAAGGCAAATAAAGACAGTTGTCAATGCCAGGGGAGGCTGGGCAAAATGCTAAATTGTAAATTTGCATAATTTTTTCTTATATAATTTCGATTTTCCAAACTTTTGTCACTATTTAATTGAATTTCCAAACTTTTGTCTCTTTCATTGCTTACTTTTTTTTTTAGTTTTTAATTAATTTATTACTAAATTGCTTGTTAATAAACATTATTTTAGACGTAAAAATGAATGACGAAGCCAATTTTCTATTATTTTTTTCCTTTATTTATTTTACTTTTTTTTAAATACAAATAGTTGCAATTATTAAAAATTTCCAAACTTTTGTCCGGGAGGGTACACATCAATCCAAAAGCGTTCTCACTTAGGTGAATAATGTTCGGCCTCTTTGCAAAACATTGAACCAGTGACATTAATCAGTTCAAGCAAAAAGTCGAGTTCGAATTGCATTAATTTTACTGGTTTAAAGCCGATTAGTTTTATTTGCTTGATGTATTGCAAGGACGCCGAACATCATTTCACCTATGTAAAAACGCTTTTAGAATAGGGTGTACATTTCGGCTGCTAAGCAGCCTTCCTCAACGTGTACATTCAGACAACTTAATAAAAGCTTATTTTTTGTGGACTACTGGTCTCTACAACCCTCCATTTATTCTAACCTTGAATTAAATTTTAAAATTAAATATCTATAATTTAGAGTCAACTATAAAATTATTAGTATTGATTACCATTGTAATTTTGTAACTTTTATATTCTAATGTAATATTAATTTTGCGTCTGTATCGATTTTACCTTGTCTGATATGAATATTATGTATCGTGTTTAATGTCTTGTAGGAGTGGGGTAATAAGAATTTGACGAAGAATTTGAATTTATTGATAAAGGTGCCATAAATTGTAATAAGAGTTTTCCAACTACTGCAAACAGCAATCAACAGATGTGGTCTTAGAAACTACTAAGTGAAATTTTCGAGTAAATCACCGTAGGATAAATGTGTCAGTAGTTGGCAGTGTACCAGTAATTTAAGGGCTTTAAGTAAGGTAACAGGGCAAGAATATGGACTGGTGCTGCCACCAGGTATTAAACAATGTATTAGGCAAATACAGGAAAAACAGAAAACACTACTCCACATAGAAAAATTTATGTGTTTTCTGTTTTTTCCTTTATTTATTAAGGTATCCACAGTTTCGGCTATTTTTCTATTTATAATGTATTAGGCTTTCCAGAAGAGCAAAATACTAGGAACTTTGCTCCCTATCATGACCGCAACTTTGCTCTTTTTCAATATCTTACTGAGTTGAAAAAACCTTCTAACAGGCTACTAGGCGAGGGTTTGATCATTTGAATTTATTGCCAAAAAGTTATGTAATGCTTGTAATTAATTTTAAGTGGGCCGTTTTGTGTGATCAGTGGATACTACTTCTAGTGGTAACAGAATTTCAGATGACCAATGATTTTAACCCACAGCGCCAACTACTAGAACCCAGATAAGTAGTGTCACTGGTAAATGATATAACCTGTCAATTATTGATGATTTCTGTGTTTAAAAAAATATATGTTAATGTGATGTAGAATGTAGGGTAATAATAAAGGAAACAGGATGATTTTAAGTCTACTTTCTTAGTTTCCAGTAATTGACTTAGTCTCCAGTAATTGACTTAGTCAATTATAAGAACTCGACTGTCAATTATAAGAACACGACTGTCAATTTCTAGATCACCATTTTGACTGAGTCTTCTAGGCGTTATTCACCGTCTGATTTTGTTGGTCCGAATCTTTCACAGAGAAGACCAAGCAAGATACTCCAAGACAAGTTAGCTTGTAAGAAGAAAACCACTATTCTGTTTACTATGATAAGAAGCACTACATTGGATGAAAGAGAACAGTCGTCAAAAATCAAGATTTTCCATGATTAATTCGTTTGGCCAAGATCTGATGATATTGCACAAGTAGAAAACACCTTCAGTTTCTATCGTTCTTGCACTTTACATGGAGTGGACCGATTTAATTTAGCATTTCAAGGAAAAAAGAAAAATGTTCAGTATGTACAACGTAAGTTTAAAAAAGCAAAATTTCAGTTAATGTTAAACACTTTACATATTTGTGTAAAAATGCTTGATTTTATCAGGTTATTAGAAGCTACTTTTAAACTGCTGTCAATTTTTGGTAAAAATTCATAATAAAAATATGTAATTAAAATGTTGTCAGTTACTGGTGAAACTACTTGTCAACTTCTGGTAAACTAACTGTTAACTTCTGGTGAAACATGCATTAGTTAGGAAAAAATGTAATAACTTAATAGCTTTTAAATATATATTAATTTTTAGAGATTAGCACATTCTGCATTATATTTACAATTTAATGGTATTACTTGAAAGTTTCAAAATGCAATCTGATTTAAGTACACAATATCGTTTCACTGTAGGGTCTTAAACTTAAAATTATTGCTACAGTCTGGTCCAATAAAGGATTTTGTGGAAGTTGTTCGCCTTCCTTACACTGCTTCTAACCAATGAGATTAATCGCTTCAGGTTTGAATTCTAACACGCTCAGTGTAGCCAGCTCAAAAAAATTTTCCGACTAAAATCAAACTAAAAATCCTCTATTTATAGTGTTCTAATGTAATATTTAATGGATTTTTTAATGGAATTTATTGTATTTTTACATAATTTCTGTGTATAATACACAATATCTAGAGGGAAAAACCACTAATCTGGCGACACTGAACCAATGATGTCAACAACAATAAAGACTGGATCGAGCCTTCTATGAGCGCGATAACACAGACACATGTCTAATGAATTGCCTGGAAAAGTCCACACTTATCATCGTGCACCTATGTCTGGTAGCCATTCAGTAAAGTATAAGAAAATAATTTTGAACATTAAAAAAAACTGAAAATATTTTTTTAGCTCTCATGGAATTAAAGAGACTGTTTTTTGACAGTAGAATTTCAACAGAAAGTTATTAAAATAAATATCCTAAATGTAATTTTAATCGTAGCCGACGAAAAAGACAGGCCTGGGCACTCAAAAGTCACCTGATCATAGTAGTCTGAGCAAAAATCCAACCTTCATTATTTCCAACGAACGAAAAAATACTAATTGTTAAAATCGGATATGGAGACAATGAAATTTGGATTGTTGCTCCGACTACTATGTGCCCAGGCCTGTCTTTCCCGTCGGCTACGATTTTTAATGCAATGATGTCAGCAACAATAAAGACTTCATTATTCTTTATTGTTGTTGACATCATCAGTTTGAACGTGCGTCCACAGTATTCATCGAGAACTATGCCTGGTACTTATCATTTTCTTAGACACGTTTGAATAGCGAAGCGCCCATAGATGGGTCGATCCAGCCTTTATTGTTGTTGACATCATTGCACCGAACCAACACCACCTAGGGTGCGTTCACTTATTCGCTCGGAGTCATGCTCCGAGTTAATGTGATCACGTGATTAGAGTACTAGCGTCATGGCTCAGAGTCAATATAACGATGTAACAATCGAAGACTTTGAACGTTATAATCATTTGTGTGCAGTATTGCCAATTTAGCCTTTTTTTCATGCGCTTGTCTTTTGTTGGGCATTTTTAATAAAAATTAAACAATGCCCATCAACCATCTACCGTTCATTTACAAGTCTTCAATTCTCTTCAAAAACTCTCATCATTATTCATTGGTGAACTTGTTATTATTTATTCTTATTATTTATTTTATCTTCTCCATGTATAAATGAGTACAGAATCATTCATTAATAAATAACATATTATACTACTTCGTAAATTAATGTATAATGCACAAAATAATGAAAAGGAGCTTTTAAATTGGATACACCCCTGCTAAATTGGCAACGATTCAAGATATGTTTTCCCCTCTTCGCATCCTCCGGAGGCATCAGAAAAGCATGAGCAGTTCCCATGGCACTTTTGGTTATGAAGAACCTTTAACATTAAGTTATTTTTTATTAACAGGAATAAACAATAACATATTTTATATTTTTTATTATTTTTACAAAAACAAAGTTCTGGTCATAATTGTAATTTTAATTTATTATCACAGAGGCTAGGGTGGCCTCATGCGTAAAGATGGAACTGAGATTGAGCATATAAAAAAATAAGTATGGTGAAGAAATTGTCTTGAATCAAATTTTCGATCAATTTAAGCTAAATTTTCGTTTGTATAGTGCCAAGCCTACAACAATGGAAGGCTAACCAGTTATGGTAAGCTATGATCGTGCACGTTCGAAAGATAGATGCGGCCATGTTTATAGTTAAACAACGTATGCGCCAGCTTGAAGAAATAGTACAGTGGCTAGAAGAAATAGAGTCTTCTAGCCACTGTAGAAATAGAGTCCTCTCTTGTTTGTGTGGTTGCCACGGCTCCTAACAAACGCGCTCGCAAACGATATCTCATTGTAACAAAATTAATCATCGTTGAAGTCACAACTTTGTTGGCACTCTTCATTGTTGTGTCGTCTTTCTCATTAAATTTTTTTGACTCCGATGACTTCAGCTTGAAAGCAGGAGTTAAGGGAGTTAACCCGAGTCGCACTGCAAGCAAATAAAGAAACAAACTCCGAAAGACTCCAAGCAAATAAAGAAACAAACTCCGAAAGACTCCAAGCGTACCCTGATGTTGGAGGCCAAGGGAGTTAACTCCGAGCGAATAAAGAAACGGAGACCAAATGACTCGGAGCAAATAAAGAAACGGAATCCGAATGACTCAGAGTCACGGGAGTCACTCGGAGTGACTCCAAGTGAATAGGTGAACGCATCCCTAGACAGAAGGCCTGCGGAAAGAAATATCATACATTGTTACATCATCATCAAACGGCCAAATTTAGGGCTTATTATTGGTAAAAATACGATTAACTACATTTGGTAAAAATGCGCTTTAGGCGTAGATTCCATATACGTAAAAACAACGGTAGAAACCACAAAGCAGAAAACTTTTTGATATCACTTACTGCCCGATAGAAAACTGTTTTTTTTTTGTTTGTTTGTTTTTAATTTGGATTGAGTCGTAACCTACAAGATAAGAGAATTTTTCGTCGGGCAGAAAGACGAAAGCAGGAAATTATGTCAATAACTTTTCTGCTTTGTGATTTCTGCCGTTGTTTTTACGCATGTGGAATCCACGCCTTAGTGTGATGTAACAATGTATGACGTTTCTGTGCGCAGGCCTTCTGTTTAGGTGGTGTTGACTGAACATACTTGTCTTTGAATGATTCCACTATCATCATCTAAACAACAGAGGTAAGGTAGGTTTATTGAACTTTCTCTGCATTTTGATTTTCAGCGTTTTGTTCTAAATTATTGCTTTTTTAATTATAGAAGAAACTACAACCCTAGCGTCAATGAACTTCGGACACCTACAGAATTTTGGATAAGTACAACGAAACTAATTGTAAACAAATGAAAATTACTTTATTGAGTGCACAGAGCTTTAGTACAACTGTGATATAGCATTTTAACATAAATTAAAAACGAGAATATTAAATAAGCGACTTTTTGTAATGTTCCGTTTTCAACACGTTGCAATGAACTTCGCACACCGTACCGTTTATTGCAAATTACCACTGAGTGGCGTCACCTTTCCGATGCAGTGGCTAGAAGTCGTTGAGGCACCTTTCCGACCTCGTCTCCGAAGTCGTTGAGGCATGCTGGACACTAACTTCTGCGTTGTTTCTACTGGAATTTTGTCCCATTCTTCGGAAATACACGCCCGCAACTGCTGCAGTGTTCGAGGCTTCCGCTGTCTGACTTTTCGCTTTAAAATGCGCCATACATCTTCAATGGGTGACAGATCTGGGCTGCAGGCAGGCCAGTCAAGCACCCTGAAACGCTGCTGTTGTAGCCAAACCTTGGTGTTCCGAGCAGCATGAGGCTTCGCGTTGTCCTGTTGAAAGATGCTTGGTCTTCTATTGAACAGCTTTTGGTGGGATGAACGCAGATGCTGTTGTTTATATAGGCTGCAGAGTTAATAGTGCCCTCGCAAAAGTGAAGCGATCCTGTCCCGCTGCAGTCATGCAGCCCCACACCATCAGCGATGCAGGCTTCTGAACTTTCCCTGATAACAGTCGGGATGATTACTTTCGTGCTTGGTCCTTAGCACCTTGCGACCGTTGTTGCCATACATCACTGCAAAGGTGGACTCGTCGGACCACAGAACACTATTCCACTGAGCAAGGGTCCACTTTAGATGGGTTCTGGCCCATGCTACCCGGCGACGCTTAGCTACAGTGCTCATAAATGGCTTCCTCTTTGTAGCGTATAAGTAATAGTTGCATCTTCTGATGTAACGGCGGACTATGCTTTCGGATATGGGTATATGAAAATATTCTCGAGCCCAAACAGTCATTTCACTTATGGGAGCATGCTTGTTTTTCACAATGTAACTTCGAAATACTCTTAGGTCCCTAACATTCAATAATCGCTACTTGCCTGGTGGAGTCCCTGGTTCTGTTTTCCCGATTTCTCTGAAACGCTTGATGATCCCATTAACAGTAGAGAATGGAACTGATAATTCATGGGCAATAGCTCGCTGGGATTTGTTATTCTGGAACTGCTGTATAATTTTTTGCCGTATACACGTTTCTACTGGCTTACCACGTCCCATGGTTTAAAACAACACGAATACTGTGCTCTGTCGCCTGATGCAAAGCATTCTGGGCGTTTCTACAGCCTTCAGGAAAGTTCTATATGCTGGCGACCCCTTGTGTACGAAGTTCTTTGAAACCTGTTGGCAACGCAATTTTACATAAATTTGAATAAATTATTTCACACCATTAAATCGATTCTAAATCGATGTTGATATTGTTACATATACTCAGTAAATCTATTTTCATTAGCCTGCAATCCTCTGTATGCATTTTTCACTGTGTTTTTAGCCAAATTACTTGGTGTCCGAAGTTTATTGACGCTAGGTTTGTATATAAATAATAAATTATTGGCAAATGTCCGTTATCATAGTCCCCTGATCTATGCACGGCTATTGCTCTCTAGGTAGACATAAACTGCGTATCACGTCTCAGAAACGACGTCAACTTCGTCGCAAATCTGAGACGGAGAAAAGTAGGTGGCAATCAGAAGCGGCGCATGCCCAGTAGTTGCTGTTTGGCCACAACCGCCACATCAAACCGCCATTTTTTCTCGTTCGCTTTATAGCGCCAAATCGACTAAACTTTCATAGATGAGGTGAGTCGAAAATAAGTATTGTGTCGTTCATTAAATACAAAAGGAAATTATAGTTATATCAGTGATGTAGAAAAGCAATGCATTCTAACGTTTCCATTCCAAAATAATACGAAACGTGCACATGTAGTGCTGCAGACTGAGCAATTTAATACTGAGATTTTTTTTCCTTTCGGCCAGCGAGGTCATGCGACTCTATAGAGCCAATGGTAGATGAGTAGCTCAAAAACGTCCGTCTCAAAAGTGAGTACCCTATAGACGCGCTTTTATCGGCATGCCGGAAAATCTGAGGTTCACCAAATTTCCTGTCTCCTTTTTCTGGTTCCTAAACCGGCATGACGGACAAAAATGAAGAGGGCCGCAAAATGTGAATATTTTTTCGATAATTATTAATTACATTGTGTTTATAAACAAAGTGTTGCGTTGCAAAGTAACGTTAAATTACGAAGTTTATTCTTATTTAGGTCGAACGTAGGATGATTATATTAAAAGTTTATGGGCATATATAATATTAGCTGCGTTGATATGCAGCTTACAAATATTACAAATTTAGTCAATTTCTGAAAATGAGAAAACAATGCTAAATACAATGAGAACACGCTTGACATATGCAAGCAATCCAAATACCACCGAACAAAACAAGAAAATGAAAATAAAAACAGGAAAAGTTATTCGTCATCTGAACGATCAATATCACTAATTTCACAGTTTGTCAAGTTCCAGTCTGTCCTGTTGTCGTCATTTATATCAGTAGAACGGTTACTGGTAATTGCCCCAGAATTTAAATCATCCGCCATTGTCAAACTGAAGAAACAATAGGCGCCTACTAGTGAGGGGGACACTCAATTTTCTGTCTCGAATTTTCCGGCATGCCGAATAAAACGGGGTTTTACGGCCCCCTGGTCATCCTCGATAATATACGGCATGCCGGTCAAAGCGCGTCTATACGGTAGCTGTAAACCGGTCTCAGATAGAAATGGTGAATAGCAGCAAAAAAATCTGAACCTAGTATCACTTGATACGCAGTTTTCAGCGACGCAGTTTGAGACGCGATTTCAGTATGAGCGTTCATTCTGAATACGGGCCTAACTCTCTAACTTGACAAGTTGAATCAATTAAAAAAAAAAATTTAACCGACTAAACAATGAAATTAATATGGGACCATCTTGGTGCTAAACCGAATCCAATGAAAAAAGAATTTTTAAAATCGGTTTATAAATGACGGAAATATCGATGAACATACACAAAAAGAAAATACATATAGACGAACATAGAACCTCCTTCTTTTTGAAGTCGGTTAAAAAGGATGAGTACAAATCGATTCGACTCCGACATTGTCTGAGACAGCCCTTACATTTCCATAGTTTAGCTTCTATTCTTTCGATAGGCGAACATTTACCATGAATGAATCTTATAATTTACAGTTACGATGGTTGTTTGTAGGAGATAGGTTGATTTAAATGCCAAATCTATCCGTCATTTGGCAGCCGCTACGGTTTATGAATTTTGCTCTAGTTTATTTACAAAAGTTTAGCATAGATGAAAGTTAAAGACTTGAAAGAAAAGCTTCAGTTAATAGGAGCGAAAACTGACGGAAATAAACAAGTATTGACTAACAGTGAGCAAATTTCATAATGAAGTACGATTTACGAAAGTGACGATGCTAAATATTGGGTTAGGCTACGACATCTAATTTAACCTCACAGAATTTTTCGATCTGTAGGAAATCCATGAAACCTGAGAGTTTTGTTTTTAACACTGTTGTTCGAACACTGTAGAAATGAACAATTTACATTCATGTTCTTATACAGTATTCTTAACATTGCCGAGATTTTCTCCTCATTTCCACCATAGCGTCATAACCTCAGATACATAAAGCGTAGGCGCTGCCATCTATACTTAAATCAACCTATTGACGTTAGAATTATGTAAGAAATATACCATTCTACGGTGAAGGGGTGAAGGAATTATTAATGTTGGGTTCGGTGATTATTTTACGTCCAAATAAAAACTTCTTGAAAGCCTAAATACAAGAAATCAGCAGTTATGATTAAGAAGCTATTTCTGACGGTATTTAATGCTGCTGAGTGGATTTATTTTTAGATATAAAAGATCCAACATTATACATTCTTATTAAGTGAGAATGAATTCTTGCTCATGTGACATTTACTTTTAACTTTTTCCTCTTTTATAAATATAATTTATACCTGACAAAAAAAAACGTGGGGTTGATTTAGAGCTGAACACTCGTTGGCCTTTCACGTTTAGTTTAGCAACTGGTAAGAATGGATATATCGATGTAAACATCACGCCTCGGGTCATTATTAATATTTGTTTTACACGAAAATGAAATCAGAATGGAATTCTAATATTTAAATTTTATTTAAGATTTCAAAGTAAGTAAAATATATTTGTAATGCTAATTCTTTCAGCAGAAGGGATATTTACATGAGCCTGCCTACTCCTCTGATGTGTTAATTATAGATTGATAAATTGGTGGGCAGTAATAGTAATGTACGTTTTTCTTTTCCATTTTACAAGAGTGTATATACCCTGTGATCCAAAAGTGTGTTACATTTTTTCATGAAACTAATACAGTAATTGTTTTGCCGTGACGAATTCCTTAGCAAAACAACGTGCGATGTTCACAGGCAACATTGAATCCGTAACCGATGTATCATAAAACACAAACTGTTATCGAAGAATTATTATACAAAGGTTCATGAAAAAATGTAACACACTTTTGGATCACCCGGTATATTTTTGTTTCTTTATAAATTTTTAGAATATGAACCAAATTTACAAAGAAACAAAAATATTGGGAACCATTCAAGGAGGAAAAATGCTTGATAATTTTTTATTGATTACTGTTATTCCAGTCGATTTTAAGGTAATATATTATTAGACTTTTATAATTATACATATAACGTAGTATTTTCTAATGAAATTTAATGGGTCAATACAATTTTTATTCCTAGGTAATAAATGTTATTTCCTAATCGGAAGTACCTCTAAAATAGAGAGAATGGTTATTATTTCATTTAAAGTTTGCTTACAGTGATAATTTAAAATTTATGTATTTCCAATAAGAAAGCGCATTAGAAATAGGCCAAAAAATAATGCAGAAACTATTAAAAAAAAAACAAGGCTGCTTGTATACAAAAATTACACAAAAATGACC
>JAHWFO010088183.1:0-44694 GCA_023313115.1 Rhysida immarginata | reverse complement strand
CGAATAAATGTTAGGTTATGTTAGGTTAGGTTAGGTTAATTTCTTTATTCCATTAATATGAATGCCATTGCTCCGTCAAACTAATTGAATAACAAATTTTTATTACTATTTGTTATATTAGTAGTCCCAAAAACAAATTTTTATGCATAAAAAAACATGGCAGAAACTTATAGGAAATCTGACTTTTAATAATTCATTTTAATAACTCCTCATCCCCCATTCACTGAGTATTATTAAAATCGGCTCACTTTTAATAAGGGCACTTATTAGAAAAATCATTGAAAATAATTTTCTCCACGCATTTCATGTAGTGTCATTGATTAAAGGGAAATTATTGTCAAAAGAAAGTAAAAAAAAAAATGTAAAAGAAAAATTTTACAGAAATGTAAATGAATAGATTTTGCCACTTCTGGAATAACCGGTCTAGAGCAACGGGATGTTTCAGGTGACTTATTAAAGAATCATTTCCTAAAGATTTAAGTAGCGTATGAAACCAGTCCTTTTCACAAAACCTTCAAAGGAAACGATTTACAGTTTCCTGTTTGAGTATCCTATTCGAAGTTTGTTTTTATGCCAAGGTACTTAAATAAAACGCATATTAAAATATAAAATATTGAATTTTGAAAATATAAATGAAAGGGTAGTTTAAATAAAATAAGACAAATATAGCCTGGGCTCAATTGATTCTGAAAATCATTATCAATGGTTGGAAAGTTCAGTACAAGAGATATTACTTTTTAATATGCACAAAATTTTGCTTGTGTTACCGTCTGGTGATAAAACTACTTATCTTAGTGAAAGTAATGTATTTTAATGTATGTTAATGGTGTTCATTTCCTCCACCTGATTTTGCACTGTCTGAGCACATGATAACAGAAGATAACCTTGATTTAAAAATTTTATCACTTCCTCACGCATATAAATACGTATATTCGAAACCAATTGATAAGAAATGCACTCTTCAGTTTAATATTTTCGATTAGCAAAAGTGTAAGTTTTTCTAACTGAGCTCGAGTATGCGTAAAAAAAATTGAGGCATAATCTGATAGAGTTGTAACAACAAGTAACCATGTTCTCTTCTTTTGAAATAATAGAATAATAAAAAATAAAGTAAAAAAGCTGTAAAAGTGCAGGGTGATACGTATAAACTAACATATTTCTTTATTTATTTATTTCAACAAGAATAATGCTAACCACAATTTTTAATACCTGAAATGTAGAGTAGTTTGGAGATTATGTGCATTATATAGTTAATGCTAAAAATGTCCTCCCTCCTGCTCTAGGCACAAGTGAACACATGCTAACAATGACAAAGGAAACCACTGTGCCACAAGGAAATAATTTAATAATTTTAAGAAGCAATAACAATATAAAAGAACAATAATAATACAACATTACGAGAGCCAAGCCCTCTTCTTCAGCGTGTACAGGCAACAACACCTAGACAGAAGGCCTGATAACGGAAACGTTATACATTGTTACATCATCATTAGTCGATCAAATTTAGGACTTATTATTGGTAGAAATAGGATTAATAATGGTGTACAGACAACCATTGATCTCTTGCGTCGTGTTCTGCTTCAAATCGTCTAGTGTCTTGATAGTGTGGCGTAAATTCTGTTCTAGGAAGAAATCAGGTGTTGATAAATCCAGAGATCTAGGGGGCCTCAGGTTCTTTGGTATAAAAATTATCGCGTGAAGAAAGAAACTTTCGATCAGCTCCATGGATTCGTTTGATACATGGCATGTGGCATTGAATTTGTAATCCAATATTGCTTCACAAGGAATACTCGTTATTGTAGAGTGTACTGCATCTTCACAGCGACTAACACAAAATGGCGAAACCAGCTACCAGCAATAAGAAAGAAACATTTACGCAAAGGACTGGTCTTGCTCATTCGTATTCTCTTAGCAAGGAATCAAACCTCCTAACGGCAACGCTTAATTTAACGGTAAAAACGAGCCATTGAGAAAATTTCCATACAAATTAACAACCAATGAAATGTGTTCTTTTATATAAAACTGGAAGGTACATTTCATTTGATTATACGTACGAGGGTTGGTCGAAAAGTAATCCCTCCATGGCAGTAAAATTTTTTATTTGTTAACCGATTTTCAAAATTCTTTTTATATCTGATACTTATACTTGTCTTCTATTCAGTTTTCGACATAGTATCCACTCCTTTCCAGGCATTGCGCCAGCGCGTGACTAGTCGGGTGAACCCGTCGGGGAGGAATTCCGGGGTTGTTGTCGACACGAGGATTGAATGGCATCTTTCACCTCGTCGTCAGAACGCAACTCATGTCCCTTAAGGTGCTCTTTCTTCTTTGGGAAACTGTGAAAGTCGCAAGGGACATGGAGGCATTATTATTTGACCAACCCTCGTATTTTTCGTCACGTCCATTTCGTCTTATTCAAATCGTTTATATTCATTTCATCCCAAAATCACTCTGTCATTCAGTCGGCTCAGCCCATTACACTCAAGTCGTCCCATTCATTTTATCCCAAGATCTTTTCTATAATCAATCTATTCGACGTATTCACCTCGCCAAATTTATTTCGCCTCAGAAAAGACCACTTTCCAACCCCGTCTTGCGAGTAGGCCACAGAAAAGACCACTCATATGTTGACCGGTATTATCATGGAAGATAATGACTGGAGTGTTAAGAATATGACGCTGTTTCCTTCGCAGCATTGACAAAATATCCGATGGGTACTTCGTGAGTAAGTACAGCTTGAATGCCTACACCCACTTCCTTACCGTACTTTCGGTAATGCATCAGCTCCTCAGTCTCTCTTTAAAAGTCCCTGGCAGCAATCGTTTGCAGTTTTGTCCCTTGTGCAGTTTCAATTTTAAGCTAGGAACGCTGCTCATATTTGGAAAACATATTTCTACACCGACTTTCTGTTCAGAATGTGTACGCGTGCAGTGCATGGAAATAAATTTCTCGAAACATTTTGGGAAGGAGAAAGTATGGCCTAGCATGTCCCAATATCAGGGGCGGATCCAGAGATCGGCTATGATTGGGGTCCTGAAAGATTGTGTGCCCCACCCTAGTGCATTTTCTCCTTAAAATTAAAAAGGAAAAAAGATAACTCAAATAATTTTAAATAAATTGTTTATTCAAAAAGAATGTTTTGCTTGAACAATTTTCGAGGATTTTGTTGGGTAAACAGTTTTGATATTTTTTCTACTGATAATTCTAAGTCATAATGAATGTTTAAAAGAGATAGAGACGAGAGTCTTTCACATTTCATACTGTTTCTTAAATAAGTTTTTAGCCTTCGTAAGATTGAAAAGACCGTTCCACTTCTGACGTACTAACTGGCAAAGTGCAGCCCAGAGCAATGAGAGTGCTTATGTTTGGAAAATTATCATCAACGGCATATTTTAAACTCGATGCTAAATTTTCAGGAATTTCAGCATTCTTGTTTTTTGGGGGTTTTTTTGCCAAAAAAAATTTCCATCTACGAATTTCATTTTTAGCAGAGTTTGGACTTGGCAAATCATCCTCATAAAATTCAATTAAATCCTGAATTTTATCATCATCTGTTTCAGATTTTAATATCACGCTTGGTACCAAACAAAATGTACCCATAATACTGGCCCTGGATGGGCGATTGTAATGTTTTTTTTGGAATAGTTTTTAACCAAAATAAATAAATAAAAAAAAATGATCTAAAAATGGAAGCGCGCAAACTCTCTTATATTATGTAAACGCATCCTCTGCAGGGACAAGTTTTCATGCCAAGATCGGTGTGGTGTAGTGAGTAGTCGGTTGTCGGAAAGAACTGGCCGGAAGATCGATCGGTCTTAATGCTGATTGGACGGGTTAAACCGTCTTGCTATTGCTTGTCTTGTAAACGGGTGCAAAAGTAGCAATTGGTTTTAAAAAAAATTGTGAAATAAATGTAATACAACTTCAGCGAAGTGGGCCTTTTACCTTTTTGAAGTATGGGGTCCGGACCCCGTGGGGGCCCCCCCCCCTAAATCCGCTCCTGTCAATATATTTAGGATCGCAAATATTACCATTTCCCTCCAGTATTGCTGTGATCCACGATTCAATTTCCAGCCCTCGTATAAAGCGTTACCGACGCATTTCTTCAAATTGATTATCGCCATTCAAAATTAAGCGAAGTGTGACAGAAAGGTTCATCACATTTCAAAAATCTATATATTTTTTTTTTAAATGAAGACACAGAGATGGGCGACATATTGAAATTTCGTAATAATCTTAAGTTTTGTTTATAAGTGTTCGATGTGTCCTCCTCCTACTGCATGGCAAACATCTAGCCGATAATCTAATTCCTCCCATACATGTTGAAGCATATCTGGAGTCACTTCACATTTGACGGCTATTATTCGAGTTTTTAGCTCATCCAGATTTGCTGGAAAGGGGGCACAAAAACACGGTCTTTTATGTATCCCCACAAGAAACACTAAGGTCTGGGGATCGAGGTGGCCATAAAAAGGCTTTGTGTTGTGCTTTCGCCATCTTGACGGTAACTGACGGGCATTGAACAAAAACTTGACGTTCCCCTCTTTCAAATGGTGTGTGGCTCATTGACCTGCGACCAACGGTTGCCCAGCTATTTACGACTGAAATGTGATGAACCTTTATGTTACACCCTGTACTATCCTAAAATAATGGAGCTGGATACCTCCTTCAGACAAGTCCGTTTGCAGTTCGCAAAATCAGACAGTTTCATTTGTGAGCATGCTTGCACATTATCGCCGAGTTCCTTTCGTGGTGTTGTGGAAATAAAGCGCTAAGAAAACAACTTAAAACCATCCGAACCTGCGCGCAAGTATACCTTGGAAGCAATTGCGTTGCGCGGTGATGGTAGCGGAAGTAAAAAGAAAAAAATAACAAAGCGGTAAGGTGGAAGTAATAACGCTAACGGCGGTCGCCAAAGAATTGCAGTTACATCAGTGCTATTAAGCACACTTAATTAGGCACACTTAATTTTGCTGTACAGTTATTCGTCTCAAAATATTAACCACACTTCAAACTAGTAGAGGCATCCGGCGTTGCCCGGGATAATTCCAGTTGTAGGTAAACAGTACAACTTCAATAACTTAAATAACTCAAATTGGTTTTCAGTAATTCTACAATATCCTGGTGTAGACGAAACTCCCGTTGTTCAGATGTTTTCTACGCCGGATAACTTTTTGTCTTCTCTGACCAATACTCATTCATTTCTTCGGTGGCATTTCGATAGATATGAATTAAAATGTATCCTTCGAACGATTATTAAAGAGCATAATACAGTATGCTTGTTGATTTGAAGAATCGAGTTGATGCACGTTTTGTTATCGGTTATGTCGTCAACTGTCGCCCGAGCAAAGGTACTGCTTCCTCTGTAGGTGAAAAGTTTATTTATACCAGGTGAGGGTTTACCTAAAATTCTATTTCCCTTCATTTCTCTTGATACTAAAGCGTTTTATCAAATTGATAAAACGCAATTAACCCAACGTAACTGTTTCAATATTTTTGTGTCTATTTTCTTCATTGAGCTACTTGTTTGAAATTTTAAGCTGATGCTAGAAATTGCAAGCTATCATCTGCTGTTCTATATCATCGAATCAACTGATGCATTTTAAACTTTTTCATTAGAATAGAACATTCTGTTCTCTCGTGAAATAATTTAGCAATAATAAGAATAATGGTAGAAAAGTAAAGCTCCAACCTTATGACCCTGTGGATGAATCAACGGGATGGAAGGTTATTTTATGGAATAATGATTGTTTCCTCCCATCAAAGAATAATAGTGCTTAACAAAACAAGTATAGTTTTAACAATCAGACATTTCAAAATCCAGACTCTAGCACAAAAATATTTACTGTGGATTTCCCCCATTAACCTAATTTCTAGAATTGAATAATTCACTAATGCTTTTATCCTAAATCATGTTTATAAGTAAGATTGCGTTTAAACTTCACATTATGAAGATTTCCATTGCGTTCGAAAAGTTGCGTAGAGCGTCCGAAACATTTCTATAAAACACACTCAGCTTCCGTCACCATTTCCATGTACATGTTCTCGTGACTCCTGTTTTAATTAAAATTTTACATTTAGCTTTTGATGACTATACAAAATATGTTTTGATGTTTACATTTAGCTTTTGACGACTTTTTGCTTTTGATGACTATACAAAATATGTTTATAAATATAGATCAGTCAAAATAAAAACGAAGGAACAGGTAAAAAAAAAGCATTAATTATTTAATTATAGACAGAAGTAATATAACAAATTTATGTGGGTTTTTCCGTAGAAAAACATTTCGTTGTTTTCACAGAAATACATGGAAAACTTTGAAGAACGGGTGGATAGACATTTCCAGATTGCTCAAAAACCGTTGGTTATATGTAAAAATTGAACTGGGCAAGCATAGAGCTTAATTCCTTTTTGCAATCTGTCTATGATTCCAAACGATGGCGACAAACACTTCGAAAGGTTATTTCTAGTTAGAAATGAACAAAACTAACTGGTCTTATGAACCATGAAGTCCGGAAATGCACAGTGAACCCAAATTATATGATGTTATTACACGTATTACAAGCAAAACAATATGGCATATGGATTTCAGAATGAGACACAGTAGTATCTCTTTTAAATTTAAATACCAGACCCTTTGATTTCCACCTGTAAGGGCATCTGCAAACTTTCGTGTACGCTAAACCGATTTCTGATCCGCGGACTTTGAAACAACGTGTGCATACCGTCTTTAAACGCCCACACACCGTATATTGAGATCCATGAAAGTAATCTTCATGTAACTCTCTTAACTTTAAATTTCTCTTACTGTTTTTAGTGCGTGCGTGAGGGCATTTTACTCCACCTTCTTAATGATCTGTTTGTTTTCTTAGTGAGATGTTTTGCATTTGCCCAGAAGATGTATTTATCCACACTATTCCTTATTACCGACTTTGAAATTCCATCATTTCTTCAATTTTTCTTGACAATGGAATTGTTCATAACACACTTTCGGGAATCGTTTCACTATTCATATCTTTTGGGCACCATGAAGACCAGAGTAAAATATTCACTTTTCTTTCCGTATTTCTTCAATTGACTTCTTTCTACGTATTTATGCAAATAAAGTAGGGGTTTCATTTTCACTAGTTGTGGCGTACATGGAAATCATCATCGTGCCATCAATTTCGTTGCTGAAATCAGGAAGGATGTTATGTTTTGATTTTTTTCTTTTAATGAATCTTATATGAAATAAAACTTTCTTAGAATTATACATATCAAACTATGAATGAACGCTTTAACTTGAAGTTGAATATGGTGCTAGTAATATTTTTTTGCTCACTCTAAATGTTCCGTAATAAGTTTTTTTTAGTGTATGTACGGATGTCAGATTCTTCACAAAACAAATCAATCACTGTTGAATTCAAAACAATTCAAGTTGAATTGAAATGATTTTCCTACTAAACGGTAATAGGAGACGAATAAAATTGTCAGATGGAATCTTGGGAAATAATTCCCAAGAACACTGATGAATACACCGATTGAAAGAAAAAAACTGCAAAGAAAATGTGTAAAACAAAAGGCTCAAAGAGATCTAGAAATAATCTTTCCCAAGCTCAGAAGTGGCGCACGATCTCATTAAAGCTAATGAAAAGTAATGTGAAATCGGTAGAAGGGTGAATCATAATACTGTTCCTGTTGATGAAACAGATGGTGGCCTTACAGAATAACAGAGGGACATCAGAAGTTCCAACTAGTTTCGCCATTTATTCCCGGCTTTGTCAAGGATATATACAGCAAGACAATCGACAATCGAACAGTGTAGTGTATCGGTATTCGTGTGGAACTTGAAGCATAGCTTCCATAATCTCACCCTTCATAATCATATTCCAAGGGAAATACACTGAACTAGAAAAGAAGCCTGATGTACCCACAAAGGTCATCCAAAGTATGAAAGAAAATTGCCTCCTCTCGTTATCACTCGGCTGCAGTGCGCCTTGAAGCAGTTCGAAGACTGGTTTAACTGCTGGAAGTTGAACCTTAACGTCGGAAAGTGCAAGGCTTTGTACCTCAATAGGAAGCTCAAGCATCCCCCAGATTCTCTTGTTCTGTTCAATAAGAAACTGGACTGGGTGGACAACTACAAGTATCTGGGAGTTATCATTGACTCAAGACTCTCATGGAACCAGCATTATGTCCTATGCTCTGAACAAAGCGAAGAGGGCTAAGTACAGTATCATAGCTCTTATGGGTCGCAAAAGCGCCCTCAGCATTGATAACAAGCTACTTCTGTACAAATCGATTATCCGGACCATACTCCTCTATGGCATGCCTGCGTGGGCGACTATCTGTAAAACCAGATGGAGTGAACTACAGTCATTCCAGAATGTTACCCTGAGGACCATTGCCCAGCTGGACAGAAGGACGGTGAAAAACCAATCCATCCACTTCGATTTAAACATGGCCCATATCGGTAAGTTTATACCGCTTGGGTTGGTTAGGCTTCTTGACTACCTCAGTGTATTTCATTTGGAGTTTATTCTGGTTAGATGGGCTTTGTGAAAGCGCTGCTTTCGTCCCATCCTAACAAATGTACACTTCACTGTTCGATTGTCGATTGTCAGTGCCCTCAGTGTTGATAACAAACTACTGTTATACAAAATAATTGTTCGTGTCATCTTGCTATATGGCATGCCCGTCTGGGCTACGATTTGCAAGACAAGATGGAAGGAACTCCAAACTTTCCAGAACATTACCCTAAGGACTATTGCACAATTAGATAGGAGAATTGCTCGCAATTACTCCATTCATAATGATTTCGATATGACCCATGTCGGGAAATATGTTCAAGAGCTCATGAAAACCGTGCTGCCTATTATGGCAAATCATGATAATGATCTAGTCTCTGGCATTCTAAAACATTCTCTACATAGAAAAAGGCATCGTAATCCAAGACATATCCTTGATGTCAATTTTCATGACATAAAATTTTCCGACTCGATCTTCTTTTTTGATTTTTACTCTTCTCCCTTGTCTACAATACTTCTTGAGTAACCCAAGTAACGGATATTATTGGTAAAATATACTGTGTATTTATTTATGTGTTCCCAGATTACTGGGTTTCATAAATTCTTTCGTTTTTTCTGTGGCTTACTATGTAATATACTCCTAGTTCAGACAATCGTCAATCAAATTTTCCTCCACCAAGAGGAGGCAATTTTCTTTCATACTTTGGATGACCTTTGTGGGTACATCAGGCTTCTTTTCTAGTTCAGTGTATTTCCCTTGGAATATGATTATGAAGGGTGAGATTATGGAAGCTATGCTTCAAGTTCCACACGAATACCGATACACTACACTGTTCGATTGTCGATTGTCATTGTATTCACTCAGTGATGAAGGATTTGTGAAATCCGAAATGCGCATCTGAGAAAATAAAAAAAAATAAAAAAAATTGATGTGGATTGGCGTTTTCGTATTTTCCATTATTTATAATTTCTTAACAAAAAACACTATCTTACAAGGGACGTATACGTTGTTGTACGACGCATTTTTTTTGCGCGCAAGCTTATCTTGAAGTGATAGCGTTGCTTTCAGGCATGGTCTTTTAATCCCCTGGTCTGTTCACACGGGCAAATTCCGTTGTTGTAGTCTACAATGGGATTGCTGTATTTATGGAAGAATAAAGCACTGGACATTTCCGGCCAGGCAGCCATTTTGACGCCTACTTCGATTCGATGATTGCCTCTTCTTTGCAGCAAATTCAAACATCAGAGGTACATTCCATTATAACTTTTGTCAAAAAGGAATTGTTCAATCTGCAAGTTTGAATTTACTGAAAAAAAGAGGCAATCATCGTATCGAAATAAAAAACTATCAGCTACTATTGCATGTCAGTAACAAGTACGTAACATCAGCTGACAGTTTTGTTACGTTGTACGAATGTTAAATTCTATTGTTAAGTTTGAGATGTAGCCAAATTCACGCAATAGAGGGGACTAAAAGCGCTTTTTCCATAAATAAAGCAATCCCATTGTTGACTACAACAACGGAATTTGCGCATGTGAACAGACCAGGGGATTAAAAGACCGTGCTTTCGGGTGAAGTGGATTCCTGCGTATTATTGAGTAGTGGGAGAAAGAAGTTGAGAGCGCCACTTACCAACACCACCTAAAGACAAGGGCTGGGCTGAGGCAACACCACCTCTACTCAAAGCCTGAGCGCGAAAATTTCATATATTGTTACATCATCATGTGGAGTCATAATTTAGGGCTTATTATTGGTAGAAATACGATTAAACATGACTCCGTATAATGATGTAACAATGTATGAAATTTTCGCGCTCAGGCTTTGAGTAGAGGTGCTGTTGGCCGAGACCAACGAGATAACAAGGTCTGCAAGCGAAAAAATCACCTGATCAACTGGGTGCTACCAACAATCCAACCTTCATTGTTTCCAACAAATGGAAAAACACTGATTGTTAACATCCAAGATGGAGACAATGAAGGTTGGATTGTTGCTAGCACCCAGTTGGTCAGGTGACTTTTTCGCTTCCAGGCCTTGTTATCTCGTTGGCCCAACGCCACCTAAAAAACAAAGCCTGGTCACTGCGTCATCACACCAGGACTGACAATCCAACTTTCATTGTTTACAACAAACGAAAAAGCACCTGTTGTAATCAGCGTTTTTTCGTTTGTTGTAAACAATGAAAGTTGGATTGTCAGCCCTGGTTTGATGACGCAGTCCACAGGCAGTGAGAAGGCTTTGTTTTTTAGGTGGCGTTGCGTTTGTTGGCCTCGGGCCTGGGCGCTGAAACGTCATTACATTGTTACATCACTTCAGTAGGGAAAATTCAGGGCTTATTATTGATGGAAATACGGTTACAATTCCCTATTGTGATGTAACAATATAATGACGTGTCAGCGTCCAGGCCTTTTCTTTAGGTGGTGTTGCACTTACACACCGCTTTAACAATGGAGTCTTTGTATGGCTATATGTGTTCAAATTTTTTCGTTTTCTCGGTTTATTTTGAAAGAAACAAAACTTAGCATTTCTTATGTTACAAGCATCAATGGTAGCTTTAGATGAGTAATATAGTATTTCAATTTGGTGTGATCCTTTGAGGTACATAATCGTGTACTTACGTTGTTATTGACGATTATCAAAACGTCTAAAAATTTGGAGCAATGAATCTGTATTAAATTTTGTTTCAAAATTAGCAATGCAACTGAGACTGTGGAGGTTTTGAAAACATAAATTTGCGGAGTTGATAGTACCTCATGAGCATTACAGATCCCATCTAGCTTCTATCTCACGAAGAGAAACTTTGAATAGTCGGGGAAGCTTTTGCAGACGTCTGCCTTTCTGTAGAATTTAAAGATTACTAATGAACGTGGAATATATAGATTCACTAATGGACGATTGTGACAATGTCGAGATTGTGGTAGATAAATTGCACTTCAGGGACAAGTTGAGTGTTCCCCTATTATCTTCTTGTTAGTGAATGCATCAGTTTCTTGATTTTATTGTGTACCGTCCGTGCGCGCACGAACAGAGTACAGGGTTGTTTAGACTCGCATAAATGGGCAGTGATTGAACAGCAAATACTCAACGACCGTGTAAAATTTAAAAAAACCCACTAATTTAATTCAGAACTTTAATAACAAAACACATATACAATATAGGATCCCTTGTACGAATACAACAAAACTTTGAATAATATTCAAAACCTGTTTTAACCAGTGCCGTTTTAATTATTCTGCGTACACAACAGAATAATTAAAACGGCACTGTTGGTGCACGCATATCGCTAATCTACTTCCCGGGCTCTGATAATCAATAATCTCAGATACAGACACAGAGACCCGAGTTATGCATCTCGCATCCTTCCTTCCATGTGCATTTGCAACGGATATACTACCACGTCTACTAAATTCAGCGGACGCCATCACCAACTGGACGCCAACTGTTATGGTCAGTTTCCCCTTGCAACACCAGGAAAGCGTCGCATGCTTCTTTTATAATCACAACACAGGGGAGAAGCACTGTAATCCCTCAACATCTGAGGTGCCTCGGGTACCGCTCTGCGTTCCTAGAGGGCTGTGTGGGTGATTCCAACCTCGAGTCCCCGTGTTTGCTACTCTAAGCACTCATACGCCCAACTCCGCTTACGTACGCCACAACTTTATTTAGTAAACACTTCCGGCTTACGTACCATTACAGTCTCCAAACTTAACAACCAATTAACCTACTGCACATAAAACAGATGTTCAGCTATGCAGCTACCAAAAGGAAACGACCGTTAATTCCTCTTAATGTTGTAAAAAACAACAGCAACATAATATAACGATTCAACAGAGCTTAACAAACAGCGGGCAACATTGTTGTCAGTTTCTCTGCTTGTTTTGGGGGGGGGGGGCAAAAACCTCACACAACCGTCACGTAGGGCTATCATTAACATACAATCAAAGTTATGTTTCCATATTCGAACGAAGCGGCGGCCATAATGCCGGCGCCGATCGTGACACAGCTGAACAAATTTCTTAAGCGACGAAGTATTGCCCAATGCAATATCAACAAGGCAAATTCATCTTGGACGACTCCACTAATAATAATGATAAATGAAGCAAATACTATCTTTTGTTTAGCAAAGGAAGGCAATCAACGTTCACCCGTGAACAGAATGTACAGGGTGTTTCTAAATTATCTCCCGTATTATACATGTTTATTACTCAAAAACATTTTTTTACTCAGATTTTAACGTGATTTTTTTTATTCACAAAGAAAAATTCAAAAAGTTTCTTAGCATGTCTTAATAAATTTCAATGTGCCTCCCATTTATGGCGTGAAGGACATCAAAGGGAAATTCGATTTCCTCCCATGTTCGGGCTAGCATTTCGGGGGTGATTTCAGCGATTGTTTCAATTATTAGGTTCTTGAGAGTTTTAATATCATCAACGTTGGTCTTGTACACTCTGTCTTTCACATATCACCAGAAGAAAAAATCCAGAGGGTTCGCATTGGGTGAGCGAGGGGGGTCAAGGGTTTGGCCCATCCCCTCCAATCAATGGACTTGTATCCAAAAATTCGTATCAAGCACTGCCTAACTTGCAGGCCCCAGTGAGGAGTTGCTCCATCTTGTTGGTAGACTATGTTGGTCTGCAGTTCTTCCACCTGTGGAATCAGGTAGTTCTCCAGCATATCTAGGTAGGTTACAGCGGTAATGGTCTCTTCAGCGAAAAAGAAAGGTCCAATTACTCGATCATGCATTAAACCGCACCAAACATTAACCAAGCATGAACTGTCGCGTATATGCTCCCTTGGAACGTGGGGGTTTAGTGAGCCGCAAATGCGGCAGTTGTATCGGTTTACTGCTCCGGAAGTATGGAATGTTGCCTCATAAGGAAACAAAATTTCCTCAAGGAAAGTGGGATCATTGTCGATTTTTTGGAGCATATTCTCAGCAAACTTCTTGCGGTTCGATCGGTCATCTGGCTTCAGTTCATGCATCATCTGGATTTTGTAGGGTGTAAGACGAGGGCGGTGCTTCACTATGTTATGTACGGGTGTCATTGGCATATCCAGTTGACGAGCCGCTTGGCGAAGTGATTTACGGGGACTACGATCGAACGCCTCCCTGACCTTTTCTACTCTTTTTTGTGTAACAGGCTGCCTGTGTTTAAAAATTTCTCAAGCCATAGTATGATTTGGAGGATCCTTTTTAAGCTTTGTTTTGAACATTCTCTGAACTGTAATCATTGACTTATTTTCCGCAAGCTATAATACGCATTGAGCTTTTTCTTGAACACTCGATATTGTTTACTGCGTCTCGTGAAAAATGAACAAAGCGCCAACAATCGTACCACGCGCCAACCGCGTGTTTCATTATCAATTCACGCGAGGCTAAGAAACTTTTTGAGTTTTTCTTTGTGAATAAAAAAAAAATCACGTTAAAATCTGTAATAGTTTTTGAGTAATAAATATGTATAATACGGGAGTTAATTTAGAAACACCCTGTACGTTGCATTCTATATTTTCTCACTGCTCCTCACCACAACTCTCTCCTTTTTTTTTTGTTAATTTACATTATTTTATTGTAAACAAAAGCAGTCTCGAGCGCTTATTAATGGGTACAACAATTACATGCCCGCTCCTTTCCATAAAACGACATCCCTGCGAACCGCAGCATCCGTTCACGGAAAACAGTCCGCTACAACAATGGCGACACCGCTACAATGTCGCTCATTGTCGCAGCGTCTGGGCAACAAGGGGCCAAAACAAAAATAAAAGATTTATAAATCAAATAATGAACCAGATTAAAGCCGGATTCACACTACGGAGGATTCCGCGACGGCGGCGTCGGAAGGCAAGCAAACTTTCCGTCGCGAAACCATCGTGGTCATTCCCACAATCGCGGAAAACGACGTTGTGAAATGAATGGTTTTGCTAGCTTCGTTTGGCGAAGATCGAAATCGGACTTAAATTTTTTCATCCGATTTGTCCTAAATTACACGGTCGTAATCTGTTTTGTTCACATATGCGTTTTAAATCTGAATCAACATTTTTGGGGGCATTGTTATCGAAACGTATCTCGCCGCTCAGTTTATCTACTCAAGAGCCGCCATTAAAAAAGCGAAAGAAACTTTTGGTGTTGCACATGACGTAGATGTTAAGTCCGCCGTGATTGGCTGCCGCTGTTGCTTGTCGTCGGCGAAACTAGAGGTCGGTTCTATCGTATTTTCCGCCCGATTTCCGCGCTCCCGTGACGTCATTTCCATCTTGGATTTTAATAATCAGCAATTTTTCGTTTGTTGGAAACAATGAAGGTTGGAAACATTGTTATTCGGACTAAGATGATCAGGTGACTTTTCCGCGCCAGGGCAACACCTCCTATAGAGAAGGCCTGTGGACAATAGGTGCATACATTGTTACATCATCATCAAACGGCTATTGTTATCGTATTTCTACCAATAATAAGCCCTAAATTTGGCCGCTTGATGATGATGTAACAATGCATACACCTTTGGTCCGCAGGCCTTCTCTCTAGGAGGTGTTAGCCAGGGCCTGTCTTTCACGTGGGCTACGTTGCAGTCGAAGCTCTGCCGTCGCGAATCCGTCGCAGTGAGAATCCGGCTTAATACAATATCAAACTTAAACATAAAACATAATAGCCAACGCAAATAAAACAAAACACACGAAAACAAATAAATTCGTACAATAATAATACCCCACGCATTACCCACACTTACAGAGGTTCCCAAAGCCGAACATACTAAAAAAAACAAAAACAAACAAACTACATACATGGTCACAATTACGTAGCCCACGAGAAAGACAGGCCCTGGCGCGGAAAAGTCACCTGATCATCTTAGTCCGAATAACAATGTAACTTTCATTGTTTCCAACAAACGAAAAACTGCTAATTATTAAAATCCAAGATGGAAACAATGTAGGTTACATTGTTATTCGGACTAAGATGGTCAGGTGACTTTTCCGCGCCAGGGCAACACCACCTTAAGAGAAAGCCTGAGCGCGGAAACGTCATACATTGTTACATCATGATACGAAGTTTATAATTTAGGGCTTATTATTGGTAGAAATGCGATTAAAGATGACTTTTTATGATGATGTAACAATGTATGAAATTTTCGCGCTCAGGCTTTGAGTAGAACTGGTGTTGGCTCAACGCCACCTAAAAAACAAAGCCTGGTCACTGCGTCATCACACCTGGGCTGACAATTCAACTTTCATTGTATACAACAAACGAAAAAGCACCTGTTGTAATCAGCGTTTTTTCGTTTGTTGTAAACAATGAAAGTTAGATTGTCAGCCCTGGTTTGATGACGCAGTCCACAGGCAGTGAGAAGGCTTTGGTTTTTAGGTGGCGTTGGTTGGCTAGGGCCTGTCTTTCACGTGGGCTACGTCACAATTACTGCTTACTTAGACATTTACGGTGAACTGTTCCACGTACTGTTTAAGATAATATTGCTTTATTTTGGATCTTAAAATAAATTTAAAATGGCCATAGTATTTTAATGTAAATAAAAAAGAAGAGTGCATAATACTGTGATGTTAATTTAAGGAACGGGGTTCACAAGTTCACATAACTGTGGTATATTCATGGTCTTAAAAACTGAGTTTCATAGAGTTTATCGGAGGCTCTCACAGTAAATG
The DNA here is from genome assembly GCA_023313115.1 of Rhysida immarginata. Taxonomy (NCBI): domain Eukaryota; kingdom Metazoa; phylum Arthropoda; class Chilopoda; order Scolopendromorpha; family Scolopendridae; genus Rhysida; species Rhysida immarginata. Next base: position 28,541 of record JAHWFO010088183.1, on the reverse strand, counting down.
ATAAACTATTTTGATAACAAATAAGTGTTCATAAAAATACGATTTTTGGTAGCCGAGTTATATTCTACTCTTTATGAAAAGACTACTTGTTATTACAGAAAGTTTTAAAAAATTACTTTAACAGAATTGCTTATTTTAAAAGCAGTACCAGGACATTGTAAAAAGCTCTTTATTGTGTATTAATGTATTTATTTGTTTGATTTTTAGGAATTCGCCACGATAAACTAGTCGTATGCTATGTTGGAACATGGGCTTATTATCGTCCAGGAAATGGAAAATTTGACGCCCATCATATCAACCCATCGTTATGCACGCATGTTATATACGCTTTTGCGTCCCTTAATGAAACGACCAATTCAATAACTAGTCACGATCCTCACCGGGATATCACTCTTAGTAAGTTCTACTTTATTTCTTAATGTGTTACTGTTTCTATTTAAATATTTTATTATCTCCAGGAATTCCGAACTTCTTGAAGTCTTAAATTTTATAATGTCAACTACTTTATGAATTACTCGGAATTGACGTTTTCACTAATTTATAGTAGGTGAATGTTGATCTACCATTTCCATAGTGACTTACAAATCGTTTATGTTTTAGTTTCCTCCCCAGAGTGAATAGGGATATTTCATTTTTAATTATTCTGTATGTTTACAAATGAATATCGAATCGCAGTCATGTTTAAGCTCGATAGAATGAAGTCAGTCGTGCATATATCATTATTTGAAAATTATTTTTATGTACACAAAAGTGAGCGCGTTGCATTACGTGCTTTTGTTATTTTCTGCAGTTATGTTTTAATATCCTTTGGATAATTTACTTATATTTTTATTTTATTTTATTTTACTCTACTCTAGAAGGCTTTCAAGAATTTATAGGACTTAAAGAAAAGAATCCAAAACTTAAAGTTCTAATTGCTATTGGGGGTTGGAATGAAGGCGCCGTTAAATATTCATGGATGGCAGAAGGGAAAACTAACCGTACAAATTTCATCCAAAGTGTTGTTCATTTTCTCAAGTAAATTCCTCAGCCTAAAATTTAAATTTTATGAAACCGTGGAAGTGATTTTATTTCAAATCTTTTTTTCTTATTATGCAGGACTCATAAATTCGATGGCTTAGATCTAGATTGGGAATTTCCAGCATCCCACGAACGAGGCGGAAGGCCAGAAGACAGAGAGAATTTCGCTGCTCTTGTAAAGGTAAGGTTTTCTATGGGTCATTTATGACATTTAAAACATACACAAAATATAGGAATACACAATGAAAGGGTAATAAGGAAGTACTCAAATTAAGATTAGTGCCCCAAAATTCATTATTTAAAAACTTTTCCTTTTTTTCTTTAAGGAATTAAAAGAAGAATTTCTTTCTCATGGCTGGCTGTTAACAGCAGCATTAGGAGCTGCACCAAAAGTCATCAAAGAAGGCTATGATGTATCGATTTTATCAAAGTAATTCAATTAATTATTCCATAGATATAATATAAATGAGAGCATCTTTATTACATATCAAGTTGCATTAGTCCCTCCTGGAGTTTGAGATCTAGTCATGCAGTAGCGAAGTCACATATAAAAGATAACAGCATACAACAAGTAGGAAGACGTACGAGTTTTCTTTGTCTTAAATACCGTGGTATAGTTTTCTTTGTCTCAAACTTAATCGTTTCTTAGCTAAGTCTTATGTAAGTCTGACGAGGAATCGACTTTTTTTATTTAGCCTCATAGGGGCATTGACCTCACTCTGTGATATTCCTTTTGGGTATGTAAAAAATAAGGTTTAAGTTTTTAGATTTATGTGCGTCCTTTACCAAGAGATTTACCAGAGTTTCGTTAAGAATCACGAATGCAGTGAGTACCATCGACGCTGATACAGAGTGTTCTAAACAAGACAGACGATTTCGAAAATGGAACACCAGGCAGAAGGTGACAATTATTAAAATTATTCTTGCAGGTGATTATTGCGTGAATTCAGGAATTTGTTTTGGTACGTTTCCTTGTGTTTTGTGGACCGATCTTTTCGGATTATGCGTAATGACAATCTTAATATTCTGCATGGTTGGTGCCGTCATGGCCAACCGCTGGGTCCAACGATTCCCACTAACTCAGTCGCCAACTGACCTGAATACAGTAAAAAGTTGTACGAGAAATTCACAAGAACCGATAGTAAGAATAACATAACTTTAATAACTTTCACAGTTTGCCTGCTACTCCATTTTAAAAACCGTCAGTCCTTTTCAAGATACTTGTATGTTGGCAAATAAGTGGCATGACCCTGATTACAAGGATTGACGTTTGCCAAGTGACCAGGAGAGGACTTATCGAACATGTGTAAGGTAGGTAAAAACCTGGATATTTATTCTCCCCACCGACATGCCCTCCTTCCGTTTACGACCATAAACTACTAAGCCTCGAAATCTCAGAGGGACTTAAACACATGCTGTATTATATATTTTAACTGTTAAAGTAAAATATACATAACTTTTAGAGTTAGTGTTAAACTACAGGATGGCCCATAATTAAGATCAGGTGTTTGACAGCCAGTAACTCCTTATAGAACACAATTTATTTAACTGTGAAATGGTATACATCATAAAAGGATACAAAAATGCTTCTCTACGTGCGATTACTGCTTGGAGGCGCAAAGCTACGTTTGCACACTCCTTGTGACAGAACTCATTAGGAATCGCGTTAAATTCTTGGATTTTCAGTTCCTTCAGTTCCTCGATGCCGTCACTGGAGTGGGCGTAGACTTTCTCTTTGAGATAGCCCCACAAGAAAAAATCGGGGGGGGGGGGGGGGTCCACGTCTGGAGATCGGGCCGGCCACTCGACGGGGCCACAACGCCCAATCCACCTTTCAGGAAAAGATTCATTCAGAGATGCGGGGAACTTTAATACTATGTGGCAATACTGGAAATAATATTCTCCTCATTTTACAGATTCATTCGCCTTATAGACAGGACGTTCATTTTAACGAGTGTTTGAGTCGAGACGCAAACAATTTTTTACATCAGTTTTTATTTTATACTAGCAGAAGACCCGGCGTTGCCCGGGATAATTACACTTGTAGGTAAACAGAACGATCTCAAAGAGTTATATTATAACTCTAAATTGGTTAAATGATAACTCAATCAATACAACACAGACGAGGGGACTATCCATTTTACGAAATATCCGAAAACAGGAATTCTAGGTGATATAGCGGGACTTTATTTAACCTCTTCTTGACTTGCCTCAGATTAAAACAATGTCCATCTTCACCTCCGAGCAACATCACTGGATACTTTGGACCAACTTTTTCTTGGCCTTAACGTAGAATCTCGTATACCCTCTTGCTCTATTCGAAACTCCCGTTGTTCAGATGATTCCAATCTCCCCGTATGACCTTTTCTGTTTTAGTTGCAGATTTCTCTGACCAATGCTCGTTCTTTCTCTTCCCCTCCCATAAATTTTTGCAGTCGTATGGACGTTTGATAGGGAACTCAAGGGAGATACGTGTGACTCCTTTGCCTCCTCAATAGACGCTGCCTTATTTATTTCCTGTCACTGCATCATCATTTTATGCTCATTATTAATAATTCTTGGAAACGAACGTTCAATCATCGCATTATCAGCATCTCAGTTTCCAAATTATTCACATTCACACAGAATATAGTCAAAATGTATTTTTATGAAATGTTTGGATCTGATGTGCTACCAAATAAGCTAGGTGATAACCCGGCGTGGCTCGGACTTTTTTTTTGGATTGAATTTTACAATATCTTAGAATTAACAAACGCTTAGAATTAATGCAATAAAATTTCTTAATAAAAATTGGAAAAAAGTTTTTTAAAGGCTCACAATGGATGGACCTCTCCAAGTATGCCACTGCTAGTCTAAATAATTTCTTAGTCACGTAATCTTACTTTAAATGTACACTTGATGCTGTTGCAATTCGATGGCTTGAAGCAAAACTTGGCCATTCATCACTTTGTGTAGTCTAGCGGTCGCTGATTCTTCTATTGACATGCTTACCATTTGCTCAATATAGCACGAAGCTAAAGGACTGCTTCCTCTGTCGTCTTTCCACTCTTTCTCAGTAGTCTGCTAACTCTCCATTAACTGTAGTTACTGATCATTTTTATAGATTTTCAAGAAATTAATAAGCACTAAGAACTCGCAATTCTAATAAAAGCCGGAATAATAGGAATTTTATGCATGGTTACAAATTGAACCTATCTATATTGCACCAATTTTGCCTTGCATTGTTGGTCATGAGATATATATTGTTGATCCCTGCATTGTGTTGAAGTGCGTGTTGATACCATTGTTGATATCTATTGTTGCACAAACTTTGTCTTGCATTGTTGGTCATGAGATATTTCTAGTACTCTTAGGAAGGCTAGTACTCTTAGGTTGTGAGGAGTGTTGTACGTTCGTAATCAGGAATAAAGACCGTTCTTTTGCAAATTAAATCTAGGTAGAGTGACTTATTTTTTCCTTATTATTATTATTAACGATTCTTCTTCCGTTAATATACACTGTGATTTATCCTAAGTGTATACAACGAGAATTGATTTTGTAAGATACAGTTTGTCCACAAAAAGAATGTCAAATGTTTTAGTTCACAATATCTCAGATATTTGAGCGCAGAATAAACTAGTCTTATATTCGTGATGGAGAGGTTTTATATCTCAAATGAATGCCATTGGCCCTGTGGGATTAGCTGATTTCTAAATCACCCCAACGTTGGATAGATCGCTGCGAAAACCAGGAGATGCCTCTCCTGACATAAAGCCATTTACCGTATTTAGGCCACCATTGCCGGTAAACTTGGACGATTTAAAAACTCGATTGTAACGATTGACTGATGACGAGAATGTGGATGAATATCATATAGATGTTATTTGGGTGACTGTTTGTGTGATACAGAGGGCAGATTATCGCTGTATTGGCCTCCAACGATAACGCAGGGAATGTATTGGCTACTAGGGAATTTTACGCCATCCCAGTAACGTAACGACTGCCACGAGATGACAATAGTAGCCGGGACCGACGGCTTAAGTTGCCCTCCAAAGCACGGGTGTTCAAGATGGAAGAACCGCTGGTGGACGCACAACCAGTAGCTAATCACTCCCAGCTGCTGGGGATCCAGTACTGGTTCCTCAGCAAATGGGTCCGACCAAATAGCCTGCCCCAGTTGCTGTAATCCAGTTGCCGTATCTTCCAGCAACCGGTCCATCAAACCACTGGCTGTCGCCCAACCAGTAGCTGGCCGCGCCCGATTTGCTTACCTCCACTGATCAGATGGAATCAGCGAGACGACCGAGCAACGACCAAACCCCTGGGTTGACTGGAACATCGAACATTTTTAATACGAGGTGCGTCCGTAAAGTATCAGGATTAGGTATATTTGCAAAGATAACACTCGGCAGAAGTGTCAGCGTTCTTGTACTTGTTTCGATATGTCTGGCATGTGTCTTGCGCAGCTCTTAAGCACGTGCGTTGCGCTGCTTGAGTGCAATAGAAAAAAAGCTCTGTCGTGTTTGTACTTACGTTAGTGACGATTATCAAAACGTCTGAAAATTTGGAGTAAAGAATCTATATTAAATTTTGTTTCAAAATTAGCAAAAATTCAATTGAGCCTGTAGAGTGAGCCACGAAATTTTATCCGAAGACTTGGGAATGAGGCGAGTACCAGCCAAGTTTGCCGAAATTGCTCACCAACGAGAACGGCTTACAAGCGGCGTCAGATTTAGCAGACCTGGTATCCAAGAACGAATCACTTCTGAAGAAAGTCATCATGAGGGATTAAAGCTGAATCTATGGATACGACCTCGAAACAAAGACCCAGTTATCCGAATGGAAAACCCCGTAGTCACCACGTCCCAAAAAATTCGTCAATTTCATAGCAAATTGAAGATCATGTTTTTCCCGACTCTCAGGCCATTGGGTACGCTCCTCGCGACAAACCATTAACAAGGCATAAGGTAAGCCGGGGGAAGGTGGATAACCGGGGAAGGTGGATAACGTTAAGCTGTTATCGCAAAAAAATTTTTAAATTGGTTTTCGCTCATTTCCACTAGATGACAATTTTTGTTCTTTAGTTATTTCCGTTTCTATCGATTCGAAAGTAGCGTGGTCGCGATCAACGGGAAGAAAAAAAATTTCTGCAAGCAGTAGCATCCAGCTTGGTGAGTAAAATCCCTACCATCTAAGACACGATAAAAGTCATTCTGATCTACAAATTTGAATAACGATTGTAAAAATGTAGGTTTTTGGTTGGTGAAGATGTTAAGTAAAGGCTATTGAATGAAGGCATAGCCTCACTGATCGGCCATTAGCAATCTGTTTTACAGCATGATTTGTTAAACCTAGGTTCTGGGGGAAGCTAGATTGATAGGTGCGGGGTAAGGCGGATAATTTTTCTAAAGCCTGGGATAGAGCAGCAATCATTAAAATGCTGCCTCAGGCTTTAGGGTAACAGGGATCTACCCCCTCGATAAAAATGCCATTGGTGATGAAAAATTATCCAGAGATCAACAGAGCAGTGACTCTTTAGACCAAAATTTGATTGAAGCAGCACCCACTATCACTGCAAATCCACAAAAGGAAATACCATCCTGCAATATAAGCTTGGCCATACCTTCACCTGTTGGAACATCACCCGTGTATTTGGAAACGCTCCATTCCAACAAGCGCAAAAAAGACCCAAGTCAGCAGAAATGCCCAAATGATACGCCTAGCACCAAAAAGCAGAAAACAAATGAAGGCACTAATTGTGGATTTTGTGGAAAAAACTTTTATGCACCTGCAAGTTCCAAATTTCGAAACTGGATTCAGTGCGGATACTGTGGAACTTGGTTCCATGTAAATTGCGTTGGAACCGAAGGAAAACTCGGCTTTTTATGTGGAAAATTTTCTAATTAAAAAATTAGCTTGTTTTTAAATGTTTTGATTTTATTTCAATTTGGTACATTATTAATACTATAGACATTTATCCACCTTCCCCCTGGTGTCCACCTTCCCCCTGGTGTAAGGTGGATTGATGAAGTCTGAACCTGTTTGTGGTTTACTCACACATCGAAAAGATAATTAAATACGGTGCTATATAAGATATTGTATATCCGAAGACATAACATAAATTTTCAAAAGGATTTTATTATTCCGTATAGGTTAAGCGTTATTTAGAAATACATTTTTTAAACTTATTTTGGTAATTTAATTTTTAAATTAATTTTTCTATTTTTTTCTCTAGGTACTTAGATATTATCAATGTTATGTGTTACGATTATCATGGGCAGTGGGATAAGAAAACTGGTCATAACGCCCCTCTCTATTCTAGTCCAAATGAAAGCCCATCGGATCAGACATTGAATGTGGCAAGTTAATGAAATTCATGTATTCAAAACACTAGTTTAACACATTAATTATTAGACATAATATTCTTTTGTCTAAAATTTTTTTACTTAGAATTATAAAGTTATAATATTAAGTAAGGCAAATTGGTACTCAAATATTCAATTAAATCACTAGTTGATACTTTCGGAAACTTCCTTGAAGTTCTGGTAAAGTTTTGTTTAAATGGAGCAGGACTAAATCTGAGTATATCAAATTATCTTCGATTTCCTAATTAATTTTGAATATATAAAACTTTGGAGGTAAACTTACAATGAGGAATTTTTCTGAAGTTTCTTTTAGATCTTAGGCCAAACGGAAGCATACGTAAAACTACAAAATATTAAAAAAAATATCGAAACAAAAATAAATTTTTTTTGTTTTTGCTTAAAAATTTTGTGAAGCTAGATAATTTAATTGAATTCTTACTTCGTAATTTTGTATAGCATATAAAGTTTTCATTATAATTTTTAATCAAACAATGTGAACAGGAGAGGTAGGAAAAAAAAAAGGATCCTTTCACTAAATTGCAATTTCGCAGTAGCATATTAGCAGAATATCGAAAACTGTCTCCTACCTCAAATTTGTATTTGGAAAAGTTCCGGGAGATATCATTACGAGTCATACCATTACGATGTGCCTCTCCTTTCTCTGAATATTTACTTTTGGAACATAGCGATCATTAAATGCATAATTATTTCCTTATCAATATCTGTATATACCAAAATCTTTTCAGCAATTTACCAAAGTAGGATGTTTTTCTTTTTTTTTCTCTATAATGTTGTGTATGCTTAATGAATTCGATAGTCGGAATTAAGAAATACAGCGAAAGCAGTGAAATGCCCGTATTTATTAAAATTTATTTTGATACACTGTATTAAATTCACCTGAATCAGTAGATGGATTACTTTGCCATTTGCCATTTTCCCATTGTTTTCAGCAAGAGTTGAACAGAGCAATAAAACGAAAAAAAGTGGAAACCACAAATCCACAACGAAACATTAAAGAATTTCTTTATGGGCTTGTGGTTTCCATTTTGATTCGTTTTATTGCTATTGTATCCATAGTTTTTTGTGTTACTCCGTTTGCATTATACGTACAGATGTTGATTCACGTTTATGTCAACGAAATCGGAATGCTCGTACTGCTATTGAAATGCATCACCATCGTTTCCGTTCTATGCAGCGCCGTAGTTAGAAAATTTTGGGCCCGGGCCAAATCAGCTTTTATGGGACCCTAAACAAAGTTTACCCAAAAATAAATTTAACATATCCAAAATCGAAGTATTAACCATATGTGCCAATCATTACTTCACAGAAAATAATTGTGACATTTTAGATTGGGACCATACATTGAATGTGGCCTCTATCTACAGGGGGCCCCGGGCAGGAGCCTAGACGCGCCCCGCTTCACTACGGCCCTGGTTCTATGTGTTGGTCATGCATCTTGGCTATGGCACGCCATCAGAGTTTCCACTGCAATAATGCGCGTTGAAGGGCACAGAGTGGAATTGTGTCCCATGCTTCATTGCAGGCTTTACATAACGTGCGAGATCGTCGATTTTCCAAGACCTTTTGAGTATACAATAAGCACAGTAGTCCATAAGAGTAACATCTGGTGACTTCACCGGAATGTAACTGAAGTCGATAGTAGCGATGGGTCGTTCGAGAACGAAATGGATTTTTTTGAATGATTCTTCATTGAGAATTGGTAAAGAGCTAGTTCGCCCTTCGGGAATCGTAACTCACGAACGATTTTGTTTTGCAAATACCTCGCAGTTTACTCATGAACGATCTTACCTTGCAGTCCAACCAGCACTGAAGAATAAAGCTGTGGAGTAACCAATGGCCTGAGAATCAGTCATATAATTACAATAATTTATTACATAATGAAGTGGAAGTTGAAAGGACTAAAAGAAGAATTTTATTTATTATATGCTGAAAAGCTCTGTTTCTCTGTTTATGTGTCTGTCTGTCCGTCTGTATGTCCGACGATTACTCGAGAATGGTTTAACTTTTTCAAATTCTGCTTTCGCTCTTCGATAGAGGCCCTTCCTGAGCTCACCTGATTAGTTTGTGATTGAAATCGATTTAACAATCACGTGACTATTGAGGCCCAAACTCCCCCATTAAATTTTTTTATTGGCAATATAAGGCATGTAATATGTCATTCGAACGGGAATGATGAGCACAAGACGAATATGCCATTCTTTTCGATTTTCGAAATGCTACATCCGAGAAAATGACCCCCAAAAAGTACTAAAATGAGCCCTTATTACGAGCTTTAGCTAAAGCTATATATAAGAATACAAGCATAATCAATACCATTATGTGCCCGGCCGGCCATCGTTTGCACGATAACGTGAAAATGGAAGAACTCAACTGCGATATATCAATTTTTAATGAGCTCTCGTGGGCCCCTCATCCTGGTTCATAACGATAACGTAATGATTATTATATATTTAAATAAGATGAATTTTCGTTTAACATTGTGACTATTTTGTTCATAATCGTTGATTTGTTCATTCAATTAAATTGGTAGTGAATTTTTTGTCTTGTGGGTTTTAGTTTTGTAAAAAAAAGATTTTGCTCATATACATAACTCTTTTGAATTATTTCACCAGACACGTCGTTGAAATAGTTTGACACTACACCACACACATTGTTTATATAAGGTGATCTTCCGAGCATGCTGCAATTGCTTAACTTTGATGATGAGGAATTTGCGTGATTAGTTATGCAGTGAAATTCTGCATCAAACTGCGGAGCCTGGAGCATATCGTGCTCATTTTTGGAGTTCATTACGCGTTCGTTCGCAGGCACTGTGTACAATGAATTTGTCCTAATACGCTCAAAAGTTGCCATTGGAAACAAAATAATAATGGCAAAACTCGCATCTGTAAAATTACATGATGATCCATACGAAATGAGTGCGGATGTTATTACTCGTGAACCGTTACGAATTCTCAAGATGAAATAGGACGACGTGATTATTTATATGATAAAAATTCCAAACACTGTAATTAAACAAGAGAAACTGTAAAAGCTACGCACTGTAAAAAAACTTTCTATGTCTCCAACCCGTAACTCTGTCTTTTAAACTTAAATGGGGCTTGCTTCAACTTGTCAGTGTCTTTTAATATGAGAACACAGAAACGTAGAATAACATAACACTCCATTTATCAGAAGTAAAGTGATCGCTGCACACCTATTAATGCTTGGTTGGTGTCCAATTGATCCAAGCATTTCGCTAAGCAACTTTGTTTCTGCATCATTGGGAGAGTTGGGAAAGTTGAAAAACCTTTATCTCTTTCACATTCATTGTGGTTACCACATTTAACAACGCAGCAAAACCGACCATAACTGTTTTTTTCACAACGCAAATGGCCCTGGCATTCGCATTAGATCCAAACAGCTGATGCTTGTTAACATTCATTATGGCTGACGAAAGATTTCCCGGCAGAAATGACTAACTTGAAAGAGACCGAGGCTAACCTGAGACAGGCCAGGGCACTCAAGTCACCTGACCAGAGGGGTCCGAGGGGGTGGCCGTGGCCTGGTTGTCTCGCCAATCGATGGAGTCCAGCAACTTCAGGCGCGGCCAGCTGCTGGTTGGGTGACGGCCAGGGCTTGAGGGCCACCGCTGGCGGGACAGCTATTTGGGGCGCGGCTGTTGGGGGACTTTAGTCTGACCCATTTGCCGATTGACCATAGCTGGTTTTCCAGCAGTTGGTGACAGCCTCTGGTTCGTTTATCCCCAGCAGCTCTTCCATCATGATACCCCCCGTGCTTCGGAGGGCACGTTAAGCCGTCGGTCCCGGCTGCTACTGTCATCTCGTAGCAGTCGTTATTTACTGGGATGGCGCAAAACTCCCTCGTAGGAGTAGGTGCCGCAGAGTATCGCTTGCGATAATCTACCCTCTGTACTAGATACTAGATACTAGAGGGGTCCGAGCAACAATCCTGGAAGTACATCCACTTTGGTTTAGGGTGTACTTTCTAAACCCAGTATCTTAATTTTATTTTTCTCGGGATTGGCTTCCGTGACGATAATCACGCGAACCATGCGTGTCACGTATTTCAGAGTAACGCGCAGTGGAAGTTAGATAGTTGCTGAATGAGACCACAGAGTATAGCTTTTGACTTAATTTTATTAACAACAAACAAAACTGTCTTACATATATAATAGATAATTATAATGGGCTGCGATCTTGCTTAGATGCAAGAAACGATAAGGGATATTACCCTGCCCAAACGGCAGCCTAACGCTCCGTTTTACAAATAATTAGGATGTATATAGAAAAGATAGACACAATGACGCACGGGCTAACAATCGAGCAGATGCCTACTTCGACCAAACGCGACCATAAAAAAGGCCCAAGCCCATCTGTGGGATAAACCTCAGATATACAACAAAAAGAACATATATATAGACATCGGATAAGGCGCTCGCCCCCACCAGGGGAAGCCGAGATTACGCCCAGAGTAAGAAAACGTTATTTACGATTTTCTTATTCTTTCCTAAATTTTTTTTGAAAGAGAAACAACCATTAACGGCCGAGCCAGAGGATTCAATTGATGCCACCAGCAAGGGATGGGGTTTGACTAAAACTAGTCGAAATACCAAAAGGTAGTTAAGCGCGAAACCTTAAATCTACAGCGAATGACACAACGCCCCTATGATAGGAAGAAACTCGGGTCGCTCGAAGTGGGGCCAGGGTTCTGTTAAAAATTGCTGGACGCTATCTCCGCTGCACCGTAAGAAAACGGCGACGACTAAGCGTTTCTAGTTTTTGGGCTTCAAGCCTAAACAACTAGGGAGAGATTGAAAAAGAGACTAAATTAGTGAATTTGCCATACGCGCTTAACGCTTTCAAAGATAACTGATGTTCGAGCGCGATGCTTAAAGGCATAGTACGAGAGGAGCGAATTTTTCTCTATTCGAGCTGCTATCAGCCTAAATTCCCCGTCCCCTCTCGCATGCTTCAATATTCAGCATTAAAACAACGCGCTCGAGCGGGACTAACTAGAAAAACTATAGGAGAGCTTTTAAAAATTAGAGCGAGCTTGCTTAACGGACTAGGAAACGTCACCCACCTTGTAAGGGATACGAATGCACCCAATCCTTGGTGCCAGAAGGTTTCCTGGGTCCAAGGCGTGATCCAAGGTTGTTAAAGAGAAGGTGGCCTCTATCGGGGTGATCGATGGTCATTGGCTAATGACGTGTGACCATAGCCTAATAATACCAAATCTGTACACTCCCGTCGAATACCATAGTAAAAAACGTGCCGATTTCTGCTCTTCGTACAAGCAGCGAACCTAACGGATGGTCCCGGAACTTACTGCTAACACACGCACTGTTATGACGTCAAAATTCGCCAACCAATGGGAAAACGCTATGTCAGTTGGCTATGGTTCGCTTCGAGTGGTCGTAAGCGATCCGAGATATTTATTTTAACTGCGTTAATGTTTCATTTAACGGCAAAATATTTAAACATCCGAAAAGGAATTTGTTTATAGCTTGCTTATATATAAGAAAGAAAAAGAAGAAGCCGTAATATATTGTGATTGGAAAGTTAAAGCGAAATTTCTTGATAAATACACGCGATCTAATTCAAACGTGATTGTGGGGCCGTCCGCTAGATGGTTGGGCATACGCAGATGGAAATCAGGAATCAAAGGAAACCCCGGAGTGTACAGACTTCGTATTATTAGGCTATGGTGTGACGTCAGCTGGAAGTTTGGAGCAGACGAACGCATAGAAAACTATAGGGAATAGCGCGGTGACCTTTAGCTTCCAGCCTCTTTCTACTATTTATCACCAATATAAATGAAGAAAACGTGCCAAGGTTTTATATAAATATTGTAATAATGTGTGTTTAAAATTCAGAGATTGCAAATAAAATATCTATTTATATACATTTAGCACTGAAATACAAAAGCAAATACTGCAACAGCAAGGCCACCTCGTCAAAGCAATTCTTTAACGATTTACCTGATACGGTATTCAATCATTTAGCATTAAGTGCTAGTACAGCATTAAAACATCTGCCACTGCTTGTATAGTTGTAAAAATATGATAGGAAGAAAAAAAAAAAGTAATGCCTACATACCCAATCACTTTCTGCTTGAGTCTGACCGAACATTTTCATTTTGCTCAAATTACAATTTGAGAGGGAAAGCGTACCCCACCTCGTCGTTTTTCCCAACGTGGTTTATAGAGTCTTCAAATGAATCTGAAGCCACTGAATTACTTGGTACGAGTGAAGGAGGTGAAGATGAAAGTGATGAGTCTTGTGTACATTTTATTTTCTAAACTTCTCTCTCAGGTTTCAAATTTTCTCATAGTGCAATCTGTTGGATTTTTGCGTTTTAACGCTCGTATCAAGAGCACATCTCCTGCTTGTTACGAGTGTGCTCTTTTCATTATAAGAAGGGGTGGGGGGTTTGCTCATTTAATGAAATTTTGCTCGTATCAATTGCCATGGGAAGAATAAATGCATGGAAATCTAATAAATCCACTCTAGATTATAATATTGGACTAAAAATAATAAATAATTGCATTTATTATTAGCAAAAGCACATGGAACTCCAGCCATCTCAGCTTTGTTATATTAAAAGGGGCGGATCGCCTGCTGCCAACCTTCTAGAGGTGACGTCACAATCCCAGAAGGCAATGCGAGTGCTTTGAGAGAAATAGGCCGATAGAGGCGAGGCCACCTTCTTTTTAACAACCTTGGGCGTGATCAACCAAAGCCCACTGTATTACTACAAGCCCGCCTAATCAAGCTGCTTTCAATGTTAAAGATAGGAGCAACTTAGAACACAATTTTCCCGCTAGTGGCGCGACTAGACTAGGCTCATGTCCAATGCAATAACATGGTAATAGTAGTAAATTCATGCTGTTATGTCCTTTTTCTTGAATATTTAATAAAAAACATTATTTCTATTTTTATAATTTTATCAGCAAAATGAGCAAAGGCATTTTATTTTTAAAATAAATCACTTTATTTACAATTTTATGTACATTGGCCTATAATTAAAATGAAAAAATTACATCAATTTAATATTTAAAATGTTTAATGTAAATTTAAAAATTTCATTTTCAAACAGAATTTGCTTTTTGCAAAATATTTATGAAAAAATTATTAAAGTTTAATTTTTAAAATTATTCTTGCTTTATTGAGTTTTCATCAACAGGAAACAAAAATAAAATAAAATTAAATAAAATAAATTGCAAATGTTTCCCAATATTATTCTCAAAACTTAATTTTGTGCATTTAATTTTGCCAGTATTCAATTAAATTTTGGTTTGCTGAAAGTAAAACAGTAATAAACTTCTGATAGTAATACAGGTAAAAACTCCTTATAACGAACCTGTTTATAATGAAATTTTCGGTAGAACGAATTTTTTTTAAAGTTTGGTTGACCACACAAGCACCCCATGTTAAATGGTTTCACCTCCTTATTACAAATTCTCTTTATAAGGAATTAAATTTTGGTCCCTTCGAGTTCGTTATAAGGAGTTTTTATCTGTACAGTAGGCCCTCGTTTTATGTCCGCCTCGATTTACGTTCGCCAGCGGACGTCTAAAAATATCCGTTTTACGTCTGCACCCGCCGTTTGCCCGCGCACGAAAATTTGAGGGCGCTGATGCGCAATATAGCTGAAAGTGTTGTTGGCATTTTCCCGCAATGTACCCGAAAGCGTTGATGGCGTTTTCCTGTAAAATGGTACGGTAAAAACAGAAAAAAAAGGCAGAAGTGGGGTGTGAATTCAGATGCTGAGGAAGAGAGAGAAGCAGACTACTACTCTTGACAGTTTTTTTCAAGATTTCTTCTTCAAAGAAACAGAAGACTGGATCAAAAGATGGGAAGTCATCAGTTCTTCTGATTCTGATGATTAAAAAGTGAAGAAGAAAAAAGAACTAAAAAAATTCTGTAAAAAGTTTTTAAAAAAAAAGAGAAAGAAGAAAGAGAGAGAAGAGAAGAGAAGAGCAGGACAGAATTTTTTACGAGTCTGTAATAAAAAAAAAACTTGAATGTACAAAGCATGTTAAACTTTGGTGAGTACATATTTTCTGCCTTTTTTA
The DNA here is from genome assembly GCA_023313115.1 of Rhysida immarginata. NCBI lineage: Eukaryota > Metazoa > Arthropoda > Chilopoda > Scolopendromorpha > Scolopendridae > Rhysida > Rhysida immarginata. The sequence goes on along the minus strand of JAHWFO010088183.1, from coordinate 13,076 downwards.
ACTATTGGAATAATTTCGGGGAGGGGGTCACTCCTTTCTGTCAGGAACGAAATAAATTTTTTATAACTGGACCCTATGGGAAATCGGGTTTCGTTTTACGTCCGCCTTTCCGGAACGGGTGACGACGTAATTTCATACTGTAATTATAAATGAAATCAAAAAGTGAGGAATGGAAAAAAAAAACTTGGATGGGTAAATGTCTATGGAAATTTTCAAGTTATAAATCCTGTTTTCAAATAGAGATTTTTTTCTTGAAAAATTACTAACAAATAGCCGTAATAAACACAAATATTCCACATAGCCACATGCTATTCACGTACAGGCAATCCTAGGCTACTAGCGCCGCGCTCTTCAGCGCGGCGATCCATGGAAACCTTTCGATTGGGCGGGCTTGTAGTAATACAGTGGGCTTTGGATCAACGATATGAAATGAGTAGATCGCTCATGAGCTGCTTTCAGCGCCACCATCGTGTCCCCTGGCGGCCATTGCTTTGGTGGTCAAAAAATCGCTTTCATCGATCTTTACGTGTGTAATTTTGCGTAGATAAACACACCAAAACTCAATGCCGTTTTCTTGTTCAGCTTTAAATTGTAATAAAAGATATATTAAAGGTTCACCACTGACCTTTCACAGGTGGATTTTTTATTTTCTGCGTCTTAGAATGTTTTTCTCATGTAAAAATCCTGGTCTTTCATATCGTGATTGGTTGATTAGATGTATCCAACGTTGTTATCGTCGTTTCAGTGATACCAGAATGATTGTTTAGAGGTATTTATGAAATTATATACCGCATTTATTAAAAACCTTCTAAATTTGGGAGAACGCATAAGAAATTTCAGACTACAAGCACGATGTTGGTGGAGGGGGGGGGTGCTTTCTCAGCTGGCGACAAAGCGGATATACAGTAATGGCGCTTTGGCTGGCGATGTTCAGACCACCACAGTAATGGCGCCTGCTGTGTAATAACATGGAAGAATGGAGATTAGTTCCACTATTCGCCGCCTTCAAATCGCCCCGAAGATGGCGGCCAAATAAGCGATCTACTCATTTCATATCGTTGGGCCTGATCCAGACGCTGATTCCTGCTGGGGTGAGCCGACTGTCAATAGGGCGTAGCTGTTGCCATTCGTGTGCTTCGAGGCCTGCTGCGACGACCAACGTTCGGGTAATGAAGGCGACTACAGGAGCTGCGACGATAGGTGAAACTATGAATTCCACGCTGACTGGACGAACCGCTGCTTCAGCACTCCTATTCCGTTCACCTGCTACAAAGTTCCGCACGAGGCCTTCGTCCAGTGAAGTCGAGGGCTGTCCTTCTCCGTAATTGCTGGAGGCTAAGTGCATAGGGCGGTAACACATAATTAATAACGACATACGCACATATGCGCTCGCTTCTTGTTGCGGAAGCGTATCTCCATCATTAGGCTATGGTATCTCCTTGCCAGAGTCCATTAAAAGTCGAGTCGGGCACAAAAACACTACGAGTCGAAGATTCAGAAGCTTCGTATTCGCTTCCACCAAGACCGAGAGAACGCTCTCTTTTTCTATTTGAACGGGAGCGATTCCTTAGCGTACTTCTCGCTCGGTTTCTCAAGCTCTCTCCCCGATTTTCATTTTCCCGCCCGATTTCCCTCTCATCGCGCACTTTTTTACGCCGCTTCCGCTTTTTGGCCTTAAAGCGCGGGTCTATAGTTTCCTTCTGCTCCGCGCTTTCGTGTGAAGTGGAGCTTAGTCTATAGTTTTTACCAATAGATGGCGTGCCTCCAATGCCAAGCTTGCTCACGATTGTGATGTACGATCGTGAGCCTTGGCCAAAGATTCAGTCGCCAAACTTGGTGACAATGCGCATTTCAATTTCGTTCATATAAAGTTGAGATTTTTTTTTACCATTTTACATCCATGGAACTTTTTTGGGTGGACTATCGAATTCGACTGAGGATGATCCCCAGCTGTCGTTTAATGAAAATTGAAAGGAAATATCTTAAATTCAGAAATATTGTGCTCATGGATGGACAAAGAGACTTATTTAAAGACTTTATAAGAAAATTTAAAAAATTAAATTTGCTGAAAATGTTTTGACTGAATACTGGATATTCATATGTTAGTTTTATGTACTCCCTACCAACAGCCAGCATACCACATGAAGATGAAGTTATTCATTCTTTAACATATTAATATAATAGATTAACCATTTAAAAATTATTCTTATATTACTAAAGGGAGATATTACGTGTGATTAAAAGGGAGAAAAAAAAACCAAAAGAAATAGTGTGATAGTGTAGAAATTCATATCATTGCAGACTAAAACAATATAAACATACCAAAAGATATTTTTACATTTTAGAAAGATAAATTTAAGTTGTCATTTAAAAAATATCGCAGTTTTCTTGCATTCTTTTAGAATTCAACAATAAATTTGTTAATAATGCTTGGAGCTGAACGCCATAAGATTGCAGTGGGTATGCCTTTTTATGGTCATTCCTTCACGGTGAAAGCCGGATCAGACATGAAGCCAGGAACTCCCATCGTTGGTCAGAACGGACGAAGTGGACGTTATAGTAATCAGACAGGCTTTATGGGATACAATGAGGTAATGGCACTCAATTATCTATTTACTTTAACTATGAAGTCTGTAAGGTCTGTCCTCATGAATGTAACTGAATAATTAAAAAAAACTATATTAAATTAATATTTTACCAAATTAATATTTTCATGCTAGTGAAATACAACCTGTGACAATAACGTTCGGTGAATGACGTCAAATTGATAACGGTCGTAAGAGTGCACCATCGTCGTATCCTGCCCCAGACAGGTCGAGACATATTTAAACAAATTTGAGAGAATCAGCGCTGCGAGTATGTTTATTATGTTTAAACAGGACATTGAAGAGAGAAGGCGTAGTACGCGCGGTCGAAACCCAAAATGGATCAGCGAACGAAAGAGACTCATGAAATGATGACAACAGTTTACAAAGAAAGTGCTATTACTTTGAAGTGTGTTTATGAGGGGTTTAAACGGTTCCGAGGAGGTCGGAACACCGTAGAAGACGTCCCCCGAAGTGGCCAGACATCCAAGTAATGTTACGACCCAACTGAAGGCTATCTCTAAAAACGACTACGCCAGGAGTTTCCAGGGCTTGTGCAGGCGTTTCCAGAAGTGCATTACCATCGATTTCTTTGAAGGATAGTAACTGCTGTTTCATGTAAGCGAGCAATCCACTCTCAATATGCCATCATTCACCGAACGTTATTCTCACAGGTTGTAGTTTCTTATACAAGCTCTAGAAAATATTCTTAGACAGTTTATAATTTTTTGCGTTGTTCGGTTTAAAAAAGTTACAAATTAATGCACTGAATCTATTGGACACGTTAAGGAATTTTAATGTGAAAATGATTCGTCCTTTGGCTTCCATCTGCCCTTTAAGTTTAGAAAGGGAAAATGCAGAGTTTGCGGCAGTGAACTTTCTCTTATGTTATACAGTCTTGATAGAATTATGCATAAGGTAAGGGTTTTTCCAAACAAGCTGGTTGCGATATGCAAACCTTACATTATATTAGAAATTTGTCACATGATAAGGTCGGAGGTAAAAAATATCTTCAAAGATGAACTTAGATTATTTGTCCACGGCTCTTAATTGCTCCGCATTTGCAAATTATAATCTCGTTTGCCTTGGGGGCATTTTAGCAGACGAAAATCTTTTGATTTGTAACGAAAGACTCCGGTTCACTGGCAAGATCGGCGGCAAATCTCCTCTAGCCGCCATTTGCCAGTGGCATCATAATGACGTAAATAGCGGAGAGTTTCTCATTGGTTCCCTTATTTTTATAACTAATGTATATTTCGTTACCCTTATAACTTGTCCGATATAATTATAGCAATAACGCCGTATTTTAAAAGGGAAAATCCACTGCCGCAAACTCTTTTTTATCAAACTAATGTTATGTAATCGTATTATGTAAGATAATCCAATTTTCTAATAATTTTGTTTTTCCATTTTGTTTTTGTAGTTTTGTGAATTGATGCTTGAAGAAAAATGGGTAACCGAACGAGATTCCGCACAGCGTGTTCCTTATGCCTATAGGGATGACACATGGTTTAGCTATGATGACAGTCAGAGTATTAAGGAAAAGGTAAGAATGTCAATCATTGCATTATGGGCCGCTTTACAAAGTTATCAATGAGCCGTTTGAACATAGTAAGATTTACTTTGTTCTGATCAGGTCTTTGTATACGCTGAAGAAGGCAGCTTGGCTGCCGAAATGCGCATACGTTTTAATAAATATCTTATGTGGATCAGTGGTTTCCTGTCGTTCTTGTCAAGTTGTGTCCACAGTTTCTGGCTCCATTTGCTCTCATAGTAAGCCTGTTGATCTTTCGAAGGATGTTGATCTTGGATGATTTCAGTTTATTTTGAAGAAACATGGCAAGCTGCAGGATTATTCATGAAGATGGAGCAATTTCAAATATTCATTTCGAATAAATGTTAGAGAAAAACACATTTCGCACATATAATCAATATGTTTAACTGAAAATTCTACCCATGTGTAATGGCATTTTTAAAATGTACAAAACATTTCAGAAATGTTTTATTCCTGGAGTTTTTTTAATTGATCCAACCGTTTAGGAGATAGAGACAGTGAAAGTGTGGTGTGTTTGGATTTCAAGAAAAGTCAAGCAACCAATGAACCATCTAATTAGTAATCAATCACACTAGTCAACACACATTTTGCCTCCAATCATTTAAAAGTCATTTTATGGTAAATTTGTTGCACTGATTTCAAATTGGCTCTAGTTTTTGAGATATTTAATATAGTTCATTTTCTACGTTTCAACGTGTATATTTATCCAGTAGAACTGCAACTTTGACAAACGTAGATTTTTTGGACTAATTTGAGTGTGCTGATTCCATATCTGAACTCCAAATTTTTCTATCACGTCAGGATGTTAAGTTTCAGTGGTGTAAACCAGTCTCCTCATGTCAAATTTAAACAATGGCTACCATTAAAATTTAAACTATTTTTATAACTCGAGATCTTGACGTGATAGGGAAATTTGGAATTCAGATTTGGAATCAGCACGCTCAAATTAATCTAAAACACTTATCTTCCCCGGTACCAAAAATGTTGTTGACCAGAGCCATTGGTAGTCATTTTATTATGTACACAATTGTTTTTGCAGATTACAAAAAAAACTAGAACCAATTTTGCATTTTCACAGTCATATTCGTGTTCAGCACATTCAACTCATTAAGAAATGGTTATTTTCGTATCGGAGGCAAAAAAAGTTTTGAAAATTTGTTGCCCAGTGTCATTACAAAAGAAATAGAAATAAAATATAATAATAAACAATTGATTATTAAAAGTCACCCAATGTTGAGTGAAGCATGTAATGAGGTCAGAGTCTTGAACACAGTATATAAGGCCTGCGAGCCTCTTGTTGTGTACCTTGACAAAGCCGGGAATAAATGGCGAAACTAGTTGGTAATTCTGTTGTCCATCTCTTATACTGTAAGGCCACTACACACGTTGTAAATAAGCACAGTATTATGATCCCTTCTGTATTTGAATTTTCAGTTTAAAACATAATAATTAAAATCGAAACAATGTGTGCTAATAAAAAGTGAGGAGGTATTGTTGATTGTACTTTTCGTTTACTTCCACCCACGGTCTATAGATATTCATGGTCATCGAGCGTCGGCCATTTTCCATTGTTTCGAGAAGCTAAGGAAAACAGATTGCGCCAGGTGCCGCATAGATCGCACTAAGGCCGACCGCAACCTGCGATGGAGATTTTCATTGATACTGAATATGAAAGTAAAGTTTCTATCTGCCGATAGGACGGCGCTGCAGGCGCAGTTGGGCCGATTGTACATGCAGCGCACTTTTCAATAATTCCCGCCCTACCGGGAGCTAGAAACTTTAGCTTCCTTTTAACAATGGAGCTCGATGACCATGAATATCTAGAGACCGTGCTTTCACCAGATCTTCAAGACTCTCACCTCATTACTTGCTTTACTCCGCATTGGGTGACTTTTAATAATTTATTATTATTTTATTTTATTATATTTCTATTTCTTTTCATTAAAAGATGTACATATGTTTAATTATTTATATATTATTAAACTCCTACTCTTGTATAATTCTTATCATCAAGATTATGTAATATTAACACTCTCAGAATTTCAATGACTAGAATCTTAGGAATGAGTCACTGAGATCCTAAAATTGTACAGGATAAATCCTTAACCCGTTCCAATTTTTAATAAGATTGTAAGAACCGAGTCCACCACTCCTTAAAGCATTCGCAGACATCACTCTGAGAATGATGGAAAACATCAAAGTTAGGTGCTCAATGTGAAATGTGAATTAGGAGGGGCGTTCGGAAAGTAGTATCCGTTTTATAATTAAAACAGTCCCAGCCAAGTCTTTTGAAAAAAAAACCAACTTTATATTTAGCAGTAACATACCTTACACTACTTTTCTACACATTGAGAAAAATAGTGATCCATTCTTTCACTCCAAAAGTCTTTACTTTCTTTTTAGAACGAAAATCGGGAGCTAGAACTGGGCTGTAGTGTGCATGGTCGAAAATTTCCAACTTAAATGTTGAAGAAGCTGTCGTGTTAAGGTGAGGGAACACGACGTCATCAGGATTCTTCCATAACAATGGCACCGTAAACCTCTTTGAATATCACATGGCAATATATCCCTTGCTTTTAGAAACCGAATTACAGATATCATGTCAAAAGCGGTGGCTTTTTCAGTCTTATGAGAAAAGTCTATGAACTTAAAACATTTCAAACTATGACTCGTTTTCTGAGACAAGAAAAGCATTGACAACGTACACGCCGACTACGTTATCGGTAAACACTGAGAATAGAGTGAACTTCGGTTTTACATAGAGTTGTTTTGCTATACATAGTGACATCGTGAAAAGGGTCCATTGATAATGCAATTTCACTTACGGAAGTATTTTTTTGAGTTATACTTAAATTGTAAATGAGATTATAAATAACTTACTGCCTATTAATTTAATGAAATAAAGAACTTAAATAAATGATGATAAATAATAATTGAATGCCACTTTTCACGTTCACAATCGTCAAATTTTGGAGTCCTCGATGTTCTGATCTCAGATGGTGTGGAGATTTCACTGATTGCTTTCATGATGATTACTTTACAAAATTCTACTTTAAAACCAGTTCAAAATTCATGAAAAGTGATTGAAAAGTCATCATATATGAAATCTCCACATCAATAATGGAAAACTTCAAATGGTTCCTTAAGGACTCCAAAATTTAACTACTGCCGACTTGAGACGTGAGTTTCAATTATTATTTCTTTAAGTTTTTCACCTCGTTAAATTAATAGGACTATAATTAATCAATTTATGAATAGTAATGTAAAATCTTTTGTAGTATTTGGCATTTATTATTAAAGTCATTTTTCATTTAAATTATGCTCAATCTATCATAAAAGTCCTTCTTTTAATATTCACTTCATTTATGATGATGGCTTGATAACGGTGAAAAACTCAATTTATTTATTTTATCAGGAAAATAGGCAAGAAAATTACTAACCAAATTAAGCAAAAGAAAAAAAAAATAAATAAAGATACCCCCCCCCCCCGAGAAAGGGGGAGGGGGGGGGGGAGGGAGATTCTCCCGTATCGATTTTATTTCACGATCAGGTTTCACGCAGTTTTTAAAATTACCACAAATTTATTAAGTTAACATTTCTTTTATTTCCCTGAGATTTATCAATGGCATTTCTTTTTGTATCATCATCGACTGCCTTTTGTGAGCTTCTCGGAAATATTTCTTTCTCACCTTCTATTTTTATGCTCGAAATTCTTCACTGAACAAGAAGGAAGTAAAGAGAGGAAATAGTTAAGGGTGATCGAGTTAAGAAGATTATCTCCGTGTTCCATTGTTCTAGTCCTATAGAAATTTCGCTTCTTGACTCGTTGCTCTAAAACATCCCCACGCCGTGAGCAGACATTCAACTGATTCTAGCTGACCCTGAATGGCGGCTACTCGAGCCGCTAGCGTTTCACACGTTGCGATCGGGTTCTACTTTCCAGACGGCCCTCGTAGGTCGCATCGTGACCTAAAAATTCCCATCATTAAAATAAGTGGTGCTAGATACTGAACATTATAAATGCGAATTTTTTTCTTACTTTTTTTTTTTTATTTAATCTCTACTCAAGTGCATCTCTCTGTGTTTTTTTTTTTTTTTGATTAAATATTTTGCTTTTTTTTTTTTTGTTTAAAGGTTAACTACGTAAAAAAGCATCGACTAGGGGGAGCTATGATTTGGTCTATAGAAACAGATGACTTTTTGAATTTATGCAATGAAGGCAAGTTTCCTTTATTGAGAGCGATCAATAGTGCTTTGGAAGTTCCCGAGGAAGTTGGAACGACACCTGATTCCACTCACATTGCAGTTGAAACGACACCTAATTCCAGTACTCACATTGCAGTTGCCTACAATCTAATTCTGATTTTATTGGTTGCTGCATTTCTTGTTTACGTGTGAAAATATAACTTTATTTTAATTCAGACTAGATACCTGAAAAGAATATAAGAAACTGTATGGCGACAATTTTTCACCCAACTGAATGTTAATTATTAATGAAATGTTTGCTGTCACAATGAAGAATGTTTAGTTATCCAAAACAGCTGCGGAACCTGTTTAAAAACTTCAGCTTTATAAAATACCTCAGTGAAAAAAAGAAACGAGAAGTGTCTAAAGTCTGTCTCACTATATGAAAAAAGCTGCAAGGCAGTATGGGAAAGCCACGTTACCAATTGTCATCTCATTCAGATCAACGCGCAACCAATAAAAAAGAAACTGAAACCATAGAGCTAAAATGAAACTGAAACAGTGCTTCATGTTTTTTGAGCACCACGCGTGCGCAGTCGGAGACTACTTTAGAGGGCGGAGGTGAAAAAGTATTGACGTGCTTTCCCACACTGCCTTGCAGCTTTTTTCATATGGTGAGATAAAGTATACAAGGTGATACCGGAATGTTCGGTGAATGACTCGGAAAAATCCGGGACAGGTATTTCAGAGATGCCCTTCAAAGTAAGCCCCCATGGCCACAATACACTTTTGACATCTTTCGTACAACTGTTGCATGGCGTGTGAAAAATCCTCTTTCGGTACTGCTTGAAGTTCCCTCGTCACAGCCGTTTGAATATCCGGAAGGTCGAGAAATCTGTGTCCTTTCATTGTTGATTTCAAACAAGGAAAGACGAAAAAGTTCGGCGGTCACAGGTCTGGAGAATACGGCGGATGGTAAAGTTTTGTAAATCTGTTTTCGCGCGAGGAATTGCAGAGATGTGAGGCCTCGCGTTATCTTGCAGAAGAAGACACCAGGATACCGGTTCAGCAAACTGCGCTCGGACCCGACGAATGCGCTTTCATAGACGACCAAGGACCTCTATGTAGAAATCGTCGAAGCAAACGAATTCTTTCGGCTGGATTCACACTTCGACGGAATCCGCGACGGAAAATATCGACGGCAAAGACTTGAGGTCAAGATAGCACGAGTATCGGGCGGAAAGCAGGATAGACCCCATTTGAGTTGGATTTTTATCCCGTTTTCTGCAACCGTTTCCTTAACCGTAGTCTCTTGCCGTCGACGCCTTCCGTAGTATGAATCCAGCATTATGGATTATGCCCTGCACTGCACTCTAAACACTGCCGCATGAACATACACCTACAACAATAATACGGAAGAACGCCTTGCGCAGGTAGCCGCGAGTCGTACAGTTTCCATTATCATATTAACGGGTGATTCACCGAACTTTCTGGTCTCACCTTGTAATTCTTATTCCTTAATTTCATTTGAATACGACGTCCAATTCATTCTACCAAAAATAGATTCTCTATTAGTAATGTTTAAAAGTTTTTATTTAAACCGGTTGAGATTACCTTTCTTCCATACTGAAATGTAACTGTTGTGATGTTTTTAGTATTAAGTTTGATATATTTTATTGTGTGCCATGTTCGAAATAGATTTTTTTTAAAGAAAATAAAGCGATCTTTTATTTAACGTTTTTAATAACTCTTGAATAACTCTTTATTTCTTAAAATATAACTTTATTTAAAATGAATCATAGTATAATTCTGTAGCTATCTTCTAGAGTTGATGCCAATTTAACTTTGCAATAAAGGAAGAAGTACGGTGGCGAGACCATTGCACATTCCAAAAAGAGCCATCGATTGTGGACAGCGAAGTCGAAAGATGGTTGTAGTGGTGAGATTGAGCTGTCATCCATAAGGGACCATGCATAAACCAAGTGGCGATGTTTTTCACCTTTTTTACAACCTCACCCCTCCTCTGTGTTCATTGGTGGTCATATTTGAATCCGCCCTCCCCAACGAAGATTTTAAAATGCAGAATTTTGATTGCTTTTAAAATTAATTCGACCACATAGTCATTACTTGACCAACCTCCCTCCCTTTCGTGTTAATAAATGGTCAAATCCTGCCCCCAATTCCCAAATTGACCACATGGTTTATGAACCTTATGTATCGATAAACTGCAGCAAATAAAACCCGACAGAATACAATGCAATATACCGGCAAGTATATATGGCCAAAAGTATCCAAACACCATTTTGAAGAAGTAGGTCTGGCTGTTCACGCGGTCTGATAAGTTATCCAACAATGATTACGTCGGCAGAGCTCAGCGAAAATGGATACAGCCAACACTACCTAAAGATATGGCCTAGGCGCTGAAACGTTATTATCTTGATACATCATCTAATAGGGAATTGATAATCGTATTTACGCCAATAATAAGCCCTGAATTTTCCCTACTGGGGTGATGTAACAATGTAATGACGTTTCAGCGCCCAGGCCTTATCGTTAGGTGGTGTTGATACCACTGTTGTGGAAAATCGGTTCGTGAAATATCCGCCTTGCTACAGGTGCCGAAATCAACTGTAAGTCACGTGATGAAAAGAAACCAAAACCTCTTATCCAGAAAGAATTTTTATTCGTTGTACACGTATTTCGGTTTCCTTGAGCCCATTATTCAACACCAACTATAATAATCGGCCTCGGTGACTCAGGGGTAGCGTGATCGCCTCTGATGCCCGAGGACGCGGGTTCGATCCCGGCCGAGGACGACGAGGATTTTTTCAGGGGGAAAATCCTGAGATCACGCACTTCCTTCGGAATGGAAGTAAAGTCGTTGGTCCCGTGTAGTCGTTTGCCGGCTGCACGCTAAACAACCCTTGCGAGGCAAAATTTGCAGCCCCTATAACGCCGTCCTGAAACGACCATGGCAGTTGAAAAGGACGTTAATACCAACCAAACCAAACCAACCAACTATAATAATCAGGAACATTGACTGTCTATTTACAGTATATGATATGCGGAGGCTTTAGACAACCAATCAGTGGCATACTTGGAGAGGTCCATCCATTTCGTAAAAAGTTTTTTTTTCGAATTTTCATTATGAATTTTCACTGTATTAAATCAAGCGTTTTCATGTGTTTATTTTTAAGATATTGCAAAATTTAATCAAAAAAACAAAGAGTCCCAGCCACGCCGGGGTTATCACCTAGCTTATTTGGTAGCACAGCAGATACAAACATTTCATAAAAATACATTTTGACTATATTCTGTGTGAATGTGAATATTTTGAAAACTGAGATGCTGATAATGCGATGATTGAACGTTCGTTCCCAAAAATTATTAATAATGAACATAAAATGATGATGCAGTGACAGCGTCTATTGAGGAGGCACAGAAGTCCAACGTGTCTCCCTTCAGCTCCCTATCAAACGTCCAGACGATTGGAAAAAATTCTTCTGTCTGGAAAGGATCGAGAAAGAACGAGTATTGGTCAGAGAAACTATGGCAATGTTATGGTTATGGTAGACAAAAAGTACAGCTCGTAAGTCTCAGTATCTACTACAAATTGACCATTTAAGTTGAAGAAAGACAATTGCCGCCTAGTACTTTTTTCTCTTTTAATTGGTGAAATACGACTAGAGTACATCCCTGGCATGTTAAAAATGAAATTAGTGCATTTCATTAAGTTCACTAACGACGCAAGTTAAAGAAATGGCCCCATCTTTACTTTGTGAAGGACTTGGGTCGATTTACAAAATGACAGGGCAAAAAAGGGCCTTGTAAGGATTTGGAACTATTGGCATGTTTAGTAGAAGTGGGTGACATTTGGCGGTCACAACACAAAACACACAATGGCGGCCGAGAAGGGTATAAACACGCTGGTTTTCATTAGGCTCTGAGACAAAGGCCGTGCCAGGATGACAGGTGTTAAGCATTAAAGCGAATCATAAATACTGCTGCGTAGTTGGATGTAAATCAAAATATGATTCTGAAAAACACATAAGAATAAATCTTTAAGAATAGAATAATAATGCTGGAGTTTGGAAAACGTGTTTCGAAAACCTATTTCATGCATATTTACAGGTTGCATTTGCAAGATTGAAATTATTATTTTCCATCCAGGCTTTACCGGATTGATTTTGAGTCTGTTAGGCTAGCATCTCCCAACCGACATGTATGCTCTGATCCAATTTTGGTAGAAATTTTGCAGGTTAGGAGTTAAGTTTGTTGAATAATTTTATAAGTTGACGTTACTCATCACAGCATTACTATCACATTGGCTTGAAGCAACAATTTGACATCTTCATGGACATAATTTCTGCTGCATTCGAATGATATGATACATCCAAAACGGGGCGGCTGGTTAATGATGAAAATTTTCGAAAATTTTTTATGAAAACATCTCTCACCCTGTAATTTGAGAAAGTTCAAAAAACTCGTTGTACGAAACTCCACATAAAACAAAATTTCCATTACAGTTGGTTCTTAAATTTACTTTAAGTCTCTGCTTAAGTTTATTGCCTCGTTTCCGTTATGATAAGTTGATGTGTGAATCTTGAAAATCTTTAACGCCTCTTTCTTTGAAATACTTATGTTTTATTTTTTGTTTTGTCTGATTTTATGAGATTTTAGAGGAGCTTACTTCTCTTAAATGGTTTCAAGACAACTCAGGCCATTTTTTATCTATTTACCGTGACAATTTC